>JASDDO010000187.1:0-500000 GCA_030015575.1 Agapanthus africanus
TGTGGAGAAGATGCTATGATCTCTCTTAACTTGTGAAAAACTTTGTCTTATAGATCTGAGGTCTGGAAAAAACTAAGTTCTTCTGATGTGAGAGTTAAACTCCTGAATATGGAGGAGATGCTATGATCTCTCTTATTTTTATTTACCTTGAGGAGAAATCATTCTCATCTTGGAGTTTTGAAGTTTATGGGGTGTTCTTCTGTATAAGACTTGAAGTCTTGGGGCCTTTATATAGGGAAGGCTGATTTGTTGAATTAGTTAAGGAAATCTCTCATTGAGAGATCTCTTAATTGATTTGGGGAATTTATCCACCATTGGATCTTTGATCCAAGAACTTCTGTTTTATAGAAAACATTTTTCTTGTTTTTAACAAGATTAGGAAAATACTTTCCCATACAGAGTTTATTCTATATCTTGGTGATCTTTAATCACCATTGGATTTTTGATCCAACGGTACTCTGATTTACTGAACACAATCTTTCTTGTTTAGAAAAATTGGGAAGTTATTTTCCCCTACAGAGCTTATTCTGTAGCTTGGTGATTTTTAATCAACATTGGATCTTTGATCCAACGGTGCTCTGATTTACAGAGCACAATCTTTCTTATTTAGAAAGATTAGGAAAATATTTTCCCATACAGAGCTTATTCTGTATCTTGGTGATTTTTAATCACCATTGGATCTTTGATCCAACGGTGCTCTGATTTACAAAGCACAATCTTTCTTGTTTAGAAAAATTTGAGGAGTATTTTCTCAATCAGAATTTAATTCTGTGCTCTGATGATTTATCATCTCCGTTGGATCTTTGATCCAAGAGTGGAGAACTTTTAGTTTTGGCGCTGGCGCTCTCGTGCTTTGCACGTGAGGCGCTGCCTCAGAGTTTTTAACTCTTGGCGCTGGCGCTCTCGTGCCTTGCACGTGAGGCGCTGCCTCAGAGTCTTTAACTCCTGGCGCTGGCGCCCTCATGCAAGGCACGTAAAGCGCTGCCTCCTAAGAGTTTAACACTTATTTAATAGATTTCTTTTTTGTGCTTTGCATATTGGCGCCCGCGTGAGGATCACGTGAGGCGCCATCATAGGATTTAATTCAATCCGAGGCAGTACCTACATGCTTTGCATATGGAGCTTTCCCTTTATTTTTATTTTTATTTTTATTTTATCGTTATTATTTTATAAGGGAGCCAGTTTTGAGCCAAAATTTTGGTGGGAACAACTGGTAAATCCCCTTCCATCTTTTTCAGCATTTCCAAACTCTTGCATTCTTTCGTTCTTTCAAACATTTTTCATGCACCTTCTGTACAATATCAGTAGTTCTTTCACCACCGCTGTATTCTAAGTTTTCTTGAATCTGTTATAACTTCCTTACATAAATTTCGAGAACGAAATTTTTATAAGGAGGGTAGAATGTAATGACTCTGAAATCTTAGTAAGGAAATTCTTCTGTTAAAATACAGAATAAGGTTTCACAGCCTGAGTACAAGTTATAAGTTAATTTTGTTTAAGAATAATAAGAAACAACTTGTAGCTCACTGGTAAAGCCTTGCACTACTGTGACGTAGCCCCTGTGTTCGAATCCCATCAGACACATTATTTTTTCTGATTTTTCTTTTAAACTTTTTGGAAGCCCAAAAGTTTACACGTGCAATGCACATAAAAATGAAAAGACGGAGAAAACAAACATGTGCATAATGTTGTAAATACTGGCGTGAACACGTGGCACCAATCCACCGGCCTCCCTCGCCAAATCGACTGGCGGAAACTCCTTATTGGCCGATACCGACGGTCCAACCGTGGGCAATAAGCCCCGGGCTTTGCACACTCGACTCTTGGCCTACTCCTAACTCTTCTGCACTGTTTTATTACTCTGCAATCAAATAGAGACCCCTTAATTTTCTATTTATCATCTTTTTAATGCATTTTAATTCATCTTTTTAATTCCAAAACCCTAATTCCACACTATAAATACTACCCCATGCCCTGGCTCATCCTCATTCTGAAAATTCTAGCCAAAATTCTCTCAAAAGTTCCTAGGTGCAAGTGAAGTAAAGTGGGGTTAGCAAACAAGCAAATTCCGGTAAAGATAGTAGCCGATTCCGGAGCTCCTGTGGCATCCCAAAGCTTTCCCCCTTTTCTTTTTCCTCTTCTTAACAAAATCAAACGGTAAGTCTCTCCCAATCTCTCTTCTTCTTCTTTGAAAATCGTTTTTCAAAACATATGTTGGAAGTGGAGTTAACACCGACATTTTATTCTAAACCCTAGAAATTACACTTTTTCTTAAGCATTGCCCATTTATATTTCTACACCTTGCTTGTTAACATAAAACTAATGTTTAGAACCAACTTTCACTCAAAAATATCATGAAACATAATTTTAATTTAACTTTTACAATAAAATACCATGAACTTTGTATCTACCATATTTAAATGTTTTGCTTAATTATACCTTTAGAAAACCTTACGGGGTAACAACCTACCTCTCACATACGCACATGGTTTCCATAGCACAATACTTTTCGAGCGTATTTTTAGTTACGAACATAATATTTCATTAAAATACCATCTACTATAAAAACGGTTTTCTTGGAATTATATTTTAAAATTCCTTTACAAATAAGCCTCTACAACCCTTTTTAGGGAACCCGCTATTGGATAGTGCGGATTATCGCACATCCTTAGGTTCGTAGAGCGAGATGCAGTCCTCCTCACGGAGCATTCGATCTCGAAAGATTTTAAATACGGTTTTTAAGAAAAACACATTTTTTAAATTAATAAAATTTAAGTTTTTAATTATATAAAATATTACAGATCCATATATTTTCAAAATATAATAAACTCACAATTTTTAAGATGGAAGAATTTCAATTTTCACTAAAATACTGTTAAGATATTAATACAAGACAAGTTTTACAATAAAATACCATGAACTATTCAAGTTAAGGTAATTATCACTAAAATATCTCAATCTTTAAAATTTACATTCATGAAAACCCTAAATAATATAAATAACTTCTCGAGGTTATTTTGAAACTATATTAAAAATATTTTTCATAAAACCCTATCGAGTTATATATATCGATATTTAAAGACTTTAGTAAATATAGGTTTAAGCGGGATCAATTCTCTTAAACCTCAGGGAGCCGGAGAAAGTGAGTGCTTGCCTATTTAAGGTAGAAAACTTAACGGTGTTATTAATGATAATTGTTTTGGAAAAATACATAAATCCTGTCGTCCATGTGCAGCAGTTACCGATAACTCCTGAACCTAATTTAAGATCTAAATCAGTTTAAAGTGTCTGACTCAAGTCTGAGTCTAACTCATGTCTAAATCCAAACTCAAATCTGAATATAAAACCAAACATGAATACTTGATCATGAACTTGAATCCAAACTCAACTCAGAATCCAATTCAAACATGAACCCAAATTCTAGCATGCATACTTGAACATGAATCTGAATACCTGAATTCAATCACATATATCAAACCTAAATACATGACTTGACTTGACTCGAACTATGAATACAACTTGATATGAATACAAGAATACTTGACATGAATACTTGATATATACATGAACTCTATCTTGCAAACTGATGTATTCATGGATTCAAGCAAGGCTGGAAATTTTTAGCTGTAACTTAGAATATACGGGGTGCTGGGGTAGTTCTTGTGTGAATCCAACGAAATCTCAGGAGTCCCACTAGATCATGAATCCATATCTACTAACACAAGTAAGTTATCATGAGAGCCCGTGTTTTCTTGCTCCTGAATTATAGCCTGTTGAGTTTGGAATACTTCGACGATGGTCGAAGTCCCGTTACTAACACTTAATTCGGGTCCATGGTTCCTTACTCCTGAATTACAGCCTGTTGGGTTCGAGAACACTCTTGAAATTGGTTGACATTCATTCTTGAACTTACATTAAATCAGTGTATCCAAGTAGAGACATGTTAAGACACTTACATTTACTGCATGTTCACTATACTTACACTACACGGCCATGTTGCTTTTGTTTGCCATGTTTACATTAAACGATATGCTGACATATCATACTTCATAATCCATTGTTCATGATATACATTTTCCTTATCATTACACTTTATATTTCACTTCATTCCTTGGGACTTATCGAGCGAAAGTTCGCTGACGGGCATTCCACCCTTCTCTGTTTTCTTGGAATGTTCGTCAGATACTGTGGAGACTGAAGAGGTAGACATCTCAGAGGAAGAGCACGGTCAAACCGAGACTCAGGCCTAGACCGGTTACCTTTTCTCAGTTTATGTATGCCACATGTTTAGGCATTTCCATCCTTATATTTTCTTTTAGTTAAAATAATGTATTGTAAATTAATCAAGTTGAATGTAAATAAAGTTGTTGAATTTTAAATCTCATGTTTATTCTCTTGTCATTTTATATTGCTTATTTTACGCTTAGCGTATTTATTCCGGAAAATGACCTTCTCGAAATATATACGTCGCGGCCTCGTCACGTACCTGCTTCCGTCTTTTGGGAAGAAGAGCATGACAACTTCTCCAAGAAACTCCGCGGAAACGTTGCCCAACTGATCGGCTTGGGGAGACGGGTCTCCTCCACGAGCCACCACTCACGAACATAATCCACCAGTTGGATGCATACAACATCCACCCTCTTGTCATCTGGAATCTGCGCGGCGATGAGAAGATTCTCCGTGTCAATTAGCCATTGCTCCGCTGGCAATGGCTCCTCCAATCCAGTAAATGTGGACGGACCAAGTCTTTTGAAATCCACCACGGAGCCCTCACGCTGTGCTGGCTTGGCCGCTACTGCGTCTACAAACTGTTGGACTGTCCGCAGACCCTCCTGAAAAGACTCAGCTTGCCGCTGATTCAGATTGGTTTGCCGCTTTTGGTTTTCCAGCATTCCATGTATAAATCCAAGCAATGCGTCATTATCTACACATCTCTGGTACGATCGCAAATCTCTATCTGCCATGATTCTGAAGCCAAGACACTGAAGATGATTAGCAATGGTAAACATGATTCAATAAAAAAGATAGTTATAGATTCAAGACTGGCAGTGTAGTATTGTGGCAGGACATGTTCCTAATTATGGGTTTTCTGATTAGTGTATCTGGTTTAATACCCAACTACAAAAGAATTAACCCGATTAATCCTAAATCCTATGGCTCTGATACCAAACAAACCCTGTCACGCCCCGCTTTCCAGAGTGCGCTAACTACGGCATGTGACAGAGCCAACCATGCTACATATGGATAGGAATCATCCCTCCACAGTCATATTACGGTTGTCTATAGGATATCAAGAACGGTAAAATATATAACTAACTAGTACATGTCCATTTGCCAAATAACAGAGTCAAGAAAATGTATAAGCGGAAACGATAATATTCAATAAACAATATCTGAAAAATACGTCCCAATATGGGCTCACATCAAGAAATAAAAGCTGCGGAAAAAACTAAACTAAATATCACTAAACTCAGTTCCTCACTGCTCGGCTTGATGGCTAAAGTACTCCTGTTCAGCCTGCGATAGAGATAGAGGAACTGGGCTATGCAAAACCCAGATGTCAGTGCGTCATAATATCAAAATAACAATAATAACCAAGATGTAACGATATAGGTAAACATGAATATAAATGAGAACACATGTATGAAACAGTGAGGTGTAGGTATGTGACGTGTAACCTAAGATCTGTACTTCTAAGTTATCTATTCTAAAAGTCTTTGAAATCAATTTAATGTAATTGTCAATGTAACTCGATAATATCTCGTGTGTGCTCAAGACCACGGTCAAGATTCTCGGGCTGAATCCGAGACGTTTTGCTAGGCAGTAAACAGGTAACATGTATAGATAAATGATGTCAGCAGCAGCATCCCGGGACTGGCCTAACCCGTAAAGACTGATCAGTATAACTATCGAACTGCTGAGTTACAAGTTAGGTTTCATTATTAATTTGCCCTTACCCCCAAGGTTATGTGTTCAAGTCAGGTGTTTATGATATGAATCTAATGCCAACACAGGATCAAGCAGGTACAGCTTTTGTCTATGTAGACAACAGGTTACGTTCGTCAGGATAAGAAGTCAGGATTATCGGTATTAGTAACAAGATCAAACTATCAAGTCAAGTAGTGTGTCAGGACATGTCATATGGTGCGTATGTATCAAATAGATACCCAAATGTAAAACTGTAACGAATATATGAACACAGTAAGCACGACGGATATCAGGATGGATATGTGTCTATCTGTAATAACCTGTATACGTATCCATGACTACGTGTGATGCAACAAGACAGCATGCTGCACTAATATAAAGGTAATATGATATAATGAGGTTCCGCCATGCAACTAGATATGCAATTGACAGTACGGATACGAACGGATATCGAAAGACGGTAAAACTATAATATCGGATACATAATTAAAATACATGCATCATTTTTATTCATATACATATAAATATATTAACATAGCATATTGCAAGATAAACTTGCCTGATCGGATCTCACGTCGGGGTACGTTCGTCACGTTCGACGTCGGTTAAACGTCGCGATGCAATCACACGCGTACAGGACTGGACTTGGCTACTCAAAAACGTAACCACGCTGGATGACGACGACGACGACCGGATCGCTCGAACCGTCGGCAACGTGTGCGACTCCGGCGATGGCCGAAAAGCAAGAATCAAGAAAGAGAATAAAGAAAAGAAAGAAAGAAGAAAAGAAAAGAGAAAAAGAGGCGGTGATGTTCTGGGTTCTGGGGACATAGAGGGAAGTGACGACGATGATGGGCTGTCGGTGGCGAAGTTTACGGCGATGGGCAGTGGGGAAGGTTGCTGGGTTGGTCGGGATTGTGGTGTAGTGGTGCAGGGATGGGTGCTCGGGGATGTGGGGTTGATGGTGGTGGTGGTGTCGGGAGTTCAAGAGGGAGGCGAGGAGACGGAGGTGGTGATGAAGACGAGGTTGTCGGTCATCGGCGGTGAGGGGTTTGTAGGGTGCTGGGTTCGTGGGTTCTTGGGGATGGGTGTTGGTGGTGGTGTTGGGAGGTCGGGAGAAGAGAGAGGGATGGGGAGGTGAAGGCGACGTGATCGGCGATGAGGTGCAAGTGGCGTCGGGACTGTTCAGGGATGATCGGGTTTTCTTGGGTGCAGGTGCTCGGGGTTCTTGGATGCAGGTGCTCGAAGTTGTGAGCTCGGGAATGAAGGAGAGGGATGAGAGGAGGTGGTGGTGAGGGTGGTGATGAGGATGGTGGCGTCAGCGAGAGATGAGGCTAGGGTTTTAGGTTTGGGTGTTTCTTGGGTTGCTCGGGGATTCGTGGGTCGTCGAGGTTGGAGAGGAGGTGAAGAGGTTGAGGGTGACGAGGAGATGGTGACGAGGTTGGGATGGTTGCGGC
Organism: Agapanthus africanus; assembly: GCA_030015575.1. Lineage (NCBI taxonomy): Eukaryota > Viridiplantae > Streptophyta > Magnoliopsida > Asparagales > Amaryllidaceae > Agapanthus > Agapanthus africanus. The sequence goes on from JASDDO010000187.1 coordinate 7,386, forward strand.
GACGACAAGGGTGCAGGTTAGGGTTAGGGTTCTCGTGGGTTCTGTCGTGGGGAAGAGAGAGAGAAGAAAGGTGAGTGTTGGATTTAATAATTAGGTTTAAAAAATAGTATATATTTATATATAGAGGAGAGAGAGAGATAGACGGAGTGATGTGAGGATTAGTTAAAGAAAATATTTAATATATTGGTTACACTGGTTGAAAGATTTGCGTGAAGTTGATATCGGTTGCACTGGTTGAAAGATTCGAACATTTAAAGACCAACAAACGAACTATTCATCTAACCTTATAAATCATGAATGAGAATGATGCATTCATTACATCGTCTTCTTGAAACTGAAATTCTTTACATCAATCTCTAGATCTAAATAATTATTGATCAACAAACAATTGATTGATCCTTTACTTACATTTATCTAAAAAGTAATATCTGTATCTGGATTTCTCACATAATCGCTTCCTTCTGCGGAAGCACTCCACATATAATACTCTTCTTCACCGCTGGTCATGGTTACACACTTCAACCCTGCAACATGCACTCCTTCAATGCAATGTTTCTTTTCTCCCATCTCTTCAGCCGAGACTTCGATGAACCCAATCATAAGCTCCCCAACAGTTTCGAAGCTTTCTTCTGGATCTCTTATATTAATCAGCATTACAAGAACAACACATCCTTTACTCCTTTCCTCTTTGTTTTTCCTCGCATCAGTTGTTCTTCTCCTAGTTGAGCTCATTTCGATCCTCAGGCCTTCCGTTACCAAGTTTTCGATCTTTTGTATTTTGCTGAGAATTATAGCCTCCATGAAACCTTCTTCTGATCCTTGAATAACGGTTTTCTTTTGGATTTTGCACACATTGCAACCACTTATATCATCCATTGGCATTGATTCAACCAAACAACTGTACAAATCCTCGATTCCCATCGACACCATTGCTCTAAGAACCTGTCAAACTTCAAGTAGTTTCATTATCTCAGTGAAATCAACAATACAAAATATCATTATTGAGAATAATTTATGCAGAATTAAATAATAAGCCATAATCGATGATCAGGGACCAAGGTTAAACTGATTGATAGTTTTCTTTATGAACAACAGTTTGTTAACTGCCTCATCGTTTACATGTGATTTATCAACACTTCAACAGTATTATTATTTTACAATACTTTGTACAAGTTAATAGTGAGAAATCACTATTGAGCGAGCTGAACATTTCCTATAGTGAAATCTATGATCTTTCCTGTTATTTTTTTTATGCCTTCTCTGGGTCTAGGAGAATTTGGGGGATGCTCTAGTTATTTAGGATCATGCGAGCCCTTCTCTGTAATGGACCATAAAACTTGGTAGTTGATCCCGTTTTGATGGGTAAAGGTGGGCGAGGATAGGATCATAAACATTGTTTCTTCTTCTTATTAGTTTATTCAATTTGTAGCATTATGCCATTATTGTAAATCTTGATCTTCTTCTGTTTTTTTTACCATGCAAAGTGCTTCCCAGAGGTATTTTGATCCTATATAATCTTTCTTCTAATGTAGTTTTAAATAACATTTACTTGATACTGTATATAATAAAGGAAAGAATGTATAAACCATCAGTGATAGAATAGTCCAAGGCAATCATTTAAATTACATCTAATAATTCTAAAACATTTTATCTACAAAACCCGGGCTATTCAGGTTTTAACATATTTTACTATATGATATTACATATGCAGCCGCGAACATCGAATTGCACATTTGAGTTGTTTTAGGAATTTGATCTCACCTGAGCAGCATTTGATCCATTTTCAACAATCGTTGGCATTGACACATGCATCACTAGTCTCTCCCAGGGGCATCCGATCTTCTTCATTTCCCTAATATAACTTCCATCCCCTAGTCTCGTCAGCTCCCCCTCAAAGTTCCACCTTTCTCGTTTCGCAGCATTATTTGCTTTCTGTGGTAGTCTTTTCTCGGCACTTAGCCTCTTCTTTAGCATGCTAAGCCCCAGTTCCAAATTTTGGACTTTCTCTGAGTAGGCTCTATAAGCTGATGAGCTCCCGAGCCTGTTACTGTACGTAACAAGAGGGGTTTTATACGATGCATCTTCTTCTCCTTGTTTTTGATGTAATTTTGGAGGTGATGGCTGCTGTTTGAGAGAGAAGTAGGATTTGAACCTGGAGCAGCCGATGGAAACTAACGGTACCGATGAAGTGTTGTTTTTCTGCTTGTCGGGCATTGTGATTTTAAATTTTTGAGAGAATTTTGTTCTATGGTTTTGTTGCGGAGTTTATGGTTTCCTCTGTGATTATATGTGGTTTGTTTCTATTTATGCAGTTTTTTTGTGAGTTTGTTGCACTTTGATAGGCATCTGTTTCAGTTTGAAAATTTGAAACGGCTTGTTTTTTTAACAGCTAGCTCACTGCACTTACGTTTTTCTTTCTTGTGATTTTATGTGATGATGCTCAATATCGGTGACTCTCCAGACGCTGACACGTTACGAATGACGTGTCCCAGAACCTATAACAAAGGATCAAGAACTTCAATTGGGATCACATCTCGAGCCTCCGGCCCGAGGATTATCCCGACCTCCGGTGGCCTTCCAGACCACCCCCGGCTCGCCTCCGAGCTATCACAGAACCAAGAAGCCTCGGCCTCCCGCTCGTACCCGAGCTTCCCGCCGAGCTCAACTTCCTCGGTCTCACCGACCGACCCACAGCGCTGATCACAGATGCCTCCGCCACGGCTCCGCGAATCTCGCCAGGCGCGAGATATCCGCCGCCCATGATCCCGCATTCCACGCCATCACGATCCCCAATTAACGTGCATGTCTCGTCATTAATGCGGGATCCCGCCTATCACACGGGCGTGACGCCAGGGGCGTACCTGCCGGCATGAATCTCACACGCCCGCCTACCCATTGCTGCCGCTATATAAACCCCTCTCTCAGACGATTCAGGTAAGCTAATTTTACTTCAATAGGCTGTTACTCTGCCAAAATACCCCGTCTAACTTGATCATCGGAAGGTCCTCGGTGGCACAACCACCCCGGGACTTCTTTGCAGGTAGCTCGGCTTCAACCACACAAAACCCATTGAGATCCACATGCTCCAGGAAGCAACCCTCCAACTCAATCTCAGCCGTCCATCAGCGCTCACAGCAGATCAACAGAAGATAACATCTGAAGGAGATCCAGAGATCCATTAGTTGGCGCCGTCTGTGGGAAACTAGTTCCACTCAACCAAAAGTTTATCTTCCGATCTCGACTTCATGGCAAGCGGTCACCGCGACGATCCAAGCACCAGTCGTCGTCCTCCCCGCAGCGGAGACGAAGGAGAATCCCCTCCTGCCCCGAACGCCATTCAGGCCCTATCCGTGCGGATAGACCGACTCACGTCCATCGTGGATGCACTCATCCGTGTCCAAATGGCCGGGCAAGCTCCCCAGATTGCCGCCCCCACCTCGGGACCGGGACCCCCACAGAGAGAGAGAAGACTCCACCCATGTTGGTATGACCGATCAACGCCTCGCTGTCTCCGGCAGCCGCAAGTCCCCCGGGCCGACATATTCAATGACCCGGTGGGCGCCTCACAGCCTAACTCCGAGGTCTTATGCCAGAGCGCCTCGCCCCGAGCCCCATCGCACCCCTGTCCCTCCCGAGGAGATGTCGGTTGGCTCGTCTGCTCCCAGGCATGACTGGCACCTCCTCCCTCGACGGGGTCGCGTGCATGGGACTCGCCACGGCAGCTCGAAAACGACCTCGCCAGGGGACCTGAGGAACCTCATCGAGCGGAACCAGGGCCGTGGCCAGGCCGAGGTCTCCGGTTGCAGAGGCTGAAAATCAGAATGTGCCGAATTATCGGGATACCACGGCCGACTCGACGCCCTCGAAAAGAAGTTCGAAGGCATGCATCGGGAAGGTCGTCATTCAAGCGACGGGGCTAAATATGTTACCGACTTGCTCACGAAGCCCTTCACCGAAGAGCTACTCGCCGTCTATGTCTCCTCCCAGAATAAGCCCCCGAAGGTTTCACTCTTCGTCGGAAAGTCTGACACGAAGGACCATTTGGACGCGTTTACGGCCGGGATGAGTTTCCAGGACTGTTCCGACGCCGCTCAATGTCGTGCTTTTCCCGCCACTCTCATCCGCTCCGGACGAGACTGGTTCCGAGGACTCACATCACGCTCAATCTCAATCTTCGATCAGCTGGCCACCCAATTCCTCGGCCACTTCGTCGAGAACAGACGGCAGAAGTGGTCCGTCGACCATCTCTTCACCATAAAGAGCGGGGATAAAGAAACCTTCAAAGGGTACGTCACCCGCTTCTACAACGCCTTCCTCGAGGTCCCAAAGCACAAGGATGAGACGGTCATTACGGCCCTCAAGTCGGGTCTTAGGCACAAGGAGTGGCTATGCTCCTTTGCATTAGCGCAACCTAAGACCATGGCCGAGGTAAAGGCCTGGACCAAATGTGAGATCTAGCTTGAATCTGAGGTGAACGTCAACCTACCCCGGACAGAACAAGTTGATCAGAAGAAAACGGGCCGGGAAGAGAAAAAGAGGATTGAGCGGCCAAAGCCCTACTCCCCGAAGTTTCAAGAGTACACCCTGCTCAGCGTCTCCCATACGGTACTGCTGGAGGAGGCTAACGGCGAGAGGTTCTTCAAGCTCCCCCCAGTCTCGAACAGGGCGGCAAAGCGCACCCGGGGCCCCTACTGCGGCTTCCACAGGTCGCACGGCCACTCTATGGAGAACTGCAAGCAGCTCCGAGACTACATAGAGGAGCTAATCCGCTCTAATCCGCTCGGGGCACCTGGAAACGTACTTGCGGGACAAGCGGCAAGCTGACCGTGAGCAAGAGCAACATCCCCCTCCCGGTGAATTAACAATCGGCCAAATCATAGTCATGTCAGCGGGGGGTACGGCAAATACCTACGAGGCTCAGCACCCTTCACCGATCGAGGGGACTGACAGCCACCCGAGGAAGAAGGCCAGGGCAGCCGAGACGATCATTTTTAACGACGAGGACCTCCACGGTATATACCTGCCCCACAATGACCCGCTGATGATCACAGCACGGGTCCACCGCTATGAGGTGCAGAGGATACTGGTCGACTCTGGAAGCTCGGCAGACATTCTATTTTATGATTGCTTGCTACATATGGGACTCACCCCGTCGGACCTAAGGCCGACCACCCACGTCCTGTCAGGGTTCACTAACCACTTCATCCCGGCGGAAGGGGTAATCACTCTCCAATTTAACATCGGGGAGGCCAGCCGTACGCGCACCGTGCCTGTGGAATTCATCGTAGCGAGAGTCCCGTCGGCCTACAACATCCTCCTCGGACGCCCTACACCGAACTCCCTCACGGCCCAGATATCGACCCTCCACCTGGCGATGAAATTCCCGCTCGACCAAGGCGGGATAGGTCGGGCCTACGGAGACCAACGGACTGCAAAGGTTTGCTTCACCGCGACATCTTCGTCTGAGCTGCCAAACAACGACGTTGAGGGCGAGGGTGACATTAGGGGTTCTCTGGACACTCGAGATGAGCAAAAAGAGGTCTAAGGGACCCCGGTGGAGCCACTGACAGAGGTCCCCCTCGTAGATGGGGACGACGAACGAACCGTTCAGATCGGGTCGCTTCTGACAGGGACTCAGCGAGACGACTTGGTTCACTTCCTCAGAAACAACTCTGACTTGTTCGCCTGGGCACCTGCCGACATGCCGGGGATCGACCCCAAAATCATATCTCACAAGCTTGGGGTAGACCCTGCGGCCTGACCCGTCCGGCAGAAAAAGCGAAGCTTTACCCCGATCAAACAAAAGGCGGTCAAGGACGAGGTGGACAGGCTCCTTTCCGCCAACTTCATTCGGAATGTGCCGTACTCCGAATGGTTGGCAAACGTGGTCATGGTTAAAAGGTCAAGCGGAAAGTAGCGTATGTGCGTCGACTTCACCGACCTCAATAGGGCCAGCCCGAAAGACAACTATCCCCTCCCTTGGATAGATCAGCTCGTCGACAGCTCGGCAAGCCACGAGCTCCTTAGCATCATGGATGCTTTTTCCGGCTACAACCAGATCCGTATGAATCCGGCAGACGAGAATCTCACCGCATTCACAATGGACTAGGGGGTATACTGCTACAAGGTGATACCTTTCGGTCTCAAAAACGTCGAAGCTACATACCAACGCTTAGTCAATCACATGTTCAAACCGCAGATCGGCAGGAACATGGAAGTTTATGTCGACGACATGCTCGTCAAGTCGGTCTCATCGGTCGACTATTAATTGTAAAGAATTCTTGTTTGTGTAATTGGGAAATTGTAAAGAAATCACAACCAAAAATTATTTGACCGCAATCAACTACGGTGTCGGATGTAGATTGTAAGTGAGTGCGGATCGTCCACAGGGACAGTGTAATAGTTCGTCTTTCGAATTAGATGAGTCGAAACTTTAAACAAAAGAAAACAAACAATTCATGATTTATATTTGAGGTTCAAGAATTAGAAAATCTAGATCTAATAACAAGAAAATATAGAATCAAGAATTGATAGTTTGATGATTTTTCCAACCAAATATCAAGAATCGAAATGAGGCTCGTAGGAATCGATCGGATCTATAGATGTGATGTAATCTTACAATTACGTATTCTTATCCTTCGATGAATTGATACTAGATCGATGATGATCGATCGAGAATTAGGGATTTCTTATGAAACTAGGGTTTCATCTTATCCCTTGTTCTTTCGTCGATATCATTCATATTCTAGCCTCTAGTAAATTCAAGAAACAATCGTAGATCCCTAATTTCGAGCGATCATAATCAAGAAAGTATCGCAACGAAACTAGGTCATCGATTCTTGAACTTGCTAGGGTTTACAAGACTCGTAGGACTTAAGAATCGTATTAAGATTTGTTACATCATCATTCTACAATCGTCTCGACTCCTTAACGAGCGGAGTTTTACTCAAACATCACAACAAGAACTACAATCATAAATTGAGATCGAATCATGTTGCAAGAATTTAAAAGAAAGCAAGATTAAAGAATTTCACCTTTTATTTATATCAACAATTTCATTACATTCGCTCAAGAACTACAAGAGGAAGAACTCGATCGTCGATTTGGCTTCGCTCGTCTCCGTGGGTCGCGGATCGGCTTGGATCACTTGCCCGATTGAAGATCAGCTCGGCTCCTAAAAGGTTGAAGGCTTCTTACTTAGTTGGTACTCAAGATCTTGAATTTGGATTGCAATTAGGGTTAGGGTTTCGCACAAGCCTTGTCACTAGACTTGTGGAAGAAGATGAAGAATTGAACTAATGAACTAATGATGATCTAATTATTGAACCCCACAACCCTTAGATCTAGGTTCCTATTTATAGCCATCAAAACCCTAGATCTAGGATTTGAATTTTAAGTTTCCCTCCAAAAGTTTGTTGAGGAAATTTGAATTTCCCTCCAAAAGTTAGTTAGAGGAGAAGCTTCTAGATGTGATTAGTTAGGAGGGAGCTTCCAGAAGAGGTTAGTTAGGAGCTTAATTAGGATTAGCTTTGCTTAATGATCTTTGCTGATCTGGCAGAAGACTCTGGAGAATTCTGGAATTTGACGTGTCAAAATGAAGTGTAGGCCTTGAGAAAGGAATTATGCCCAAAAATTGCAATGCTGACGTGGCAGAAGCGCCGCGGTTCCGCGGCATAAGCTGGCTCCCGCCGCGGTTCCGCGGCGCTTTGGGGGCTTTAGGGCTAGGGACTTCTGGTGCTTGTTGGGCTTAAGTTGTGGGCCTTTCTTTGATATGTTGATTTGTATATTTCCTTCTGAATTGCTACCAGATCTGAAAACATGGAGTTGGTGTATTTTTTATCAGCTTCTTTTGACTTTGCTCCTGCAATTTCCTGCACAAATCTCGACACAAGTGTTGCGCAAATACAGAGATGATGCGATGCCATGAAATGCGGTCAATTTCCCTTAAAGTGCCGGTTTAAAGGTCTAACACATGAAATCTGATATTTAACGACTGATTTGCTAATATGTGAAATATGAATACCGAACACTTCTAAATGAGTGCAAATGATAGGGAAATTGCCGGTTAAAAGATGCAATATTTTCGACTGATCAAATTCCCCCAAACTTATTTTCGATCGTCTCGAGCGAACTGTTATTAAAAAGAGAAGGAGAAAATAAAGAAAGAGAAAAACTAACTAGCACACTTTCGTAGGCAACACGATTGCACTGAGCACGTGCAACAAGCTTTTAAACCTCTAGGTGTCCCTAGTAGGAGGAGTATTGTCTCCTGAGGGTTTTCAGCGGATTGCACCCACAAAATCCAATAATAAAAGGAAGATCATGAATATTACATTTAAAGACAAGAATTGTAAAAGAAAAACTTTGAAAATTAGGGTTTCCAACTAAGCTAGCTTTTCAGTTGTCATGAGCCCTATCTTAATGGTCACGAAAAGATGTTAGAAATTACGTCCTCCCTCAATAAAACATCGTCTTATTTTTCATTCCTATCTTTCTTCCAAATATCGATCATATAACCCTGCGTGTGTGTAAAGGACATCCCTACACCCGAAGAATTCAATTCAAGCTATCATACTCTTGCCCATCAGCCTCAGTACTTTTTAATTAACGAATATTTAGATGAGATTGCTCACACACTTTCATGCGACCGTTAATACTTCTTGAGATACTAACCGACCGATTACTCATGTGCTTGCTTATTTGGCGTATTTTCCTCGTCTTGCACCACCTCAGACATAGCAGTGACTCCCAGACCAATTGGCCTTAGGGCACTAGGTGAAGAAGCACCCTCGCTATATATTTTTTATTGCCCTCGGTGATAACAAAACCAGTGTCCATTTTTCTCACCACTTTATATTTTCTTTATTCACTTTTTTTTTCTTTTTATTTCCTTCATACATCCGCTTTAAGACAAGAACATTTCAAGGTATCCTCTACTATCCCAGGCTTCAAGACGTGTGTAAGTGCGAATAGCAGGGTAGCAACGTTCAAAATGTTTGGCTTCCAGAATAGAAACTATTTTTCAGACTTATTTTTATCCTCAGATTAGTGACGTCTTTCATCTTACTAACCCTTGGGACAACGGCTCATAACTACTTATTACTAGTTCGTATAAGAAAACTTCTAATTTTCTTAGTTTTCTTAAATTTTTTCTAATCTCATGGATGTAATTTTTCACTATCTAAACTTTTATTATCTTATTTATGTACAAAAAATATTTTTATCTTTTGAAAATTTTTAAATTTTTATAGGTTTTTGAAAAATGTTTTGTGCTTATGCAAAGTATGATGCAAATGATGCGAAAATAAGCACAAACCTCCCCCAAACTTGTTTTCAACGGTGTCCTCACTGTTGCCATCAGCTAAATCTTGAAAAACCTGTAAGCTTGGGAGGAATTTATTAGTGGGGACAAAATATATAAGTGAAGACCCTCCCCCAAACTTATTTTTGGCTCATAATTTTGTGTAAAAATTTTGTTTTCAGGAGCCCGATCATACCCCCCTCCCAAAACTTGAGTTATGCAATGTTAAGCTTTGAAAATCATATGAGGGGGTCAAGAATCAATGGTCGATGCCAAGCTTTGCAAAGACCAAATATCAACACCAACCAATCGAAAATTTTATCAATACAGTGCTTTGATTAGTGGAAGAAGAAGTGTGGAAAGGGAAAGGGGTGGAAAAGAATGTGTGTGCGTCTCATTTTGGAGAGACGACGCAGTGAATGTGATGGATTACTCGCATTCTTTTTATAATTCAGAAGAGGGGGTGGAGGTTCAATTTCATTGAGTGGGACAAGATTCGTCTCAACACCCGTGTCATTCAAAAATGCGAGTTCATCAGCGAAGATTTCCTCAAAAGTTCCATCAAAACCCTGATGAATAATGTCATCACAAAGTGCGGGGTGATCTTCAGACTCCAAGAACAGTTCATAATCCGTGTTAATTGTTGACCCGGACATCTCGGTGGAAGAGTCTGTATGTGTATGATACATAGTTGGGTCAAACAACAACATATGAAAAGAGTCAAGATCGGTATCAGGAGGATCATCAAATTCGCTGCTGTCGACATCCATTAAGTCGACAGAACAGACCTGAGCAGTAGGTTCGGAGGGTACACTTCCCAACTTGTAAATGTTCAGCTCTATTGACCTATTCCCGAAAGATAGGGTCATAGAACCATTACGACAGTTGATTATTGCATTGGAAGTGGCCAAAAAGGGGCGACCTAAAATCACCGGAATTTGATTCCGTGGGTTCGCTACAGGCTGTGTATCAATTACAATAAAATCTACCGGGAATATAAATTCTCCGATTTTTATTAACACATCCTCCAGTTCACCCCTAGGTTTGGTGGTCGATCGGTCAGCCATCTGGAGAGTGCAATGGGTTGGCTTCAACTCTCCGATACCTAGTTGCTCATAGGCTGAGTATGGAAGCAAGTTAACACTAGAGCCAAAGTCTAGTAGAGCACGATTAATGTGTTTTTCCCCAATAGAAATGAAAATAGTAGGATATCCAGGATCCTTACGTTTCCTCGGTAATTGTTGGGGGAAAGCCGTGTCTACTGTCTTTGCCATGAATATCTTCTTGGGCACTTGAGTCTTCCTCTTCCTAGTGCACAAGTTCTTAAGAGTTTTCGCATAGGACGGAACTTGTTGGATGGCATCTAGGAGAGGGATGTTGATGTTAACTTGCTTTAAAATGTCCCTAATCTTCTCCATATGTGGACTCGATGTGTTAGCCCTTAACCGATTAGGATAAGGTGCTTTAGCAATAAGCTCTGGGTCCATCATAGGAGAAGGAAGTGGGGGTAGACATGATCCCGAAAGAGGAGTGGGGATCGTCTGTGGAGAACTAGAAGAGATGTGCTGAGGTGGCGAGCCTTGTGGGAAACGAAGAATAGGCTCGTAAGAAGGTGGTGGGGTAGAAGAACTGGGGTCAGAATTAGAAGTGTGTGTGTGAGGAAAGGTCTCAGCCGGGGTGTTATTGATTGATTTATCAGTGTCATCAAACTCTTCCCCAACACGATTGTCAAGCACTCTTCCAGATCTCAACGTAATTGCATCCACACGATGTGAATAGCCAGGATTGGGTAAAGGTTGAGCTGGAAGTTTCCCTTTCTCTCTTGCACGCATTTCGGCTTTTAGTTGTGCAATTTGTGCTTCCATCGATTTGATATTCTCATTTTGTGAGACAATGATCTTCATCATATTCTCGATGGAAGATTGCAAACTTGCCGTCCCTTGGATGGATTGTTTCATGAAAGTATCCAAGGTTTGTGCTAGTGCAGAGGTATTATCTGTACCGGTCAATTGCAAAGGACTAGACGGTGCAAAAGTGTTGGCCGGATTTTGGAAGTTTTGTGATTGAAAGGGATGCTGACTCAATTGAAGTGGTGGCTGCTGTTGTGGTGGAGGGACCCTTTGGAAATTGTGTTGGGTTGGAACCGTGTTTTGAGATTGTGATTGGTTCCAAGCAAAATTAGGGTGATTCCTCCAACCCTGATCATATGTGGAGGAAAATGGATCGTTTCTAGGTCTTTGAAATGCGGCATTGGTATGCTCATGACCTTGAAACGGACATTCTTCCGTCAAGTGAGACGGATCAGAACAACAGCCACATACAGTTTTGGAGAGTGACATTTGACTTAGGGCGGCGGCTAAAAATTTGTTTTCCATAGTCTCGAGTTTCTTATTGATAGCTGCAATGTTAGCTCTAACTCCTATGGAAATATCATTGCCATCCCTAAACGATTGACTCACACCCTCCCACTGTAAGGATTTTTCAGCGAAATCTTCTAGAAAGTTCCATGCTTCCCCATCATCCTTGGTCATAAAGTTGCCTTGACACATGGATTCAAGGGTCTGTCTTGTGTAAGGAGTAATGCCCTCATAAATGATTCGGCACAGTTCCCATCTCGGGATGCCGTGATGTGGACATTGGACTAACAGATCCTTGAAACGTTCAAGACAATTTGAAAATGTTTCATTCGGAAGCTGGGTGAATTGATAGATTTCGCTACAGACTCGAGCTGTCTTTTGATGTGGGTAGAATTTCTTAAGGAATGTTTTGACGAAGTCTTCCCAATTTGAAATAGAATGTGCGGTAGTGTTATATAGCCACTTCTCGGCTAAATCGCATAAGGTAAATGGGAGAAGACGAAGACGCAAAGCATCCACAGACAACTGTGAGGTACCCATCATTGCGCATACATTTTTAAATTTCGTGATAAACACGTATGCGTATTCAGACTCGAGACCGTGAAATTTTGGTAGAAGGTTGATGTATTGGGGTTTTATTTGAAAATTTTCCCCGCTGGCTGGTGGAATGGAAAGACAAGTGGAAAGTGGACCTCGTGTAGGATAGCACCTCTCTTCGAGAGAGATGCGATGTGGATTCTGCGCACCAACGAACGGTGGCAGGGTAGTGGAAAAGAAGTTCGATGGAGACGGATCCATCGATGTGGGTGTAGTGGTGGGTAAAGAAAAAGTAAATGTAGAAATACCGACTTTAGGGTCGATCGGGGGACGCGGACTAAACAGGCACTAGAATCCTGTTGTCCAGCCTATCTTGTACTAAAAAGGGTTAGTACAAGTGGCAGCGTGAATTTATAATTAGGGGAAATGATGAATGCGGGTGTTTGTTTTGAAAATGATACGGATTTTTGAAAAAAATGATGCAACACAACAAATTCAACACACAAAACCCTAATTCTAGTGGTCACCTAGGTCCGGCTCTAGACCGCTCTTAACTGCCAAAAGACAAGTCGCAGGATAGAATCCTCCACTGCCTCTTTGTCCCCCTGTGGCCAGGTAAGTGCCAGGTAAGTGGGAACGTACTCCACTACGTAAGTAGTGGGCCTAATTAATAACCACTAGCCTTCGACACACTTGCCTAGGTACCACAAGAAAACGCGAATAAACAATGAATTACCCACGGCCTTCTTCTGTCCTAAGTGAGCGCGACGGTCCTTAGAGTCATCTCTAGATATTTTTTTAGTTAATGTGGGTCAATGCGGATGCAAGTTTGTGATTTTTGGAGCCTAGAAAGGGTAATGAACTCCCCACCTAATCTGGATTTGGTCGTGCCCCTTAATTTTCCGTATTAATTATGCAAAAAACCAAGAATCAAAACACGCACAAATTTTATTTTGCTTTTTGCGGCGCAGCGATTATTTGCAAAGAAACCTGCACAAAATGTTAATTGGAGCTAAAAAGAGGAGAGAGAAGAAGGTAAGAAGGTACCTGAAACAAAAATTTCACAGAGAAGCCTCCAAAATGCCGCTGTTCCGCCGCATATGGGTACTTAGACCGCGGAATCACGGTGGAGTGAGGAGATCTCTGCACAAAAATTCCTACAGAGGCTTATGTTCACCTCAAGAGCTCTCTGGACTTCTCAGAAAAAAATTCCTCCAGCTCCAATAATCCCAGATTTCCTCGCAATCAAATCACAACACACGTATTAGGGTTTGTGCGAGTTTAGATCTAAAAATTAAGATGGAATAAATTTTTCAACTCAAATTTCAAAATACGAACAATTAGCGCACCATCCCCGGCAACGGCGCTATTTGATTGTAAAGAATTCTTGTTTGTGTAATTGGGAAATTGTAAAGAAATCACAACCAAAAATTATTTGACCGCAATCAACTACGGTGTCGGATGTAGATTGTAAGTGAGTGCGGATCGTCCACAGGGACAGTGTAATAGTTCGTCTTTCGAATTAGATGAGTCGAAACTTTAAACAAAAGAAAACAAACAATTCATGATTTATATTTGAAGTTCAAGAATTAGAAAATCTAGATCTAATAACAAGAAAATATAGAATCAAGAATTGATAGTTTGATGATTTTTCCAACCAAATATCAAGAATCAAAATGAGGCTCGTAGGAATCGATCGGATCTATAGATGTGATGTAATCTTATAATTACGTATTCTTATCCTTCGATGAATTGATACTAGATCGATGATGATCGATCGAGAATTAGGGATTTCTTATGAAACTAGGGTTTCATCTTATCCCTTGTTCTTTCGTCGATATCATTCATATTCTAGCCTCTAGTAAATTCAAGAAACAATCGTAGATCCCTAATTTCGAGCGATCACAATCAAGAAAGTATCGCAACGAAACTAGGTCATCGATTCTTGAACTTGCTAGGGTTTACAAGACTCGTAGGACTTAAGAATCGTATTAAGATTTGTTACATCATCATTCTACAATCGTCTCGACTCCTTAACGAGCGGAGTTTTACTCAAACATCACAATAAGAACTACAATCATAAATTGAGATCGAATCATGTTGCAAGAATTTAAAAGAAAGCAAGATTAAAGAATTTCACCTTTTATTTATATCAACAATTTCATTACATTCGCTCAAGAACTACAAGAGGAAGAACTCGATCGTCGATTTGGCTTCGCTCGTCTCCGTGGGTCGCGGATCGGCTTGGATCACTTGCCCGATTGAAGATCGGCTCGGCTCCTAAAAGGTTGAAGGCTTCTTGCTTAGTTGGTACTCAAGATCTTGAATTTGGATTGCAATTAGGGTTAGGGTTTCGCACAAGCCTTGTCACTAGACTTGTAGAAGAAGATGAAGAATTGAACTAATGAACTAATGATGATCTAATTATTGAACCCCACAACCCTTAGATCTAGGTTCCTATTTATAGCCATCAAAACCCTAGATCTAGGATTTGAATTTTAAGTTTCCCTCCAAAAGTTTGTTGAGAAAATTTGAATTTCCCTCCAAAAGTTAGTTAGAGGAGAAGCTTCTAGATGTGATTAGTTAGGAGGGAGCTTCCAGAAGAGGTTAGTTAGGAGCTTAATTAGGATTAGCTTTGCTTAATGATCTTTGCTGATCTGGCAGAAGACTCTGGAGAATTCTGGAATTTGACGTGTCAAAATGAGGTGTAGGCCTTGAGAAAGGAATTATGCCCAAAAATTGCAATGCTAACGTGGCAGAAGCGCCGCGGTTCCGCGGCATAAGCTGGCTCCCGCCGCGGTTCCGCGGCGCTTTGGGGGCTTTAGGGCTAGGGACTTCTGGTGCTTGTTGGGCTTAAGTTGTGGGCCTTTCTTTGATATGTTGATTTGTATATTTCCTTCTGAATTGCTACCAGATCTGAAAACATGGAGTTGGTGTATTTTTTATCAGCTTCTTTTGACTTTGCTCCTGCAATTTCCTGCACAAATCTCGACACAAGTGTTGCGCAAATACAGAGATGATGCGATGCCATGAAATGCGGTCAATTTCCCTTAAAGTGCCGGTTTAAAGGTCTAACACATGAAATCTGATATTTAACGACTGATTTGCTAATATGTGAAATATGAATACCGAACACTTCTAAATGAGTGCAAATGATAGGGAAATTGCCGGTTAAAAGATGCAATATTTTCGACTGATCAACTATGCTAAGGATCTGGGCGAGGTCTTCGACGTCCTCCGCAAGTTCAAGATGAAAGTGATCCGCGCCAAGTGCTCATTCGGGGTCACCGGGGGAAAGTTCCTCGGTTTCATGGTCACTCACCACGGGATCGAAGCTAACCCGGAGAAAATCAACGCCATTCTCAACATGGCCGCATCCAAGACTAACGTCAAAATCATGCGGCTGACAGGGCGGATAGCCGCTCTGAGCCGTTTCATGTTGAGATCTGGGGAGAAGTGCCTCCCATTCTTCAAGGCTCTAAGGAAGATTCCAAGGTTCGAGTGGTCGGAGGAGTGTCAGACCGCCTTTGAACAATTAAAGAAGCACCTTGCAACTCCACCGCTGCTCACCCGACCAGTTGAAGGGGATGAGCTTTTGCTATATCTTGCGATATCCGACCAAGCTGCAGGTTTAGTGCTCGTCCGAAAGGTCGACGGAGTCCAGAAGCCGGTATACTATGTGAGCCACGTCTTCAAGGACGCAGAAACGAGGTACCCAGCCATAAAGAAGATCGTCTTGGCACTCATCGTGGGCTCAAGGAAGCTACGACACTATTTCCAGGCGCACACCATCCTCGTTCGTACCGAGCGGCCTTTGGGGGCTATCCTCGCCTCCCCCGAGTCCTCTAGCCGCTTGGAGAAATGGATATGGGAGTTGTCCTAGTTCGACATAAAATATCGACCGAGGCAGGCTATCAAAGCACAGGCCCTAGTCGATTTTATCGTCGAGTGCACCATCCCCATCAAAGAGCCGGAGTCCATGCCAGCCACCGCAGCTTAACCCTCAGTTGATGAGACGCCCGACTCCATCCCTGATTGGATCCTCTACGTCGACGGGTCCTCGACCGAGGAAGGCTGTGGTGCCGGCCTCATCATTCGGGGCCCGAACGAGGCCGGAATAGAGTATTCTCTGAAGTTCGGGTTTAAAGTCTCAAATAACGCGGCGAAATACGAGGCCTTGCTGGCCGGACTGCGCATAGCCTCCGGACTGGGGCTGAAAACGATTCGGGTCTGCAGCGACTCCGCCTTAGTCGTTGGCCAAGTGACCGGCCGATTCGAGGCACGGGAGCCTTTGATGGTGAAGTATCTGGCCGAGGTAAGAAGACTGTGAAAGGACTTCGATGAAGTCCAGGTGGAGCAGATCCCCAGACAGCTCAACGCCCAAGCTGACGCCTTAAGTAAGCTGGCTTCGTCCTATACGGCCAACAACAAGAGGAATATCCTCTTCGAGGTCTTGCCACGGCCCAGCGTGGAAGACGGGGCAAGAATGCTCCAAGTGTATACAGGACAGGAAGAAGACCAGGATTGGAGAAAGCCCCTCGTGGAATTCCTGAGGGAAGGTATGCTCCCAGAAGATCGGGGAGAAGCCCGCCGTCTCCGAGCTAAAGCTTGTCATTTCGTCTGGAGCAATGGGAACCTCTACAAGAAGTCCTTCACTCAGCCCCTGCTCCGGTGCGTCGACACCCATGAAGCCGACTACGTCCTCCGTGAGATCCACGAAGGGGTCGGCGGCGTGCACCAAGGGGCCCGCACCTTAATCCATAAGGCATTGCTCCAGGGGTATTACTGGCCGACAATTCATCAGGACGCCCAGAAGCTCGTTAGGAGATGCAAGAGCTGCTGACTCCATGAAAGCATACTTCACCTTCCTGCTACCGAGCTAACCGCCCTAACCTCCCCGTGTCCATTTGCCCAGTGGGGAATGGACATGATAGGCCAGTTCCCTACCGGCACGGGCGAGCACAAGTACATCCTCGTCGCAGTGGACTACTTCACGAAGTGGATCGAGACCATTCCCATCAAGAAACCGGACGCCACCACGACTATTAAGTTCCTGCAGAACAACGTGATACTTCGGTTCGGCATCCCAAGGTGTATCATCATTGACCATGGGAAAAATTTCGAAAATGAAAGAGTTAAGGAATTCTGCAGTGAATATCATATCCTCATGAAGTTTGCCGCGGTCGCACATCCCCAATGCAACGGGCATGCCGAGGTTGCTAACCGGGATGTCCTCCGAGGTCTTCGGACACGCCTAGAAGGGTGCCAAGGCAGTTGGGTCGAGGAATTTCCCCGAGCCTTATGGGCCCTATGCACATCGAAGAAAACCCCCACCGGGGAAACCCCTTTCAGCCTCTGCTACAGAACCGAGGAAATGGTCCCGGCGGAGATCGGGCTCCCCACTCACCAGGTCGAGCACTTCGACGATGAAGCGAACACCTCGACATTCCGAACCAACCTGGACATTTTGTTGGAGAAAAGAGACTGGGCTCAGATCAAAACTGCCGCCTATCAACAAAAAACCGTCCGCTACTACAACGCGTGAGTCAAGCGTCGCTTCTTCAAGACCAGATATTTATTCCTAAGGCGGAACGAGTTCGTCGATCAAAGCAAGCTGCATAAGTTTTTCCCGAAATGGGACGGTCCTTTCCTCGTCTCCGAGGTCCTGCCAGGCGGAGCCTACCGCTTACAAGATGCAGATGGTCGCATGTTTCCACGGCCTTACAACGCTGAGTAGCTCAAGCTGTATCTCTGAAAAGAGTATCTATGTATATTTCTTCTTTCACAAAGACGATATAAACTTTTCTAAAGTTCTTTCTATTTAAATAATAAAAAGAGAACAATGGGGCATCACAAAAGGAGAATTATATTTATTCAAAGGTATTATGGGCTCCTCAGCCTTACAAAAGGAAAAATTTACAACAGAGGTGGAATGTGATCGAGGAAGTACTCCTGGTGATACTCAGAGTAGATTTCCGCTAGCTGGGCCCTAGCCTCTGCAGCCCGTTCTTGCCGATACTGCGCGCGAACCCGGGACGCCACGGAAACACCCAACGCTCCGCCCTCTGCGCCTTGGCTCACGATGTACCTCATTTTAAAGCACTCCAGAATGAGGGCCAAAGATTGGTCATGCCTGGATTTCGAGATGAGGCCGAGCAGGAAGATCGAACGCACCTTGTCGAGCGCCTCGTCCAGAAGTTTCTAGGTGAAAGGGTTGTCCAACCCCAGGGACCTCCTCCAAATCACGTACATCAGCAACTGAAGCAGGGACGACCGCCGAGGGAGAAGCCGGCCGATGTGACCCTCGAGGCACTGAACCACTCCCTGGTCCCTATCCTCAGCCAGGGATTGGTCATACAAGGAGACGTCGTCAAAGGTGATGATCTCTCCGATCGAATACATGCGCCCAGTCATCTCAAAGAAAACGGTGCCGAAAGGGTTGCTATCTCCTTCTCTATTTATAACCCCAAACAGAATCCTTAAGGGCCCAGATTCACACGTGAATCCTGGGATCCGCCAAGATTAATCCAATACCAAGCTGCCATGTGGCAAAAGTGACGCGGCTCCCCGAAGCGTTACGCCTTCCCCAAGCATTCCTGGCACGTGCCGCCTGCGACGGTCGTCTCTCCTAATGTTCACGAACCAGGGAAGGTCGAGCTGAACCTCCGGATCTACCGAGCAGCCACCCTGCTCGGTCCATCCTTAGCAGGCCACTACTTGGGTTCTTCAACGAAGCAATGTAAATTCTTCTAGGTTCTTTTTATTTAAACAAGAAAAAGGACACGAAAGAGCATTGCAGAAAAGAAGAATTTTATTGATTCAAAAAGGTATTGTAGGCTCCTCGGCCATACATGAAAAGTAATAAAAAAAGGATTACAGCAGCGGGGGAAGGGGGTGCAGAAAGCATTGCTCGTGGTACTCCGAGGATATTCCGCCAGCCGAGCTCTCGCCGCCTCGGACCTCTGCCTCTGATGCCGTCAGCGAACATCGCCGTGATGCCTCAATTGGTAACACTTGAGGACAAGTGCCACCGAGCGATCCCGCAGACTCGTCAAGATCAGGCTTCGGCACAAAGACCTCAGCTTACCAACCGCCTCGTCCTTCAGCTGCTCGGACAAGGGGTTGTGCAACCCCGGTGATGCCCTCCAGATTGAGTACATCAACAGATGAAGCAAGGATGAGCGCCGAGGAAGCAATCGGCCGAAATGATCATCAACACGGCCGATCACCGCCTGCCGCATATCCTCGGAGCACATCTGGTCGTACAAGTACACATACTCAAAGGAGATGATCTCAGGAATGGTGAAAGGGAAAGTGTCCATTCTTACGTTTTGGGGATGGAAAAGGAGTGATCAACACGCCCTCCTGTTTATAGCCCCACAACGCCCCAAGAGTCCAACAGTCGCTCGTTTCTTCCATAATTGTACCGCTACGCGGTGGACATCCTGCCTTTCTCGGCGAAATCGGAACGATACGGCTCTTACGCTTCACCTCCCCCCACGCGTTCATGACACGTGTCGACCGCGACGGTCACTCTTCCCGATGTTCAAACACCGGGGAAGGTCGGACAGAACCTCACAAATCAACCAACCAGCAACCTTGCTCGGTCCATCCTTGGCTGGTAATTTCTTACCCCACGACGCCAAGGATCAAAACCCTCACCAAGAGGCCACCGGCAGCAACCCTGCTCGGTCCATCTTTAGCAGGCCTCCCAATGCCCTCCCGCGCTAAGGATCAAAGCCCTCATCAAGAGGCCACCGGGAAGCGACCCTGCTCGATCCATCCTTAGCTGGTAATTTCTTACCCCATGACGCCAAGGATCAAAGCCCTCACCAAAAGGCCACTGAGCAGCAACCCTGCTCAATCCATCCTTAGCAGGCCTCTCAATGCCCTCCCGCGCTAAGGATCAAAACCCTCACCAAGAGGAAACCGGGCAGTAACCCTGCTCGGTCCATTCCTGGCTGGTAATTTCTTACCTACCGACGCCAGGGACCAAAGCCCTCACCAAGAGGCCACCCAGCAGCTATCCTGCTCGGTCCATCCCTGGCTGGTAATTTCTTACCCATCGACGCCAAGGATCAAAGCCCTCACCAAAAGGCCACCGAGCAGCTACCCTGCTCGGTCTATCCCTGGCTGGTAATTTCTTACCCACCGACGCCAGGGATCAAATCCCTCACCAAGAGGCTACTGAGCGGCTGCCCTGCTCGATCCATCCCTGCCTGGTAATCTCCTACCGACTGACGCCAAGGATTAAAGCCGTCATCAAGAGGCCACCGAACAGCTATCCTGCTCGGTCCTTCCACGTCTAAGTGATCTCCATATCGACTTCGGGACCATGGAGATACCAACCTTTCACCGGTCTTTGCACACTTGGCAAATGGTCGACTTTAACTCTCAACTCGACGTGCAATCGCTAGACGAAAAATCGACCTAAACATGAAAGCAGTGCTGCGCAAATATAAGTGTTTACCACAAACAAAGAGAAAATACACACACAAAGACTACTGCAAAAAGATTCTTTTTATTCACAAAAAACCGTAAGTCTTTACAGAAGTATTTTGGGCTCCCCAGCCTTACAAATTCCCGGAGGCTTACAAAATTTTAGCGCAAAGAAAATAAGGAGGCGGGGAAGTTCAGGCCTCAGGGCCGGGGAGAACGTTGATGAGCTGCGCCCCCACTACGACAACCGGGGTTGCGTCTTGAAGGTCGACGTCCATCGCAGGAGCCTCGGCACCGTGAGCCAGGGGGACCGATTTCTCCCCAACGCTCCCGCCAGGGGCCTCTTCCCCTGCAGCATTTACAGGGGCATTCCCCTGCGTGTCTTCCTCGATAGGGTACTCGTCCCAGAGCTTGCCATCAAGGAACTCCGGCATCTGGGCCTTGACGGCGTCGAGGGCGTCATGCCAAACGATGGTAGTGGCTCCAGCGAGGTCGGCGTAGAACTGATCCGACTTCTTGTAGTTCTTCATCGCCTTCAACTCCCGAACCTTCGCCGCTTCGTTCTCCCTCCGGAGGGTGTTCACTGTCTTCTTCAGGGTGGCGACGAGCACCCTGGAATCTTCCAACTGGGACTCGGCGGCTCGGGCGGCCTCTCGGCACCTGGCGGTCTCCCGATTCGCGGACGCCATCCGGTCTTCAAGGGCAGCGACCCTCTCCATCGCCGCCTCCAGCTCCAGCCTTGAGATCTCCCCCATGAGGAGATCTCGCCCGCGGTCCGCATCGCCGAGGCGATTTCCTCGTCCTCCATGTTGACGACGAGGGCGACGTGCTGAAGGACCTGAAGAAAAGAAAGAGGGTTAAAAAGGGAAGGGAGACACCCAATCACGCGAAGAAAAATGCTGAATGAAGAACCAAGTGGGGTGCGAACACTAACCTGCACGGCCTCTTGAGCTATGGCCGCTATCTGGGCCCGGAGGGTCCCTCGAGAGATTTTGCCCCGGGCCAACCTTTCCATCTCCGAGAGCAGGCTGTCAGCGACGGAAAGCCCCGAGGGCACCTCGAAGCGAAACTCCCCATCGTCCATGAGGATTGGGGAAGCCGGGGAGCAGGGCGTCTTCCAATGAAAGCTCTTGAGGAGCGACACGGGAGAACCAGTCTCGCCCCTACCCCGAGAGCCCAGGGCTCTTGCTCTCGAGCACGCTTTCGGCTCGGCGCACGGCTGGACTCTGGGGCCCTGGGCGCGCTTGGGCGCCTGGATGGAGCAGCCGTCGATGGAGCCGGAGCCGACGACGGGCAAGAAGGGCCGGCGCCTCCGGCCTTCTTCCCCTTCTTCGTGTCAACCAGGGTCGCCCGAAACTTGCCTAAGTCCATGGGTTCTGCATAAGACAAAATACAGAGTCAACGATGCCAGAAAAGTAAAAGAATGCACAAGTCTAAATAGGTCACCTGAAAGCTTCTAACTTACCCGCGAATTGGGCGGGGTTGAGCCCGGCCCAACTAAGGGCCCGTTCAGACAGCAACACATCAGCCCGGGGGATAGGCTCCTACTCCAACACCGCCACCGCGTCAGGATCATTCGACCAACTCACTCGGGGACAGCTGGCCCCATGCCACTGGGTGGGCACAGGCCAATCCTCATCCTCGGGCGGTCCAACAAACAAAAACTTCTTCTTCCATTCGTGAATGGAAGAAGGTACGCGACGACCTCCGACTCGGCAGCATCCACCCGTTGTTTTCTAAAAGAGATGTATACCCAGCTCGGCTCGCCCCTGCGAGCGCCAGGGTGGTTTTTGTAATAGAGAGAAGAAACCAGAAGACTCCAGCGGAAAAGGATCGAACGTAATTTCAACCGGACCAGGAACCCAAGGAGAATCCTCCAAGAGTTTGGCACTAACTGGCCCGGGGCTAACTCAAAACAGTTCAATGCCGCACTCACCTCAGGGGAGAAGAGCAGGTGCATCCCGGCCCAAAAGGCTTCTAGGTACAAGGCAATCTCTTTACCCCGTACCTGGTCTGCCCTCTCCCCCTCCTCGGCTAGATGAAGCGAATAGCCGGGAGGAATGTGGAAACGAGTCCGGATGGTGGCGAGCTCATCCGCGTGCCTCAGCGTGGATGACGCGCCATGAACACCCGTGACTTGCGCTCTGGGGACCGCCCCCGTCGCACGACCCCGGGGAGCATGACTAACCCTAACTTCCCCGGGGGACTCCGACTCAGAGGATGAAGAGGAAGAAGTAGAAGAGGAAGCTTCAGAAGACTCCCTAGACTCTACCCGGACTACATCTACAGATTCCTCGGAAGAAGACATCTAACCTGAGCGAATGGACGTGTCCTCAGGAGAGAAAACGCGAGGAATCCGACCTGAGGGGGAGAGCACCGGGCTAACACGACTAGGGACGAGGAAGTTATGAAGAGGTATGAGCCCTGATGGGGATCCCACCTCTATTTATAGCTGCCGGCATACACATCCTACGGCTTCGATCGCCTCCCGCCAAAACAACGTTTCGCAACCAACGGCCGACAACGTTCCACCTGTCGCACTCACATTGGGCGCATCCCATCGGGCGCGGGAATGCCTTGTCACGACCCTAAATTGGCACGTGACGGCCCTAATACTACGCAACGTCTACAGGCGTAACGCAGTAAAAGAAAGCCAAAACCCAGAAATCTAAACCATTAAAAGACAAGAAAAGATAAGAAACATTGTTTAATCTTTTGAAAATCTCAAGTATAAATTCTTTAAGTCCAATTTACTTTCTTGAAAATTTCAGCAGCACCTCCTTTGTAAAAACCAACCCCAAAAATAGGTACAACATAAATATAAAGTAAAGCATCCCCAACGGGAGCAAATCCACATCAAAAGGCGGAAAACAACTACCACAACAGATATACGACGCCGTAGCGAAGAAATAAAAGACGATATAAGTAAAACTGCATAAAGACATCCAAGTCCCTAAAATATACAAGTATCGTCCTCACATCAAGTCTCTAAGTCATACAAGATAATGGTAGATGGAGAGTACAAGGATACAACGAATATACAATACAAAAATGAATAACCACAAAACCCACCTAAGCAAACTGCACACTGTGAGCTGATGCGGTATCCGCAGCAAAAGATGATAAGATAAATGAATAACCTGCCTCGACTACTCTGGGGAAACAACCTGCAAAATCCTGTGGCACAACGGGGGTGAGTTGCCAACTCGTGAATAGTAAATAACATATACAGGTAATCGCAAGTATGCACGTACAGCATGAATCTAACATATGCAATTAATAGCATTAAAAAGTCATATGAATGCAATAATCATGAAAGGTACACTAGCAGGTACAACTAATACATGAAGCAATGCATATAAATAAAGGTACGTAAATGCAACAGTCATGAAAGGTAGTCTAACGGGTACTACTAATACATGAAGCAGTGCATAAACAATAAATGTGGAGTATGGAATGAAATATGTCATTTCCACGGAATCTTGACATCGTGGTAGGATCACAATCCATCAAGACAAATTCAAAATCCCAATTCCTCAAATCAGCCCCCAAATTGGCTCCCATATCATATAAGTCTCACAAATCCTGAATGTACAATATCGAAGAAATCTCATATATCCTGAATGTACAAATCAGCAATCTCATAAATATCCTGTATCCAATATCAAATGAATCACCTATATCCCAAATCAAATTATCAAGTAAAAATCTAACATCCTAAATATATTTGCATGAATAAATATGATGATGTATATAATTTAATGTCAATACACATATATTAGCGTCCCATTCCACTAATATTGGTGTAAGGGTATATATAACAGCGGCCTAAACCCCGTTATATATACAAAGGAGTAAAAAGAAATATCATGAAACCAATGTGTCAAGCATCGACATAGAAATGCAGGTCTATCAGGTGCTGTCACCATGACTGGCACCCTGATAGGTACGTATCATACGCTATCCCGAAAGCTCGAGTGCCTAGCTCTGACCCTCGCCTCTCGACGTATCTATACGTACATGACACCCGTCGGCATCCACATGATAACCGCTGAGTCATTGGTAATGTCACCGGTAGGTACTTGCCCACCTTCCAAGCTCAATCGGCAAGGTCCATCGATCATCTTGCCGAGGGGAACCGTACCGGGCCCCACCATGTACCCTCATACGGCACCCACTCTTCGTATGGAGTATATAATCAGAACCGATAAATCTCATGGTGGATGCTGAAATATCATATCAAGGGAAACCGGTTTTTTCAAATAATGCATAATTTCATGAACTCCCACGGTCCCCAAATCCAGAAAACATCATGAAAAAATCCATATCACAATGCGAAAATCCATGAATATAATATATGCAACATAAAGCTGAAATGTAAGCATATAAAGGAAAAGCCGCTAATTAACTGCAACAAGTTAATATAAATATTGTGCGATTCCTAATTTCTCCAATTCTAAATAATATCAAGTAAAGGTAAACATATAGCTATAACCAGATATATGTGTAAACAATAAGGTATAGCAAGATATATGTATCTACCTATAAGTAATGATGTAGTATACCCCCTGGGTATAAGTGAAATATGTGTGCAAGGTATACATGTAGCTATGTCATTATGTGTGTATGTACCTATCACTAATGGTACAATACCCTATAGGTATACAGGTAACTAGCATGTAAACATGTCAAGGCATATGTGTAAGCATGTGGGTATACAGGTATGCTATATTTCATATGCGTAAAGAAATATGAATCGATGTCTCGATGTCCCTAACCAAACAATATCATATCTATAAGTGGGTTATGCGTGACATGGCAATTATTGACGGTGTGTATGGCATACAATCAGTGCTCGTACAACATGAGCCGTCAATAATACTGCAGTGTCCTAAGAATACTAGTCCAAGCACAACAATAACTAAGCAGTAGGGTGAATGCGCAATTCTAAATATGAAATAGAATATATGACAATTCAAGTCATTTCTAGCCCAGACGCATAACACCATGCGGGCGATTCCCCTGTAGATGTTAAATCTACTCACCAACGCTCCTGGCTAAGTGAAACCTACCACCTGTTTTCCCTTTGTCGTAGCGTCCGAAGTCCCCGCCTGCGAACCTAAAATTTCACAAACACATCACATAAGCTAAATATCCTATATCGACGAAAAGACAACGAAACGAAATGAAAACGACCAGAAAATTATACTGCGCACTTAGCGCATCTAACGCGCACGACATCGGTCAAAAACCCTAACTAGGGTCGCTAAACTACGAAACACCAAGTCTAGACTCCGATCGACCCGATCGCACAACACAAAACAATAAAATATGAGGAATGTAATAAATATAACCCCGCAACGACTAATCGAACCCATGTCGGAAAAACCCCGAAACCTAGTAAACAACCTACCGCAATATTTCGCACTAGTTTCAAGCTAACGCATATTTAGCGATTACAAACACCTTAAAATAGCTTAACTAAGCTATCTAAACCATTTCTATATTTTTAACACTTGCAAAATGAGTTTTAGTAAAACCCTAGTAAGCAAAAATCCTTAAATAAACAATTAATATGCTAATTAGAAATTTAGAAACAATAAAAAGGATTAGGGTTAAGGTTTTATACCTCCACAAAAGATCAAAACCAAGAAACCAAACTCATCATCTTTTCCTCCAAAATGATATTTTGAATGAAAATCCAAGCTAGCTTTGAGTTTAAGAATGAAGGAAAATGAATATATTTGAGTTTGTATGAATAAATTTGGATTTTTCATGATTTATTTGATGCAAAATGAATTGAAAAGGGGTGGAAATGATGGAGGGATGCAAGAGATGAGGGAGGGCCGGCCAAAGCAAGAGGTGGAGGTGTTTTTGTGAAAAAAAATGAAGAAAGATCTAGAAAAAATCAATTAATGCACATTAAATGCAAAATGCCACATTTCTTTCATTTTCTTTTCTTTTTTAAATCAAAACCTTTTGCACTAAAAAAAATATCTAGATATTTGAGAAGCTTCTAAAAATAATTGTAGTGATGATTTCCAAGAATTTTCAATTAGAAAAAATTTCTCGATTTGCGTGCATATTTTACCGGCTAAAATAATATTTTATTTGGGAAAAATTCTATCTGAACCAAAACCTTCCAAATACCCCCAAAGTTCGCGCGCTAGCTTTATTTTAGCTAAAATAGGTGCCGACAAGTTTCTACGGACATTTGATCGAAATCGGGTTAAAACGGAAAATACCGACTATTTTGCCCTAAAACGGAAAAAATCGCAAATCGATTTCTGAAACGTTACAATCTCCCCCCCTTAAAGAAATTCGGTCCCCGAATTAAAATTTTTACTAAGCGTGCCTTCAAAGAGAAGATTACAAAACTCTCAAATCTCACTCGCAGCCTCCCAAGTGATCACCCCACTATACGGCTACGTCCAAGAAAACCCTCCACAGATGGCAAGACCCTTGACCGAAGTTCCTCCACCTGCCGAGCCATTAACACAATTGGCTACCGGTGAACGAAACGATCGCGTCCAAGCCAAATGGTCTGATGCTGAATCATGTGAGAAAGGTCATGAAGGTAATTGCAAAGTATCGACACAAGGAATACGGGGTGAACACTCAATAATCTGGGCGGAAGTGCCAAAACAAAGGCAACGGAACTAACTCGCTTTAAGGATCTTAAAAGGACCTTTAATCCTGGAATAAGCTTCCCAAAACTCAACACGTCATTTATCGGAAAAATCTGTAGGAATACATGATCTCCCACTGCGAACTCAAGTCTGCGACCATCACGGTCGGCATAAGACCTCTGTCTGCACTGGGCTACTCTCATCCTGGCCTGAACCAACTGGATCATCTCCGAAGTTTCTAGACTAACTGGGGTCCAAAAATCCTACTCTCGCAGAGTCAGAAAAACGGACTGGAGATCGACACCACCTAACAAACAAAACTTAAAGGTTGCCAATTGGAGTGCCTCTTGATAACAGCTATCGAAGAAGAATCCTAACAATGGCAAGTGACGATCCCAACTGCCGACAACAATTAATACGTACGCACAAACATATCCTCCAGAGTCGGTATAGCCCGCTTACACAAAACCATCATCCTGCGGATGGAAAAAACGGAGCTAAATCTCAACCAGTACCCAAGGCTTCCTGAAGTTCCTGCCCAAGACGGCAAGCGAATAGGGTGCCCTATTTGGATACGACCCATGAAGGAACTCCGTGCAACGCACAAACTTAACCAAGGACAACTGAACAACCCGAGTATAACCGAACAACTAGCATCCGAATGGAGTCACACCCAGACTAAACCTGGGTAGACGCCACTGTTTCCCCCAATCAGAGCAAAGCTCTGTTCAAATTCCAAGGCAGGAAATGAAGCAACGCTTCTGTTTCCCCTAATCATAGCAAGGCTCCGTTTGAAAAATTCAAAAAAAATAAAGGAAGCAACGCTTCAGATGACTTACGCTCTGCGCTGCGCGACACGTGTCAGCGCAGTTGCGCTGCACTCTGCGCTGCGCGACACCTGTCAGCGCAGTTGCGCTAGCGCAGTGCGCTGCGCGACACGTGTCAAGCGCGCAGGTGCGCTTGCGCTAACTGTGCCAGAATTTAAACAATAAAATTTTGGAAAGATCTTTCTAATCTTGTTAAAACAAGAAGATTATCTTCTGTAAAACAGAAGCCCTAGGATCAAAGATCCAACGGTAGGGAGACATCCCTAAATCAATCAGAGAAAGATCTCTTTAACTGATTTAACAAATCAATTGGCACTATATAAAGGCCCCTAGACTTCAAGTCTAAAACATACAGAGATAGAGAAACAGAACTCCTCTAAAAACTTTGAGAAGAACTCAAAGAAAAGAAAAAGGTAAAACCTTTGAAAAAAGAAGAAGTTCCTCTAAAAAGATCAAAGATTTAAGAACAAGATCAAGATCTTCAATAAAAAATAATTAAAAAAAGAAGTAATTTACTTCTTTGTTAGATCTTTTGATCTATATAAAGGCATTGCCTTTTGATGAACCACTGGTTCTTGAAATTTGAGGTAGAACCTCTTTGGAACAAGAAAAACTTGTTTGCTTGATCTAAATTTGATCAAGATGCGCTCTGCGCTACTGTACAGTGCCCTGCACTCCTGACTTGCGCTCAGCAGAGCGCGACACGTGTCAGCAGCGCACTTGCGCAGCGCACTGCGCTAACAGACTTGCGCTCACCAGAGCGTGACACGTGTCACCTCCACATGCGCTAGCGCCTTGCGCTCTTTAATTGGCGCAGAGCGCCTGACAGGCCACGTGGCACACTGTCAGACCATTAAATGCTCTGCATTATTAAAGAAAAGGGACAGAGCCCAATTAAAAAGGCCTAACAGGCCAAAATAAATGCTATGCATTTAATTAAAAAACCCAATGCTGTGCATTATTTATAAAAAAAAAAGAAAAAGGGCAGAGCCTAATTAAAAGGTCTATCAGACCAAAACAAATGCTATGCATTATTAAACAAGGGCAGAGCCCAAATAAAGGCCTGACAGGCCAAACACAAATAAAATGTTAAATATTCTCAACTGGACTTAGCCCAATTCTGGCCATAAGTCCTCAAATTAAATTGAATTGAGCACAACTGCTCTCCCAAATCAATTTACACCCGGTTCAAGGGTACATCTCTGAACTCCTCTGGTATTTGTCGTTGTAATGCTTCAACGTCATCAGAGAGGTGACGGGTCCCGACAACCACACAGTAATATGGAATGTGGGGTCCTTAAACTCATGGACTAATGCGTCCTTAAACCAATATTCGTCCCCAAAATGGGAATGTTGGACCGCCATGTCCTTAAACTGGTAATACGGACTGTGGGGTCCTTAAACTCATGGACTAATGCGTCCTTAAACCAATATTCATCCCCAAAATGGGAATGTTGGACCGCCATGTTCTTAAACTGGTAATACGGACTGTGGGGTCCTTAAACTCATGGACTAATGCGTCCTTAAACCAATATTCGTCCCCAAAATGGGAATGTTGGACCACCATGTCCCTAAACTGGCAATGGACCACCATGTCCCTAAACTGGAACAATAGAGTCTAAATGCACTTTTGTCGGATCTAAACGATCCTGTTAAGTTGATCTTAGTCTCAAATCAGACTAACATATCCTTAACAAACGTTTAAGTTGATCTTAGCCTCAAATATGGCTAACGTATCCTTAAACCAAAACCTTCAAACAGACTTTAGTCCCAAATTGGACTATAGATCTCCCAACCAACTTTGGTTCAAGAGTACATCTCTGAACTCCTCTGATATCTGTCGTTGTAATCCTTCAACGTCGTTAGAGAGGTGACGGGTCCCGACGGCCATACATTCAATGGACCACCATGTCCCTAAACTGGCGATGGACCACTATGTCCCTAAACTAGAACAATAGAGCCCCCCAATGCTTTTTTGTCGGATCTAAACGATCCTGTTAAGCTGATCTTAGTCTCAAATTAGACTAACGTATCCTTAACAAACGTTTAAGTTGATCTTAGCCTCAAATATGGCTAACGTATCCTTAAACCAAAACCCCAAACCCAAATCTAAGAAAATACGGATTTGGACTAATCCACGTCCTACGGGCGACCACATAAATTAACCTCCGTATACAATCCACGGGCAACCACAAACAAAACAAACACCCACGACACGAAGTGATCAGCTGGAGAAGGAGAAAGTTATTACCACGATGCGGTAGCGTAATTAACTGCAGGGGCTTGCGCCTGTAGAGAAGAGCGTCCCCACAATCAAAAACCCCTCGAACGAGGGGGAATCTGACGAAGTCTACTGCATCGGCCGCATCCGTTTAAACCTTCGATACATGATGCCATAAATCAACTTGGCATCTTCGGAGAGGTAGACAGATAAAACCAAATAGCATCTGCCCCGAATTTCAGGCAAGACGTTCGCCGCATCTCTGTCGCGTCTTTCGGAGGGGAACAGATTCTGGCACGCCCGGTGGGACCTCTTCCTCTTTCCACTCCACGCTTCGTGTGTCGTGTTCGTGAACGAATCGCGGTTTGCTGTGGTTGCCTATGAATTTGAGGTACTTAGATTTGGTGTCTTGCTCCGTGCAGAAAACAGAAGATCAATGGCTTCAAACTGCACTACCTGCAACTGCAACTCTCACTCCGTCCTTCCTGGAGGAGTGACTTACGGGTCCCAAGCGGCCTCTCTTTTCAAGATGCCGGTGGAGCAGGTAACTCAAGCCACCACTGGACTATTCTTCGGGACCATGCTCCCACCGATGAGCTTCAATGCCCCAATGACGTCGTAAGAAGCTCCAAAGAAGTCGGTCTTTGATCGGCTTGCTACTACCGCGGCCCCTCTCAACGGTTCGCCCAACTCCAATGCCTCAGTTTTCAACAGACTGGGCCGAAGCTCAGATGGGCCCGTAAATAAGCCCACAATTCCTGAAGAGGTTATCCCAAAACGGATAGCCATTCCTACTCCTGAAGTCCCCAAGGCGGCTTCTCCTGCTAAGGGGTCGGTCCTCACAAGACTGGCCGTTTCAGCTCCTACTCCACGTGAAGTCATGAAGGCTGTTTCCCCTGTTCGGAAGTCGGCCTTCGCAAGACTGACTACCCCCTCTCAAGGGGTGTCAGTCTTCGACAGGCTAGCACCAATAACAGTCTCTCCTCAAAGCAGGGGGCATGAAGAAGCTTATCCAACAACGAAGGTGATCTCATCCGCACGACATGCTCGACGTCGCCACTGGCGCCGAGTGAGGAAAGCTAGGGGCAATTCCCCTTCTGGAATGACTCCGCCAGCTCCAACAGTGGAAGTTGACGCTGCTGTTCCAACCGGGAACAGCTTTGAATTACTTAACAAGGTGCGCAGGAATTCACCAACTGTTGTGCTGAAAAGATCTCCTCCACCTATGGAGGAATCCCCAAAGGCGAAGCTGGAGCAGCCTCCTCAGCGGCTGTCCTCTAAGATTTACAAAGTCTGGCATTAATTCCAAGACTCGGTTGTTGATCAAGACTACCCCCGCCGACAAGAAAAGATGAAGGTTCGGCAGGAAGAGAACCGCCCTATTAAGCCACAAAAGGCGACAGCTACTTGGGTGCCCACTACAACGGCCCCTTCAACTTCGACCACTGTTCAGTTGATAAAACTGCATATTTAATATGACATTTTTCCTACTGTTTCTATATAATAAAAGGTGTTTATTATAATATATGATACATATGAGAGTTTATCTGTAAAAATACTATTTTCATGTATTTATATATTATAAATAACATTTTGTAGGAAAAAGTAAGCATATAATATCCATGTAACATTTGGCCCATTTAAATATGCTTACCTTATTAATACCTTTGACAAATTCTTAATGGTTAAGTTAATATCTCAATAAAACAAACTCTACTAATATTGTTTGTTGAGTTATTGTGCAGAATTTTCAGGGCTGAAATCAAGGAAATCAAAGTTGGCAAATCAAATCTACCAAAGATATTCAAGAAACTAATTCTGGTAGAAATGTAGAAAAGATTTTCAAAGTCTAGATACTCAAAAGATTACCAAGTGTTACAGATATGAAACTATAAAAATTAGAGGCCATGATCTCACCAAAAAGGGGAGGATCCGCGGCAAAACCTATCCAATGGCCGCAGTTCCACCGCGGATTTGAAGAGTTGAGATATGGGATTGTGGTGGTTAGGATCCTAACAACTAGTTTCCATATTAGGAAACGAGGGTTCTGGCTCTGTGACTATAAATAAGGACCGAGAGCCTCTTGGAAAAATTATCAAAGCCGATGCGATCACGAAGTCCAAGACGGCTCACGCATCCAGGCCGGTCATCAACAGTTCATCTACCTCCTTGGAAGAGATCGAGAAGCAACTAGATTTGTAATCATTTTCTAAGGATTCAAGTGTAATGAAAATTGTTGATTAATAAAGGTAGCTTTCTTTTTCTTATTCTATTTCTTCGTAGTTTAATTATGCAACTTCTTTCCATCTCTTTTTCTCCCAACATGCGTGAGTAATTCTCCGCTTGTTAGGGTTCATAGGATTAGGGTAGGCTAATGGATGATGAACATCCCTAAACCCTTTTTAAGTCCTATAAAGTTTATGAACTTTATCAAAAGAATCATTTACATCCTAATCGGGTGCGCTAACAATTCTTTGTTAGTCTCGACCGCGATTAGAGATTAGATTAATAATTGTTTTGGTAAAGGCTAGATTTGAACGGAGTTCCGTGTCGAGATAAGGGTTAAAAGTGGGATTCATTTTCCCTCCAGAAACCCTAATCTACACGCATCACCGTCGTTCTAGTTTTAAATCTATTAAAGGATAAAGAGGGTAACTTTTAATTAATCGTCCATAACTACTAAATCCTAACGAACCCTACAAGCCCTCTTCTTATATTAACTACATCCCTAAAATAATCTAGATCTATATTTTTGCATCGTGTTTAACGTAGATCTAGATCCTACAACCATTCTACACCATTCTTTATCCCTCCTCTCTTTTTCAACACATCTAAAGTAAGAATAAAAGATTCAACGTTTCCCAGAGGACGACCCGTACTCATCTCGGCCTAACAACACGCGACACCGTTATTGATTGCGGTTACACTACAAACACACTTTTTTCGTATCAATCAAATGGCGCCGTTGCCGGGGATACGTGCGTAATTTTTTATTCTTACTATTTGTGTTGAATTCTTATACGATCTGTATCATAAATAAAACAAAACTGCAAATTGTATATTTAACGATTATTGTGTGAATTTTGCGAGGGAATCTGGAGTCACAGACTTGAGGAAACAGGAGACAGATATATTCATCGAGATCCAGAGGAGTACAGGAGGCCAAAGAAAAATTTTCATCACTTGATTCCTCCACCTCGCGGTGGAACCGCGGCACTAAGGCCCTTACGGCGGTGGAAACGCGGCGTAAGTAAGGAGTTAGGGTTACAAAACTCTCTGGTAAGATTCTCAACTCTTCCTCTCTCCTCTCAAATCCAATAAAATCTATTTTCTGCAGGATTCTTTGCAAAATAGCGCCGCTCAAAAATCTTTTTGCAAAAGTTTTGTGATTGGTTTTGTTTTGCATATTTTAATACGGACTTTAAGGGGCAAAGACCAAATCAAGATTAGGTGGGGATTTCATCACCCTTCCTAAGCCCCACAAATCACAAACCGAGCATCTGCATCAACCCTTCATTAATTTAAAAAATATCTAGACCAGACTCTAAGGACTGTCGCGCTCAATAAGGACAGAGGAAGGTCGTGGGTAATCTATCGCTTATCCGCATTACTTTTGTAGTGTCTAGGCAAGTGTGACAAAGGCTGGTGGTTTTTAATTAGGCCCACTACTGTGGTTCCTTCCCACTTACCTGGCACTTATCTGGCTACAAGGGTAGTACGGAGGCGGTAGAGGATTGATCCTGCGGCTTGTCTTTTGGAAGTCTAGGAGCGGTCTAGAGACTGGACCTAGGTAACCATAGTTCTAGGGTTGTTTGTGCATTTTTGTGTGATTTGTCTAAATCCGTCATTTTTCAAAACAAACCAATTATTTTCTCCCCTTTCTACCCCTTCCCCCTTCTTCTCTTCTTATAATGGGTGACCTAAACAGAAGAACACTTGCCGAGCTTTACTGTCCACAACCAAATATCTCTTGTTTTCGTAATCCCTTCGGTATACCGTCCGGCTCTTCCATGTCCTTAAGAGATCATATAGAACAAGCAGGAAGAAACAATTGGCCACCTCAGTCTAGGTCTTATCAACCGTATCCTAATCCTACACCTGTTTCAGTTCATACCCAGAGTGAGGAAGCCCCTAGACGAATGTCCATTGCTGAGCATATAGCTAGGGCTAGAGGCCAAAGTTTCAACCCGGACCAATATCAACCCTCACCACCACTGTCTAGAGAAGAGTTTGATAGGCGGTTTGTGGCATATAAGATGTCTATTGAAAATAGCCAACCAACCAACCCATATCAATATTCTTCTTATCATAATATTGATCCTACTCCTACCCAAGTTCCGCAACCATTCTATTCCTATCAATCCAATCCGACTTTTCCACATTCTCTAGACAGTCCTTCTAATCAGTCATTTGGGAGTTTTAATCGTCCATAAGAATTTCAATCTTATCCTGAAACCCCTTATCGACCCAAGTCTAGTCTTGAGCAGACATTAGAAATTTTTTTGGAAATGTCGAACCAAATTAGGAAGGAAACAACAGAGTGGATGCAAGCAAAGAATTTCAAACCTGCCCAAAACTTTTCAGTATATGATTCGGGCATAGAACAAAATGAGAATTTGGGTAGTGAGACAGAACTGTACACCCTTCCTAATCAAACCTTCCCATTCCAAACTGAAATCCACAACTCCAGTTTCATAGATTCATCAAGCACACCAAATAGAATGTCTGATAAGTTGTGTGACTTTGTAGTGTTTGATTTACCCGACTGTGAAGGGTCCATTTCAAGTGAAATCATACCCAACCCTTGTGATCTCTACACCTCCACTCTTGAACCAAAACTGATTGAAAACCATACTTTTGATGAGATGTTTGAGAATTCTAACCTTCACTTGAATGAGGTGATTGACGTTAGAGATATATTGATTGATGAACCCGAAATTTTGGATGATTTTGTCCCACCAATTCATCAAATCCTTTCACTTCCTTGTGGTCATCATCTTGAGCCTTTAATTCTTCCCGAACCCCAAATACGTCTTGAAGTTGATGATAAAGGTATACCCGAAGAAATACAGCCTCCATCTTCTACATCTGGTACAGCAACACTCGACACACCAATTTGTTTACCCATTTCACCTTCTACTTTCTCCGGTTCTTCTTCTGTTCCTATAGTTTCAGTGAGTTTTGATGAATCACGATCCGTTAATTCAAGTTCAGTAATACCAGAAATTCAACTTGATTTGGATATTTTTGAAAATGAGGTAGATGAGTTTTTCGAGTCCTCTACCTCAATGATTTTTGATGAATCAAGTAGGATAAATTCTGGCACAAAACTCTTTGACAGCAAAATGTCCAATCACACCATTGATAAAAGTTTTGAAGAACTTTTTGCTGACGAACTTGAATTTTTAAACAATACGGATTTGTGATTGATCAATCTCCACCTATAGAGGTTGAACCGTCACCATTCTTTCTTCCTAATCATTTACATTCATCCTCATTCTTTCTTTTCTCTAATTTCAAATTCAAACCCTTTCCAGACCATCTCTTATCCCTTTCCCATTTTTTCTTGACTCGATACAACACATTCTTCCACCGACCTATACGCTATACTGATAAAATCTTTGAATGGTTGGGGTTAACTTTTGGTCTTTGTAAAGTCTTACTTTGACCAAATGACTCACCCCCTCTTAAAATGCTTCATATTGTCTAACCCATGTTTGAGGGGGGTATATTTTTGGCTCTTGAACATAACTTTTGTCCTCAAATTTGTGAGCCAAAAATAAGTTTGGGGGAGGATTTTCACTTTCATATATTCTTGCCCCCATTAATAATGTCCTCCCAAGCTTACAGATTTTTATGATCCAGCAGATAGCAACAGTGAGGACACTGTTGAAAACAAGTTTGGGGGAGGTTTGTGCTTATTTACGCATCACTTTGCATCATATTTTGCATAAGCACAACATTTTCAAAAAAATTTAAAAAATTTTCTTTTATAACAAAAGAGTAGAAAGTGAAAAAAAATTACATCCAAAAGATAGAAATAGTTTTAGAAAACCAAGAAAATTAAAAGTTTTCTTAAACGAACTGGTAATAAGTAGTTATGAGCTGTTGTCCCAAGGGTTAGTAAGATGAAGGAAGTCACTAATCTGAGGATAAAAATAAGTCTGAAAAATAGTTTCTATTCTGGAAGCCAAACATTTGAATGTTGATACCCTACTATATGCACTTACACACGTCTTGAAACTCGGGATAGTAGAGGATACCTTGAAATGCTCTTGTCTAAAAGCCAAAGTATGAAGGAAATAATAAATGAAGAAAATATAAAAATGGTGAAAAGAAAAATGAACACTGGTTTTGGTATCGCCAAGGCAGCAATAAAAAAATATAGCAAGGGTGCTTCATCACCTAGTGCCTTAGACCAACTGGTCTGGGAGTCACTGCTAAGCCTTAGGTGGTGCAAGACGAGGAAAATACTATCACCTAATCTGCAAGCACATAAGTAATCGGTCGGTTAGTACCTCAAGAAATATTAACGGTCGCATGAAAATGTGTGAGCAAATCTAAATATTCATCAAATTAAAAAGTACTGAGGTAGATGGACAAGAGTATGATAGCTTGAATTGAATTCACCGAGTGTAGGGATGTTCTATTCACACACGTAGGGGTATATGATCGATGTTTGGATGAAAGATAGGAATGAAGAATAAAGACGATGTTTTATTGAGGGATGATGTGATTTCTAATATCTTTTCATGACTATTAAGATAGGGCTCATGACAACTGAAAAGCTAGTGTAGTTGGAAACTCTAAATTTTCATAGTATTTCTTTTATGGTTCTTATCTTTATATGTAAATTTCACCATCTCTCTTTTATTATAGGATTTTGTGGGTGTAATCCGCTGAAAACCCTCAGGAGACAACACTCCTCCTACTAGGGAAACCTAGAGGTTTAACGGCTTGTTGCACGTGCTCAGTGCAATCGTGTTTGCCTACGAAAATGTGCTTATTTTTCTCCTTTCTTTTTCTCCTTCTCTTGAATAAACTAGTTTGCTCGGGACGATTAAAGATAAGTTTGGAGGTATTTGTTCAGTTGATAAAACTGCATATTTAATATGACATTTTTCCTACTATTTCTATATAATAAAAGGTGTTTATTATAATATATGATACATATGAGGGTTTATCTGTAAAAATACTATTTTCATGTGTTTATATATTATAAATAACATTTTGTAGGAAAGAGTAAGCATATAATATCCATGTAACATTTGGCCCATTTAAATATACTTACCTTATTAATACCTTTGACCAATTCTTAATGGTTAAGTTAATATCTCAATAAAACAAACTCTATTAATATTGTTTGTTGAGTTATTGTGCAGAATTTTCAGGGCTGAAATCAAGGAAATCAAAGTTGGCAAATCAAATCTACCAAAGATATTCAAGAAACTAATTCTAGTAGAAATGTAGAAAAGATTTTCAAAGTCTAGATACTCAAAAGATTACCAAGCGTTACAGATATGAAGCTACAAAAATTAGAGGCCATGATCTCACCAAAAAGGGGCAGATCCACGGCCAAACCTATCCAATGGCCGCGGTTCCGCCACGGATTTGAAGAGTTGAGATATGGGATTGTGGTGGTTAGGATCCTAACAACTAGTTTCCATATTAGGAAACAAGGGTTCTGGCTCTGTGACTATAAATAAGGACCGAGAGCCTCTTGGAAAAATTATCAAAGCCGACGCGATCACGAAGTCCAAGACGGCTCACGCATCCAGGCCGGTCATCAACAGTTCATCTACCTCCTTGGAAGAGATCAAGAAGCAACTAGATTTGTAATCATTTTCTAAGGATTCAAGTGTAATGAAAATTGTTGATTAGTAAAGGTAGCTTTCTTTTTCTTATTCTATTTCTTCGTAGTTTAATTATGCAACTTCTTTCCATCTCTTTTTCTCCCAACATGCGCGAGTAATTCTCCGCTTGTCAGGGTTCGTAGGATTAGGGTAGGCTAATGGATGATGAACATCCCTAAACCCTTTTTAAGTCCTATAAAGTTTATGAACTTTATCAAAAGAATCATTAACATCCTAATCGGGCGCGCTAACAATTCTTTGTTAGTCCCGACCGCGATTAGAGATTAGATTAATAATTGTTTTGGTAAAGGCTAGATTTGAACGGAGTTCCGTGTCGAGATAAGGGTTAAGAGTGGGATTCCTTTTCCCTCCAGAAACCCTAATCTACACGCATCACCGTCGTTCTAGTTTTAAATCTATTAAAGGATAAAAAGGGTAACTTTTAATTAATCGTCCATAACTACTAAATCCTAACGAACCCTACAAGCCCTCTTCTTATATTAACTACATCCCTAAAATAATCTAGATCTATATTTTTGCATCGTGTTTAACGTAGATCTAGATCTTACAACCATTCTACACCATTCTTTATCCCTCCTCTCTTTTTCAACACATCTAAAGTAAGAATAAAAGATTCAACGTTTCCCAGAGGACGACCCGTACTCATCTCGGCCTAGCTACACGCGACACCTTTATTGATTGCGGTTACACTACAAACACACTTTTTTCGTATCAATCAACCGCCCACAAAAGAAGGAGGTCGGAGAAGATCCCTGTGTCTTTGGCGAATCGCAAGACCACTGAATCTAAATGCCCCAAGTCTAGGGGCATAGTGGTGCATACTGTTTAAATGGCAGCCGGGAAGGAGGAAGGTCGTGCTTCGACGGGTCACCGACCGCTCACCCGATCCATGACAAAAGCCCAGGAGCAGCAACAGAAGCTTCAAAAAATGATGACTGCAATGGCCGCACTTACCGGGCCAAAAGAAAGCTCGGAGGCATCATCAGAACAGCGTCACGAACAAGAAACCGATGTTGACTTCTTACGCAGAGTCCTCGAAAAGAAGGACAAAGAAGTCGCAGAGCAAGCAGCTAATATAAAACAAATGGCGCTTCTCTTCCAAGATATGGTCGGAGTAATGTTACAGCAGGATCCTCCAGCTGAAGATCCTCCGACCATTACTAAAGACGATAGAGGGGAGACATCTAATCCTCCTCCGGCTCTTTCAGCAGCCAAGGAGGAAACCATTTCCAAGGCCGCATTGGATGACTATATAGCTCAGCAAATATGAGCTCATCAGGCGAGTGAAGCGGCTGCACAAATCGTTAAAACTGGACGACCCTATCCGAGCTGGTATGACCAAATCAGTTACCCGCCGGGATATACGATCCCAAAATTCCATGTCTACAAGGGGACAGGCAATCCCCATCAACATGTTGCCCAGTTCAGAGCTCTTTGTGGCAACACTGGCGGCGATGATAAGCTCCTGCTTTGCCAATTCCTCGTCAGCCTATCGGAGACGGCGTTTGAATGGTACTCCGAGCTTCCGAACGACTCCGTTAAAACTTTCGTTGAAATGGAATTGTTGTTTACCCAGCGTTTCGCAAGTGCTAGCGAGCGTACTCCAATAACAGCTTTGATCAATGCAAGGGTGAAGCCAAGCGAGACCTGGGTTCAATACGCAATCCGATGGCGGAACTTGTGGTCGAAGTGCGAACAGCGCATCGAAGAAGCACCAGCGGTGGGCATGTTCGTGGGCACCCTAGACCCTCATGCAACTATTTCACAGTTCATGATGTTCTTTAAACCAACCACGTTCCAGGCCTTGATTGACAAATTAGCCCAAATGGACCAGATGGGACATGGGCCTTCCTCTTCAAAGACGGAGCCTTGGAATGAAAAGGGCAAAGGGAAAACAACCTTCGTCGCCAGCGCTCAACAACAACCGAGTGACCCGAGACCGGTTGTTCGCCAAAGTAACAAGCGGCAATCCCTCGATGAGAAGTTGAGACGTCTTTACTCGTTTCCCCGGGATAAAACAAGAAAACTGTTTAAACTGGCGGTGCGCAATGGGCTTATCACTCTACCGGAGTCGAGACACCCAAAGCGACCGAACGACGTCAACGATCCTAATTACTGCCCTTACCACCGAGTATTGGGCCATCCGATCGAAAACTGCTATGTCTTCAAAAAATGGGTTGAAGGCCAGTATCAATAGGGCAAGTTCGCGCTGTCCGAAAACTGGAAGGTGAGACCGCCACAAACACATGCTCCGAAAAAGATGGACATGCCGGGGGCATCATGCTTATTCATAGAGAAAGCCCCACGGACCACTACGTCCTAAAACTAGCTGATGACCGAAACGTCTTTAAACTACTACCGCAGCATCCTCAGGCTGACGTGATAAAGAAAAAATAAATAAAAAATAAATAAAAACGGTATGTCCATAAGCAAAATGGACACGGATGAAAACCCGAAAGGGCTCCGTGAGTAAAAACAGCAGGGCTACCGGCGAGTCTTGTGAAAACCTGAAAGGGCGCAACCTCGTTAGAAAAAAAAGAATATAAAAAAAACAAAATAAAAAAAACGGTATGTCCATAAGCAAAATGGGCACGGATGAAAACCCGAAAGGGCTCCGTGAGTAAAAACAACAGGGCTACCGGCGAGTGCTTGTGAAAACCCGAAAGGGCGCAACCTCGTTAAAAGACACTTACAAGGTCCTCTCGACCTTGTAAGGAAAAACCACCTGCATGAGATCCTTACGACTCACAAGGGAGCAACACACTTAGGGATCCTCACGATTCCTAAGAAGAAATTACACTTGCGAGATCCTCACGACTCGTAAGGAGAACTCTCTTATGGGACCCTCACGGCTCATAAGATTTGAAAGTCTTAAGTTACAGAGACCTAAACATGTTCTTAAGCAATCCTCACGACCTTCGATACTGCCCTACAAGTGGCTCAATACTGACCCTTGTATACAATCCATGGGCGCGAATAAACATTTCCCTAACCAAGTCACATCCGTGACTAGGGATATGTTCGCACGATGAACAACCCTTATAAGTCCTCTCGACTTATAAGGAGAAAACACTCTTGTAGGATCCTTACGACTTATAAGAGAGCATGCACTTAGGGATCCTTACGATTCCTAAGGAGAAAACACACCTACGAGATCCTTACGACTTGTAGGGAGAAATACCTTTGTGAGACCCTTACGGCTCATGAAGTCAAAAGCCTTAGTCGGCAGGACCCTAACCCTGTTTACTAAGCCACCTTTGTTCAACATCGACAGAGGCAAATGATGATTCACTCCTGGCAACATTCCAGTTGTAGCGATGCTGATGCCTAAACCGGTATCAAATTCCAAGTCCTTTCATGGCAAATGATGATTCGCTCCTGCCAATATTCCAGTTGTAGCGATGCTGACGCTGAGATTGGCACCAGATTCCAAGTTCTACACTCGCGATAAAAAAAACGGCAAGTCACACATGCATACGAAAAAGCCGAAATGATGGGGCAACTTGCAACAAAATCAACAAGTAAAAATGTATACATACAAAATAGCCGAAATGATTGGGCAACTCGCAATAAAAAGCAGCGAGTAAAATAAAAAAAACAGCCAAAATGATTGGGCAGCTCGCAATAAAAAGCAGCGAGTAAAAAGAAAAATAGCCGAAATGATTGGGCACCGCGAAAAATAGCCGAAATGATTGGGCAATCGCGACCTTCGCGATATAAAAGCTGAAATGATAGAGCATCGCGGAAATAAAATGATAATATAAAAAAAAATGAATGAAACTTTTGCCCTACAGGTGAGATCACATCGATCCCTGTATACAATTCAGGGGCACAAACAAAGAGGGAACCATACCTTCCCAACAGGCTCCACCAGAAAGCAAAGCCAAATCTCGACGGTTCATAGACAACTTAGAGACAACCTCGACATTTGTCGCAATATTGCAGACACAATGTTAACAAACAAAGCAAAGGAAGATCCTTAGCTTCAGGGTCTCGACGTCGATATCGACAACTTAGAGATCACCAACTGTGTTTCTCCTCACTCCAATCAGATGCAGACGTGACGTCAACAACCGACCTCAGAGTTGCAATGAAACGGAACCATGAAAAAGTCCCTAGTTCCAAATCTCAATGGCCACATCTACAGCTCGGAGACCAACAACGGTGTGCCTCTTCATTCCAGCAGGACATAGATGCTATACCATCAAACGGAGCCACGACATAGTCCTTAGTTCCAAATCTCGACGGTTCACAGACAACCTAGAGACCATCTCAGGATTCGTCTCGTTACAGCAGACGAGATGTCAACAAAGGCGTTCCTTCACAGTCCGGCAGGATGCAGATGTAACGTCAACAAAAGACCTCACGGTCGAAACAAAGCGGAGTGACGGCGAAATCCCAGCTCCACCTCAGCATTCGTCTCGCTACACCAGACGCAATGTCAACAACGACGTTCCTTCGCAGTCCAGCAGGATGCAGATGTAACGTCAACAAAAGACCTCACGGTCGAAACAAAGCGGAGTGACGGTGAAATCCCAGCTCCACCTCAGCATTCGTCTCGTTACACCAGATGCAATGTCAACAACGGCATTCCTTTGCAGTCCAGCAGGATGCAGACGCAGCGTCAACAAAAGACCCCATGGTGAAAACAAAGTGGAGTGACGGAAAAATCCCAGCTCCACTTTGGCATTCGTCTCGTTACAGCAGATGCAATGTCAACAACGGCGTTCCTTCGCAGTCCAGCAGGATACAGATGCGACGTCAACAAAAGACCCCATGGTCGAAACAAAGCGGAGTGACGGCAAAATCCCAGCTCCACCTCAGCATTCGTCTTGTTACAGCAAACGTAACGCCAAAGCAAATGAAGCAAAGGCCAAATTCTTAGCTTCAGGGTCTTGACGGTAACTCATATAAAACCTGAAAGACCATCGGAGATCATCCCACACCGGCGTAGAGTGGTCACCACCTTGACATTCGTCTCGATACAGCAGACGAGATGTCACTACAGCGTCCTTCCTCCAACAGGATTCGGACACGCCAAAGCAAACGAAGCGAAGGCCAAATTCTTAGCTTCAGGGTCTTGACAGTAACTCATATAAAACCTGAAAGACTACCGGAGATCATCCCACATGGAGTGGTCACCACCTCGATGTTCGTCTCGATACAGCAGACGAGATGTCACCACAGCGTTCTTCCTCCAGCAGGATTCAGACGCGACAATCAAACAATGGAGCCACGGAAAAATCCCTAGTTCCAAACCTCGACGGTTCACCAACAACCTAGAGACAACCGCGACACTCGTCTCGATACAGCAGACGCAGTGCCAGCAAACGAAGCAAAGGCCAAATTCCTAACTTCAGGGTCTTGATGGTAACTCATATAAAACCTGAAAGACTATCGGAGATCATCCCACACCAGCGCAGAGTAGTTGTGACTCATCGGGGCTCCCCAAACTGAGCCTAACCTCAAGTAAAAAGCGGCATGGAAAAATTCCTAACGCTTGCTCTTCCGACGGTCAGACTGTCTAGGAAGATTGCTTGAAGACGTCTTGTCCAGCCCTCGAAGGGATCAGAAACACGACAGTCGCAAGGCTACTCGAACAGCAAGATTGCCTATCGAGGAATACATCAGCCAACGCGACGGTACGACAGGCAAAACCCTAGTACCACAGACCCTAACGGACTTCTGTCGTAAAGAGCAGAGGTTAACTGTGACGTTAGGACATTCTTGCGAGAATACCTCGATTCGTTTCAACTCCGAGGAAATCAGTGTCCTTGGAAAATACCTCGATTCAGGGAAATCAGCGTCCTTGACGAGAGCATCTTGATTCGCGTCGACCCGCAGAGAAATCAGTGTCTTTGCAGGAATACCTCGATTCGTTTCAACTCCGAGGAAATCAGTGTCCTTGGAAAATACCTCGATTCAGGGAAATCAGCGTCCTTGACGAGAGCATATTGATTCGTGTCGACCCGTAGAGAAATCAGTGTCTTTGCAGGAATACCTCGATTCGTTTCAACTCCGAGGAAATCAGTGTCCTTGGCAAATACCTCGATTCAGGGAAATCAGCGTCCTTGACGAGAGCATCTTGATTCGCGTCGACCCGCAGAGAAATCAGTGTCTTTGCAGGAATACCTCGATTCATTTCAACTCCGAGGAAATCAGTGTCCTTGGCAAATACCTCGATTCAGGGAAATCAGCGTCCTTGACGAGAGCATCTTGATTCGCGTCGACCCGCAGAGAAATCAGTGTCTTTGCAGGAATACCTCGATTCGTTTCAACTCCGAGGAAATCAATGTCCTTGGCAAATACCTCGATTCAGGGAAATCGGCGTCCTTGACGAGAGCATCTTGATTCGCGTCGACCCGCAGAGAAATCGGTGTCTTTGCAGGAATACATCGATTCGTTTCAACTCCGAGGAAATCAATGTCCTTGGCAAATACCTCGATTCAGGGAAATCAGTGTCCT
Source organism: Agapanthus africanus (assembly GCA_030015575.1). Lineage (NCBI taxonomy): Eukaryota > Viridiplantae > Streptophyta > Magnoliopsida > Asparagales > Amaryllidaceae > Agapanthus > Agapanthus africanus. The sequence goes on from JASDDO010000187.1 coordinate 52,036, forward strand.
TGACGAGAGCATCTTGATTCACGTCGACCCGCAGAGAAATCAGTGTCTTTGCAGGAATACCTCGATTCGTCTTAACCCCGAGGAAATCAGTGTCCTTGGCAAATACCTTGATTCAGGGAAATCAGCGTCCTTGACGAGAATATCTCGATTCGCACCGACCCGAAGAGAAATCAGTGTCTCTGCAGGAATATACAAAGTCAGCAAAGCAGAGCCATGGCAAAGTTCCTAGTTCCATGACTCGGCGGTGCACAGACAACCCAAAGTCAACCCTCGACCCCCTGTTGAAGTAATGCATTAACTCGGGAGTAGATCAACTCATCAATTTCTTACGAGTCTTCTCGACTTGTAAGGAAGAAAATTCTCTTGTGGGATCTTTACGACTCTCAAGAGAAAACCCACTTAGGAATTCTCACGATTCCTAAGGAGAAAATACACTTACGAGATCCTCTCGATTCGAAGGGAGAAAATTCTTTATGAGACCCTTACAGCTCATAGAGTTGAAAAGTCTTAGGCAGCAGATCTGAACCTGCTTCCTAAGCCATCACTACTCCCCAAAGTATTCAAGACGGAATGTTCTATATCACCTACAGGCTACGCTTACTTAAGGAATATGCCAATAACAAAGCAGAAAACAAAAGGAAAGAGGCAAAAGATTTGTCATTCATACTTGGAATTCTTTTTTTACATCAATAAAGACAGTAAACAAAAGCAGCATTATCGAGATGATTACAATGGAAAAACCTCAAATCCAGGACATGGATTGAGAAACTCAAAAGTGACGTTGTCCAGGACTTTCCAAGCCTGGCGAACCATCCTAGTGTGCTTTCTTTCACGAGCACGAGCGTCGGGGTCCCCACTGATGTCCTCCACCCTCCGATAGGCAGCGAGTATGGCGGACTGTTAGAAGGCCTGGTGCAGAAGATCGACAAGATTGTCTCGCCGTCTCTTCGAGATTAGGTTCATCAGGTACACCGAGTGCACCTTATCCTCGGCAGCATCCAACGCCCTAAGCGGCACGCCGGTAAAGAATAGGGGAAGCGCTTCCCAAATTGCTCCCACAATAAGCTTCAGGAGAGGGGAGCGTCGAGAAAGCGGTTGACCGTTATATGCCTCGAAGCGATCCATAATTTCGGCACACTCGGCGTTGGTAAATTCTCGATTCTGAGAACGTCCGAGTCGGCGGATGTCTCCGTAAGAGATGATTTCATCAAGGTCCTACATGTGGGCGTCCATTACTCCTGTAAAAGAAAATCAACAAAAATTAGTAGACAGACTGATTAAGCAAGACGATACAACTCATCAAAAAATAAAATGCCGTCTTTAACCTCCAAGATCCATGAAAAACTCTTAAGAGTTCTTCTATATGATTTGGAAGAAGCAAAGCTCCATTGATGAATTAAGAAAATACAAGGAAAATCTTTTAGAGAGCAGAGCTCTATTAATGGAACCCTAACAGGGTTCTCTTTAGTTCTCTTTAGATCCCTTTAGACCTATAAAGCAAAGCTCTGCTAAGTGAAACCCTGAATGGGTTTTCTTTAGATCAGGGATCTATTGAGAGCAAGGCTCTTAAAATTAATTTAATTTAATCTAATTTAATTTTTACCTAAAAATCTTCTAGAGTTTTAACTCTTAAAAGTGCTTGGACAAAAGAGCAAGGCTCTGAATGAAACTTCTTATGAAGAGATGAAAATCATCCAAGAGACCAAAGGTCTTATTTATAGGCATTGAGAGCCGTTTCAGCTTCCAAAAGATGGCGCAATGGTTGGAATTCTGCCACCGCTGCGCTCACATCTGGGGCCACGTAAGCGCAACGGTGGGGGGGCATTTGTTTCCCCCAATCAAAGCAAAGCTCTGTTCAAATTCCAAGGCGGGAAATGAAGCAACGCTTCTGTTTTCCCCAATCAGAGCAAGGCTCCGTTTTAAAAATTCAAAAAAATAAAGGAAGCAACGCTTCAGATGACTTGCGCTCTGCGCTGCGCTACACGTGTCAGCGCAGTTGCGCTGCGCTCTGCGCTGCGCGACACGTGTCAGCGCAGGTGCGCTTGCGCCAACTGTGCCAGAATTTAAACAATAAAATTTTGGAAAGATCTTTCTAATCTTGTTAAAACAAGAAGATTATTTTCTGTAAAATAGAAGCCCTAGGATCAAAGATCCAACGGTAGGGAGACATCCCTAAATCAATCAGAGAAAGATCTCTTTAACTGATTTAAAAAATCAATTGGCACTATATAAAGGCCCCTAGACTCCAAGTCTAAAATATACAGAGATAGAGAGACATAACTCCTCTAAAAACTTTGAGAAGAACTCGAAGAAAAGAAAAAGGTAAAACCTTTGAAAAAAGAAGAAGTTCTTCTAAAAAGATCAAAGATCTAAGAACAACATCAAGATCTTCAATAAAAAATAATTAAAAAAAGAAGTAATTTACTTCTTTGTTAGATCTTTTGATCTATATAAAGGCATTGCCTTTTGATGAACCACTGGTTCTTGAAATTTGAAGTAGAACCTCTTTGGAACAAGAAAAACTTGTTTCCTTGATCTAAATTTGATCAAGATGCGCTCTGCGCTACTGTACAGTGCCCTGCACTCCTGACTTGCACTAAGCAGAGCGCGACACATGTCAGCATCGCACTTACGCAGCGCACTGCGCTAACAGACTTGCGCTCACCAGAGCGTAACACGTGTCACCTCCACATGCGTTAGCGCCTTGCGCTCTTTAATTGGAGCAGAGCGCCAGACAGGCCACGTGGCGCGCTGTCAGACCATTAAATGCTCTGCATTATTAAAGAAAATGGATAGAACCCAATTAAAAAGGCCTTGTTCCCTGATTAAAAATCAGGAAAAAGCTTCAGAAGAGGCATCACGTGCTCACATGTGACCAGTGGTCACGTGTTGGCACGTGATGATTAAGCAGCGGCTAGAGAACAGAGCGCAGAAGAAGAAAAGCTCATTCTAGGGGTCACGTGCTTACACGTGACCAGGGGTCACGTGCTCACACGTGACCAACGGTCACGTGGCCACACGTGACCGGCTTTAAAAGCCTTATTCTTTAACAGAATCAAATTCTGAGGAGAGATCATTCAAATCTTTCCAAAATAGAGAAGAATTATCTGAAACCGTTGGATCAAGAATTTGAAGGTGATTAAATATCACCAATTTATGGAAAAATCTTAGACATGGAATGATTTCCCCCTAAATCTAACCGAAATAACAAATAGATATCTTTGGATTTAAAATCCAATGGTGAATAAAATTCACCTAATAATCTAAAGGCCCAGATTAATGATGAGGATAAATCAAATCTCTCAATAAACAAATCAAATCTTTCAATGAAAGATTCACTAAAACAGATTGATTCTTTTCCTTCTCCTATAAATAGGAGCCAAAAAAAAGGAGGAGGGAGGAGAGAGAGAGATAGAGACTTGGAATCTAGAAAATTCAAAAGGAAGAATTTGATTCTCTGCAAAAGAAAAACCCTAGGTAAGAAAAGAGAGGCTTCAAAAGAGAATTTAATTCTCCAAAGAGTTTAACTCTTATATAAAGAAAAGAACTTAGTTCTTTCTCTAGTGGAGGATCTGCAAAGTGCACATCTCTCCATGAATTGAGAATTTAATTCTCATTGGGTTGAGATCTTGCCATGCAGATCTAAAACATAGAGGAGGAATTGAGTTTTAAGAATTTAATTCTCACAGAATTATAGGAATTTAATTCCTTTGAGATAAAATTAGGGTTTAACCCTATATTACAGGAATTTGATTCCTTCAAAATGAACAGAACTAGAGTTTAACCCTAATTGAGAACTTAATTCTCTCAAACCCACAGGAATTTAATTCCCTTAAAAAAAAGAAATTAGGGTTTCACCCTATGCCAGAATTTAATCCTTTACATATATGGGGAATTTAATTCCTACAGAAAAGAAATTAGGGTTTAACCCTATCATTCTTCAGAAGAAAATATAAATTTAATTCCTCTAAAGTTTATTGCTGGGGTTTAACCCTATGAAGAATTTAATTCTTAAAAAATGAACAGATCTTTAAAACATGCAAAGAACCAGAGTCACGTGCTACCACGTGACCCCTGTAAAGATCCACAGAAAAGAACTTTGAGGCAACGCCTCACGTGCCCCACGTGACCCCTGAAGGATACAAAGAAAAAGCAAACAGAAGCTATGGGCGCCCTCACGTGCTACCACGTGACCCCTTGGCAAAAGCTTTAACAGTTAAAAACCCACATTCCCATCACGTGACAGCACGTGATACTCCAAGAGCAATTATAGAAAGTATTCAATACTTTCGGCAGAATAAAATAAGGGGAATCAGGGCGCTCTCACGTGTTCACACGTGACCCCTCTCTCCCTAGTGTTTAACACTAATTTGAAGACTTTGTTCCCAGTGTTTAACACTAATTTTCTTAGTGTTTAACACTAATTTGAAAACTCTATTAGCAGTGTTTAACACTGATTTTCTTAGTGTTTAACACTAATTTGCAAACTTTGTTCCCAGTTTTTAACACTGATTTTCTTAGTGTTTAACACTAATTTGAAAACTTTGTTCCCAGTGTTTAACACTGATTTGCTTTAGTGTTTAATACTAATTTGAAATCTCTGTTTCCAGTGTTTAACACTGATTTGCTTTAGTGTTTAACACTAATTTGAAATCTCTGTTTCCAGTGTTTAACACTGATTTGCTTCAGTGTTTAACACTAATTTGAAAGCCCATGTTGCTAGTGTTTAACACTGATTATCTTTTAGTGTTTAACACTAACTTGCTAATACAGTTGGTCTTTAGTGTTTAACACTAGCTTTAGCCCAATTAGCTAAGTTTTTAGAGGCAAAGCCTCTCCTTCAATGAACCAACAGAGGGCCAATATTCTAAACATGGTTGGACTTAGCCCAAACTGGCCATAAGTCCTCAATTCAAACTTAATTGGGCTAATGGGCTCATAATATAATTAATTGGTCTTAGTTCCAAATTGGGCCAAAGATTATTTAATCTACCTTGGTTCAAGGGTACATCTCTCCACTCCTTTGATACTTGGTGTTGTAATTCCTCAACGTCTTCAAAGAGGTGACGGGTCCCGATGACCACACATTGATACGGACTGTGGGGTCCTTAAAATCATGGACTATGATGTCCTTAACCTTGATCGTGATGTCTTAAAACTAATACCGGACTGTGGAGTCCTTAAAATCCACGGACTATGATGTTCTTAACCTTGACCGGGATGTCTTAAAACTAACAACGGACTATGATGTCCTTAACCTTGACCGTGATGTCTTAAAACTAATGCCGGACTGTGGAGTCCTTAAAATCCACGAACTATGATGTCCTTAACCTTGACCGGGATGTCTTAAAACTAACAACGGACTATGATGTCCTTAACCTTGACCGTGATGTCTTAAAACTAATGCCGGACTGTGGAGTCCTTAAAATCCACAGACTATGATGTCCTTAACCTTGACCGGGATGTCTTAAAACTAACAACGGACTATGATGTCCTTAACCTTGACCGTGATGTCTTAAAACTATCGCCGGACTGTGGAGTCCTTAAATCCACGGACTATGATGTCCTTAACCTTGACCGCAATGTCACTAAACTAAACAACAGGGCCCCCCTTAATTGCTCTCTTGTTGGATCTAAACGATCCCGTTAAGTTGATCTTAGTCTAAAATTAGACTAACGTATCCTTAACAAACGTTTAAGTCGATCTTAGCCTCAAATGAGGCTAATGTATCCTTAAACCCAAACCCCCAAGCCCAAATCTAAGATAATACGGATTTGGACTAGTCCACGCCCTACGGGCGACGACATAACTCAGTCTCCGTATACAATCCACGGGCAACCAAACACAAAACAAACACACACGACACGAAGTGACCATCCGGAGAAGGAGAAAGTTGTTACCGCAATCAAAAACCACTCAAGCGAGGGGGAATCTGACGAAGTCTGCTACATCGGACGCATCCGTTTAAACCTTCGATACATGGTGCCATAAATCAACTTGGTATCTTCGGAGAGCTAGACGGATAGCACCAATTAGCATCTGCCCCGAATTTCAGGCAAGACGTCTGTCGCGCCGTCTTTTGGAGGGGAACAGATTCTGGCACGCCCGGTGGGACCTTTTCCTCTTTCCACTCCACACTTCGTGTGTCGTCTTCACAAACGAATTGCGGTTTGTTAATGGTTGCCTTTGGGTTTCAAGTTACTAAGATTTGGACTTTTGCCTGGCGCAGAAATCAAGCATCAATGGCATCCAACTGCTCGAGCTACTCGAAATACAAGTGCAATAGACGCTCCGCCTCACCTGGAGGTGTAGCTTATGGGCCTCAAGCGGCCTCCATCCTTGTTATGCCAGTGGAACAGGTGACTCAGGCCACCACCAGTCTGTTCTTCGGGACCATGCTCCCGCCTGCAAGCTTCACCATTCCAGTGCCCGCACCGGAAGCGCAAAAGAAGTCGGTCTTCGATCGGCTCACTGCTACAACGGCCCCTCTCAACGGGTCGTCCAATGTCAAGCCGGCAGCCTCGGTCTTTACCAGGCTGAACCTGAACTCTAATGGGCTTGCCAAAAAGCCCATGACTCCTGACGTGGCCATCGCAAAGAAGACAGCCATCTCCATTCCTGAAGTCGTCAAGACGGCTTCTCCTGCTAAAGAGTCGGTCTTTTCAAGGCTGACTATTCCGGCTCCTGCTCCTGCTCGAGGGTCTGTTTTTGATAGATTGAACGTCGCCACTCAAAAGACATCAGCCTTCAAGAGGCTGGCACCAGCGGCGCCTCATCCGGATAGGGGGCAAGATGAGACTATCCCTATCGCCGAGCCAGTCCCAACAGCTCGACACGCTCGACGTCGCCACTGGCGCCGAGTAAGGAAGGCCGGGGGTAACTCTCCCTCAGGGCTAACTCCACCGGCTCCGATGGTGGAAGTTGATGTTGTTGTTCCAACTGGGAACAGCTTTGAACCGCTAAGGAGGGTACGCAAGAACTCTCCGACTGCCACGCTAAAAAGATCTCCTCCACCTGCGAAGAGTATTACAGATGCAAAGCCGGAGCAGCCCCCTCAACGGCTATCCTTCAAGATTTATAACGTCTGGCGACGGGTCCAAGACTCAGTAATCGACCAAGATCACTCTCGCCGGCAAAAGAGGGTGAAGGTTCGGGAAGAGAAGAACTGTCCTGTCAAACAACAAAGGACGACAACCACTTGGGTGCCTGCTGCAACGGCTCCCTCAACGTCGATTACTCAAAAGAGAGGAAGGCCGGAGAAGGTCCCTATGCCTACAGCTAATGTCAAAGACAGTAATCCTAAATGCCCTAAGTCTGGGGGCATAGTGGTGCATACCGTTTACATGGCGTCCGGGAAGGATGACAGCCGTACATCTACAGGTTATCGACCGCTCACGCGATCGGTGACTAAAGCTCAGGAGCAGCAGCAGAAGCTCCAAGAAATGATGAATGCGATGGCCGCACTCACTGGGCCAAAAGAAAGCCCCGAAGCATCCTTGGATCAACGCCAGGAGCAGGAAACTGACGCTGAGTTCCTTCGCAAGATACTGGAAAAGAAGGATAAAGAGGCTGCGGAACAAGCAGCCAATATAAAGCGAATAGCCCTTCTGTTCCAGGACATGGTGGGTATGATGATCCAACAAGATCCTCCTGCTGAATATCCTCCGATCGTCCTTGAAGATGACAAGAGAGAAACGTCAAATCCTCCACCGGCTCTGTCAACAGCCAAGGAGGAGACAATTTCCAAAGCTGACTTGGACGAATATATAGCTCAATAGATACGGGTTCACCAGGCGACTGAGGCAGCCGGCCAAGTTGTCAGAACAGGGCGACCGTATCCGAGCTGGTATGATCAGATCAAGTACCCGCCGGGCTATACAATACCGAAATTCCATGTCTATAAGGGGACGGGAAATCCCCACCAGCATGTTGCCCATTTCAGGGCGCTTTGTGGCAACACTGGAGGCGACGATAAACTGCTACTTCGCCAGTTTGTCGGCAGCTTGTCAGAAATGGCGTTCGAGTGGTACTCTGAGCTCCCGAACGACTCCGTCAAAACATTTGCGGAGATGGAGCTGCTATTTACGCAGCGATTCGCGAGCGCCAGCGAACGCACCCCGATAACGGCGTTGATTAATGCCAGGGTGAAACCAGGCGAGACGTGGGTCCAGTACGCTATACGCTGGCGAAATTTGTGGTCGAAATACGAACAACGCATTGAGGAAGCGCCCGCGGTGGGCATGTTCGTGGGTACCCTAGATCCTCATGCAACTATCTCACAGTTCATGATGTTCTTTAAGCCAACCACGTTCCAGGCTTTGATCAACAAGTTGGCCCAGATGGACCAGATGGGTCACAGACCGTCTCCCCCGAAGCCGGAACCTCAGAATGACAAGGGTAAAGGGAAGGCAACCTTCGTTGCGAACGCTCAGCAGCAACCCAGTGCCCCAAAGCTGGCGGATCAACTGGAAGAAAAACGACGGTATTATAATGAGAAAATGAAGCGCCCCTACTCATTCTCGCGGGATAAGACGAAGATGCTATTCGAGCTGGCGGTACGCAACAGGCTTATCAACTTGCCAAACCCAAGGCGGCCGCCGCAACCCAGTGAGGTGAATAACCCAAATTATTGCCCTTACCATCAAACGGTAAGCCATCTGATTGAGGATTGCTTCGTCTTCAAAGGATGGATTGAAGATCAATACCTAAAGGGCAAGTTTGCGCTGTCCGAGAAGTGGAAGGTGAACCCGCCACAACCGCACACTCCTAAGAAGACGGACGCACCGGGGGCAACTTGCTCTTTCATTGAAGAAGTAATTAATGTGTGTTTTTTAACGATCAAAAATATTTTACCGCAATCAGAAATGGCGTCGCTTTGCAGCTAGCCGGTGAATACGGGTCGGTCCACAGGGATGTGTAACTTTCCTAAGTGTTCTTACGAGTTGATTCCAATGGTTGTTTGGTTTTGTTTTAATTGAATCTAAAAAACTAAGTTATATGATGATAAAGAAACTTGCTAGGGTTAGGTCTAAGGTGGAGTTTGATAAGATTTAATGTCACACCTCTTTCAATGCCCTAAATGAGATCTTTTAGAAGTTATAGCAACTATTAGAAAAAGGGATTAGGATGATTGGGAAGAAACGAGTTTCTTCCTCTAGATCCTTGTCCGTCCTTTCCTAATATTTGCTCTAACCTTCATGGAAGACATGCATGTCCGGTCCTTTATACTACGGTTTCACCGTTACCTCGTGGGTAGGGTGCCGTAGGGAGCGGATCATGCATGCATGCATGAAGTTCTAGTTATTAAAAATAATCGGGCACGAAAGAGATGAGAGATCTTCATCTCTCATTCCCTCGCTTATTCCTAACCCTAACAAGCGAGGAAATTAATCGCTCATTAGGGGATCATTTTAAAACATCATTTTAAAATTACTTACCTACTGCAGTTTAAGAAATATTACACTAGATTAAACTAGGGCAATGGAAGGATTTATCTAAGGCAATAATTAATTTAGAATACTAGGGCAAGGAATGGATTAATCTAGGGCAAGAAATTAATTTTAAATTAAGGCAGAAAATTAAAAGGAACTTACAAAAAATGATGCTCTTAATCTTCCAAAGAATCTGAATTTTCTTTATTGAAAAGAGGCATCCCTATTACAGTATTTTGATTACATATTTATAAGGAAATAGGAAAATTTAGGGTTACAGGATTCGCACATGTGCGATTACAAAAATACCCCCGAAAAATCCCAACCTTCGCACCGACGCACCGACACAAAAATTCTGGGCCGACACGTGCACTAAATGGCCGCAGAACCGCGGTATTAGTGGGGTTTGGGCCGCGGTTCCGCGGCCCATTGGTAGGATCGTTGACTGAAATTTATTGGGCTTCTTCTTAATGCTTTGGGCTTCCTATTTTTCTAGTTCTTTTCTCCATTTGACTTCTGGGTTTTCTCCAGATCTTCAGTAAAAACTTGTAATGATCTTTTAACCGTTCACTTTGACATTTTGGACCTTGCATTGCCTTGTACAATTGTGAAATGTTCTTCGTCTAGGCTTGACTAGGATCCTTCCATTTGTTGGTAAAAAGTCCCTTTTTGTGTCGTCTTCTGTCTTTTTCACTGTTTTCGCTCCAAGAACCTGTATCCTGTAATATGCAGCAGACATGCGTCAAAAGCACCTGTTTATTTATAAAACGAATAAGAATGGGGAATATAGTAATGCAATATTATGATATGAACAAATACCCCCAAACTTATCTTTTGCTCATCCTCGAGCAAACTTATTATTTTATTCTCGATAAAACCTAACCGCACTTTCGCAGGGAAACGCGATTGCACTGAGCTCGTGCAACAAGCCGTTAAACCTCTAGGTGTCCCTAGTAGGAGGAGTGTTGTCTTCTGAGGGTTTTCAGCGGATTACACCCACAAAATCCTATCAATTTGGCTTTTTAACTTTAATTCTCCAATTAGGTTTTCTAACAAGGAATTCTATTACCGTCGACTTGTAAACTATCCACCCATATTCTTCACACTTTCTCATTATTTAACTTAAGATTATATATGTTCGATAGACTCATTCAGCCTTCGGCATTTCTTAAGTTTTCCTTCTAAGGTTCCATCTCCATTTAGGAATTTTTCTATCAACCCTACCAAAGATACAAGTTCTATTCTTCATTCCTTTCTCTTATCTCAACTCTAATCATATATCCCCACGTGTGTGTATAAATCATCCCTACACTTGGAAATTCAAATCAAGCAATCATACTCTTGTCCGTTGTCCACAGCACTAATTAACTGGTGAATTCACATCCTTCATGCGACTGTTAATACTTCTTGAGGTACCAACAACCGATTACAAGATATGTTTGCACTTTAAAGCGTAATTCCTAGTCTTGCAACACCCAAGGCTTTTAGCAGTGACTCCTAAACCAGTTGGTCTAAGGCACTAGGTGATGAAGCACCCTCGCTAAATATTTTTTCTATTTTTGCAGCCTTAAGTAATCACAAAGACCGGTGTTCATTTTTTTTTCTTTATTCACACTTATATATAAAAAAAAATTCATTTTCATTGTACTAAGGACTTCAGACAAGAGCATTTCAAAGTCTCCTCTACTATTCCAAGTTTCAAGATGCGTGATTGTGCAAATTGTAGGGTATACATTTTCAGAATCTAGACTTAAGCTAGCAATTATTTTTCAAACTTATACTCTAATAAGAATATCAATATTTTTCCTTTATTTCAACTTAGCCCCAAAAGTGAACTTAAAATTTGCCTAGTTCTAAATAAACTACAAAGACATATACTTCCTGCTGTTAATCTTTAAATAAGGTTATTTTTAGGGTTTTCAATTTACTCAGTCTAAGATCTAGTTATTCGTAGCCAGTTAACCTATTTGTCAAACTCAAGTTAGACATGGCCAAAATTGAATAAAATACTTTTTATAATTTTTGAAATTTTTCAATTTTTATGGGTTTTAAAATAATTATGCAAATGCAAAAATATATACAAATGAATGCGAAGGAAGAAGACGTACCGAGCATACCCCCAAACTTCAACTGGATAGTGTCCTCACTGTCATGCTGCACCCAGCGGGTAGATAATGTCGGCAATGTCCTGCTTATTAATATATTTACAAATGGTACACACCCCCAAACTTATTTGAAATAAAGTTTTGGAAAAAATGATTTAGAAATTCGGGGGTGAAAGTGGAGAAATATCAATCAGTGTAAATCGGCTCCTGCAACAACAGGAGCTCCTCCGAAGGGTCCGCTGTGAAGAACGGTTTCAATCGATGCCCATTCACTTTGAATAAAGTACCGTCTTCCGGATTTTCAAGATCAACCGCACCGTGCGGATAAGCGGTGCGGACTACAAAAGGTCCTCTCCATCTAGAACGGAGCTTGCCGGGGTGATAATGTAACCGAGTATCATAGAGTAAAATCTGTTGACCAGGTTTAAATGTTTTACGCAAAAGGTGTTTATCGTAGAACACCTTAGCTCGGTTTTTAGCAATTACGGTTTTATCATATGCCTCATCCCGCAGCTCTTCTAGTTCATTCAATTGCAGCTTTCGATTGCTGCCCGCATCTCCTAAAGATAAATTCAGCTCTTTTATAGCCCAAAATGCCTTATGCTCTATCTCTACTGGGAGGTGGCAAGCCTTCCCGTAAACAAGCCGGTATGGAGACATACCCAGATCGGTCTTATATGCAGTACGGAAAGCCCATAGTGCATCGATCAGTTTAAGTGACCAATCTTTACGGTTTTTAGAAACCGTTTTCTCCAAGATTTGCTTGATTTGCCGATTTGAAATCTCGGCTTGCCCACATGTTTGGGGATGATATGGCGTTGACAGCTTGTGTGTGATAGAGTATTTGCGCATTAAGGACTCGAAAGTCCTATTGCAAAAGTGAGAACCATTATCACTTATTATCGCTCGAGGGTGCCCAAATCGAGAAAAGATGTGTTCTTTAAGAAATCGAACGACAACCTTGTTGTCGTTCGTTCGGCTAGGCACAGCCTCGACCCACTTTGAAACGTAGTCAACGGCCAAAAGAATATAAACATTTCCAAAAGAATTGGGAAATGGTCCCATGAAGTCTATACCCCAAACATCAAAAATGTCCACAACCAAAATTGGTTGGAGCGGCATTTCTTTCTCCGCGATATTCGGCCCAAGTGTTGGCACCGGGAGTAAGTTTTGCAGTATTCAAATGCATCCTTGAAAAGTCGTGGCCAATAGAAACCACACTGCAAAACTTTTTCGGCTGTCTTCTTTGGGCCAAAGTGCCCGCCACATGCTTGATCGTGGCAAAAAGACAGCACACTCTTAACCTCATTTTCCGGTACACACCGACGAATGATTTGGTCGGAACAGTATTTAAAAAGATAAAGTTCATCCCAGTAAAAATGCTTTACTTGGGACAAGAATCGAAGTTTATCCTGTTTTGACCAATCTTCAGGTATCAAGCCGGTGGCTAAGTAGTTTACAATATCGGCGAACCATGGTTCGCAAGAAATGGTCAAGAGTTGCTCATCGGGAAAAACATCAGTGATTGGAAGTTCAAGCGTAGGCGAAGAAGGAAGTCGTGATAGGTGATCAGCTACTACGTTTTCACATCCTTTTTTGTCCCTTATGATAAGGTCAAACTCTTGTAGTAAAAGGATCCAACGTATTAGCCTCGACTTAGCATCCTTCTTCACAAAAAGGTGGCGAAGAGCTGAATGATCTGTATATACAATGACTGGAGAGCCGATTAAATAAGGCCGAAATTTTTCAAGTGCAAACACAACCGCCAAAAATTCTTTTTCTGTTGTTGTGTAGTTTAGTTGGGCCTCATTTAGTGTTCGGCTAGCATAATAAATCACATGCGGCATTTTATTAATGTGCTGTCCAAGAACAGCACCAATGGCAAAATCTGATGCGTCGCACATGATTTCGAAAGGATGCGTCCAGTTTGGAGATGAAAGAATGGGTGCAGAAATGAGGGAGTGTTTCGAAGACTCGAATGCTTCCATGCAAGTTGAGTCGAAATCAAATGTTGTATCCTTGGCCAATAAGAAAGTCAAAGGTCTAGCAATCTTGCTAAAATCCTTGATGAACCTTCTGTAAAAACCGACGTGGCCAAGGAAGGCTCGAATGTCTTTGACGCATTTAGGAGGAGGAAGATTAGAAATTAATTCAATTTTAGCTCTATCAACCTCGATGCCGTTTTGCGAGATGACATGTCCTAAGACAATACCTTCTCGTACCATAAAATGGCACTTCTCCCAATTCAAAGTTAGGTTCTTATCCCTACAGCGGGTAAGAACTGCGTCAAGATGTCGTAAACACTCGTCGAAGGAGTCACCAAAAATAGAGAAATCATCCATAAAGATCTCCAAGAACTTTTCAACCATGTCTGAAAAGATCCCCATCATACACCGCTGAAATGTAGCGGGTGCATTGCATAACCCAATGGGCATGCGACGATAAGCAAAAGTGCCAAAGGGACAAGTAAATGTAGTCTTGTCTTGATCCTCTTTGGCTATGGGGACTTGGTTATAACCGGAATAGCCATCTAGAAAGCAGTAGAACTCGTGCCCCGCCAATCGTTCTAGCATTTGGTCAATGAAAGGTAAAGGAAAGTGGTCTTTCCTTGTCACGGCATTGAGTTTTCTATAGTCTATGCAAACTCGCCACCCAGTTTGGGTGCGAGTAGGAATTAACTCATTTGCCTCATTGGTAATGACTGTGATGCCTGATTTCTTTGGCACAACATGGATTGGGCTAACCCATTGGCTATCCGAAATAGGGTAAATGATACCACTATCCAGACACTTAACAATCTCCTTCTTGACAGCCTCTTTCATAATGGGGTTGAGGCGTCTTTGTGGATCTCTTGCTGGCTTGGCATCATCCATCAAGTGTATATGATGTTCGACTATGAGGGGACTAATCCCCTTGATGTCCGCCATAGACCAGCCGAAAGCTTGCCGATTATTATGTAAGACCATTAAAAGGGCCTTCTCGTACTCAAGAGCTAGAGAGGCCGAAATGATAACGGGTAAGGTCTCATTATCACCTAAATAAGCATATTTAAGGTGCGATGGCAAAAGCTTCAATTCAAGTTTAGGAGGTGAAACAATAGATGGTAACAATGGAGTAACTGTTTCAAACTCGAAGGATTCCATCAAAGGTTCAAATCGAGTGTACGCAACCGAGTCGGATGGTTTAACTAACTCATTCGAAAAAGCAAAAGACTCAAGCTAGGGTGGTGCGTCTTCAGATTCGTCTACAAAGGTGAAACACTCATAATCGTTGTCCGCAGTGAAAGCTGTGTCGGATTCTAGGAGAAACGCACTAGTGGCGTCAACATTGCTGTGATCGAACATGAAATTTTCGAACTCACGGTCCTCCTCCGCGATCTCATTGATCGAGCAAACATCAAGTACGTTCGCATTAGGCTCGGCAGGCTGACTCCCCAACTTGAAAATATTGAGCTCAATTGTCATATTGCCAAAAGATAGATTCATTGAACCATTACGACAATTGATCACTTCGTTGGAGGTCGCAAGGAATGGTCGACCAAGTATCACCGGAATTTGATTCCGGGGGTTAGCGACAGGTTGTGTATCCATAACAATAAAGTCAACGGGGAAAATAAAATCCCCTACTCTAATTAACACATCCTCCAACTCTCCCCTAGGATGGGTGATTGATCGGTCGGCCATTTGGAGAGTACAGTGAGTGGGCTTAAGCTCTCCAACGCCTAATTGTTCGTACACAGAATAAGGTAGCAAATTGACACTAGTACCAAGATCTAATAGTACTCTATTGATATTCTTGTCTCCAATTGTTATCAAAATGGTAGGACAACCGGGGTCCTTTTGCTTTTGGGGTAAAGAATTGACAAGAGAATCGCTAATAGCACTAGCCACAAAACTTTCTTTGGTACTTGTGACTTCCTCTTTTTGGTGCATAAGTCCTTTAAGATTTTTGCATATGAAGGAACTTGCTGGATTGCATCCAAAAAAGGGATATTTATGCTAACCTGTTTGAACAGCTCAACAATTTTCTCCATTTGTGGAGTTGGTTTATTTGATCTCAACTGATTTGGAAAAGGAACATTTTCAAAGGTTGTTGAGTCCAATTTTTTTGGATCAGATTGTTGAGTTGGAACGGAACCCCGTGTAGATATGCTCGTGTTGTGAGAAGTGGGTTCGTTCGAGCTAGAAGAAGTAGAGCCGTGTGAAGGATGGAGAATAGGCTCTAACGAAGAAGAAGTAGAAGAAGAAGGTGAAGAAGATGAAAAAGGGCCACCGGCAGGGGTGTCATTGTTAATACCCACATTGTTTTGCAACACTTTTTCCGATCTCAACGTGGTCACAGCATTTACGTTATGATTCTGCTGTTGATATGCAGCATGTCCGTGACCGGGATTGGGCAGTGGTTTAGATGGGAGCTTTCCTTTTTCGCGCTCGCTCAAAGCTGCATTGAGTTGTGCAATTTATGCTTCAATAGATTTTATGCTTTGATCGTGTGAGGTACTGTTTTGCACCAAAGATTGAATAAAAGTCTCCAATCTAGCTGTAGATTGTGTAGATTGCTTTAGGAACGCCTCTAGACTTCTTTCGAGCGAGCTAACCTTGTCATTATTAGGTTGAACAAAATTGTTTGGCGGGTAAGTAGTGTTAGGCACAAAATTGTTCACTTGATTAGGATAAGGTTGTTGTTGGAAAGGCTGTTGAAATTGAGTTTGTGGAGGTGCTTGTTGTTGTTGTGGAGGAGGAGGCCTTTGGAAATTGTTATTTCCTTGGAATTGTTGATTTTGGTTCCAAGCGAAATTTGGGTGACTCCTCCACCCCGGATTGTATGTCGAAGAGTACGGATCGTTTCTTTGTCGTTGCTGAAAGGCAGTATTGACTTGATCCTGTCCTTGAGTAGATGCATTATAAGGACACTCTTCGGTTAGGTGTGATGGATCCGCACAACAAGCACAAACAGTTCGTGGAGGCATAACAGGGACAGGAGAAGGCGATGAGATTTTGGTCTCAATCGCTTCTAGCTTTTTCGTAAGAGCGGCCATCTCGGCCTTCATAGCGATCGACATCTCTACTTGATGTATGCCTGCCCTAGATTGACCACTAGAAGAAGATGATGTGGTCTTGGTACTCTCCCACTGAATTGTTTGTTCACTAAGATTCTCAAAAAACTGCCACGCTTCCTCACTAGATTTGGAGAGAAAGTGATCTTGACAGATGGTTTCTAGCAACTGCTTCGTTGCCGAGTTCAATCTCTCGTATAATGTTTGGCAAACTTGCCAACTTTCGATCCCATGATGAGGGCATTGAACGAGTAGGTCTTTAAATCTCTCGAAACACTTCCAAAATGGTTCGGAAGGAAGCTGTGAAAATTGTATAATCTCATTACGGATTCTAGCAGTTTTGTGATGAGGATAGAACTTTTTAGGAAAAGCTTTCACAAACTCGTCCCAATTTCTAATGGAATGTGATGCGGTGCTGTATAGCCACTTCTCGGCTAGGTCACATAAGGTAAAAGGAATGACCCTTAGCCTTATAGCGTCATCACTTAATTGGGTCGTTTTCATCATAGCGCAAACATTTTGGAATTTATTGATAAAGATATAAGCATCTTCAGATTCCAAACCATGAAATTTTGGCAGCATATTGATGAAATGTGGTTTTATTTCAAAATTGTCCCCATTTGCCGGTGGGGGTGAAAAACAGGTGGGTAAAGAGGTGCGAATAGGGTAGAAGAGATCCTGGAGCACGACTCGTGCGGACGCTTCAACAGGCGGTTGATTCGAGTTATTCGCACCTAACGGAGGTGGAATCATTCCCGTCGGTAAGGTATTGTTGGGGTTGAATCCCGACATGCCTTCGGAGAAAGAATTTGAAGGTGGAGGTAAGAAAGTGGACGGAATGTCGACTTCGGTGTCGAAGGGCTCGTCGGTCAGTACCAACGAAACACGGACTAATCGGGCGCTAGTGTCCCTAGTCCAAAGTGACATACACTAAAGGGGTAGTGTAGTCAGAAAAAAAAAAGGACAGAATGTGGAGGTAAGAGAACGTCAATGAAAGGAAGTGGTGTAAGTGAGGTGCAAGTTTTCTTTAGCGACAAGTTGCAAGTTTTGAAAAGATTTTTCTTTTTTTTTTATTTATTTATGTGAGAGTTTTGCAAAGAGGTTTTTGAAAAGAGACTTGAGACGCAAAGGCGATCAACCACACATGCACAATCAGGCCTAGATCTAGGGTCACCTAGGTCAGCTAGACAGCTCCTAACTAGGGCTAGAAATAGGACCTCAAACCGCCTCTTCACCGCCAATTGCGGCCAGGTAAGTGCCAGGTAAGTGGGAGGCCCGCTACAAGTAGCGGTCCTAATTAAGTAACCACTTGCCTTGACACACTTGCCTAGACACCGCAAAGTCGGTTAGGATAAACGGTCGATGCGTATGTCTAGTCCTTTGTCCTATTGAGCTCGAAGTCCTTAGGGCTGAGTCTAGTATTTTTTAATTAAAAGTGGTCGATGCAAATTCTTTAAGTGCTTTCTGGGGTCCTGGGAAGGGTGATGAAATCCCTACCCAATCTGAGTTTGGTCAATAGCCCCTTAAAGTCCGATTAAATTATGCAAAACATTAAATTCACTTGCAATCAATTATTTTTAGCGTGGCGCAAAGAAACCTGCAGAAAATCTGTTATTGAGAAGGGGGAAGAAGATTTTTAGCGCAAAGAAATCCTGCAGAAAATTGTTAGTTGTATGTATGCCCTAGAGGCCAGTATTGTACAGATGATGTATATTATATTGGATGCTTGGACATATATAGAGATGACTTTCTTGCTCGATATGATAGTATGCTATCTGGTTGCTCTTTATCTTAACATGTACACTAGTCTCTTTAAACTGTCTTATGGTTACATGTTGATAAAGCCCTTAGGATGTGTACTTGATTACCTAGACTATGATGCAGATCATACTAGTGGGGACATGGTAGTCCATAAGTACATCCTTCAAGGTCCCTAGTCGTGGGTGTATCGAGACGGGGCATCGATATACCAGTGTAGACTAGCGTATACGCTTCTCGACCCATGAGATGGGCGATGGATGATCCCACATCCATTGGTGTTTGACATCAGAGATGGTATATGGGTGCTCAGTGGAGACTGGGTACACTGGACGGACTCGCCGAGAACTCCCATATGGTATTATACCTCACGTCAGATGGCAGTTCTCAGGTGACCCTTGTGCAGGTTAGTCTGTAGACCCGAGATCGTCATAGAGTCTTGTGTGATTCCCACTGTGCTTTGATCTCCACCTTACCACGTCCATGAGGGCGTGCAAAACGGTGGTCTTTGGGTACAGTCCCGAGTCACATGGAGGCAATGAGCGATAGGAGGGGTTTCGTCTCTCCCGGTATTGGGGGTTGATGTTGCGCAGTGCTCGATTGGCCGTAACAGGGAAGTCCCTGGCCAAGGCTGATCAGAGATTTGCTGGTAAGTGTTACCAGTAGTTTCTCGACCCGTTATGAGCCTCACATCGGCACGACTTATCGGTTATTGGGGTCTGACGTTTACCACCCCTAGACTTGATATGCGACATATCAGACGAACAGACCGGACTGTACGGTAAGTGTTACTGGTTGGATTCACAGGAGTGTGAGCGGGCTAGCTCGTCGATCTTCTGATAGCTCAATACCCGGATGGCCGTTACGTTTAGCAGACCGCTTGCGGCTTATAGGTGCTTGATATGATCATCATCTGCTACCGGCGTATTGACGAGTCTTTAGAGTCCTACACAGAGGTTTCCTGGTTCAAGCGAAACGAAATAGGGGCGCATATGAGATATGTGCGGGACCGAGAATGATGCGTGTATGTGATACCGTATTTCATTCTCGCGATGAATGTTTCGATTGGTTATATGCGATATAACCTAGTTATCGAATCAAAGATTGATTCGATAAGTCGATTCATAGGGTACTAGTCGGTTATGTGCGACATGACCGGATCATTGAATCAAGTGTTGATTTAATGATTTAATATATAATTATATATTTGATATATTACTTTGTATTAACTAGTACTGGTTCACTTTAAAAGGATTTTATCATTTCAAGTTCACAAGTTGTATATGTGATATACTTTTGTGCACTTGATTGTATCATGTTTGATGATACATATACACTTGGATTTGTGTAAAGACTTAAACCATGTTTAGTGAATGGTTAGGGTTTCATATTTTCACTTAATTATTTATCTTTTCTTTTTTGAGAAATAGATAATAGAAAACAAAATGGTTTCTTTTATCAACAAGCTTCATGAAGCTTGTTGAAGCTTCATGAAGCTTGTTGAAGCTTCATGAAGCTTTGACCAAGTGACCACTTTGTCTTCTTCTCCTAACCCTAACCACTCATCTAAACTATAGTTAACTCTCTACACTTGACCATGGTTAGAAGATGATAAGTATTGATTTTATTATTCTTTTTTCACAACACTTATCATATTCTAGCTTCATCTTCTTCTTTATCTTAAAAGAAAAAGCTTAAGTCCATTAATGGCAACTTGAGCTAAAGTGTGAGAAATCCAATTCTAAAGTGAACCCACCTCCTATTTCTTCACCCTCTACCTCTTACCAAGTAGTATAGGGTGTTTTCTTCACAAGTTTCACAACTTGATGGAGTTGGAGCTTGAACTTATGATGCCTCGACGTAGATCATCTTCGGCACGAAGCCGACGACCTAGCCCGCCCATTTCTCCGATCAAGCCGACGATTGAGTCCGGGATTCGAGATGGACAGCGAGAGGAAGTCTACATGGAGCTAAGGAAGTGGAGAACCGGATCTACAAAGGTTATAGCTTCTCACTTTTAGTTAAGTCGTTAACTAGTTTATCTTTTCGCCTAAAAATCTAGTCGACGATCCGTATTAGGGTTTCTCGGCACTCATAAAATTTGAAATTGGCATGGTTGATGCCTTGTGAGACCTCTTTAGTATGCCTAGGAACCCTACAGTGGTATCAGAGCCTAGCTAGAGCCTTAGGCGAAGTGTAGACGACGTTTGAAACCCGATCGAACCGAAACCCTAATTCCCAAAATGCTCTCTGGAAATTTTCTGAAAATTTGGATTTTAGTCAATTAAAAATATGCAGAAAAATAAGCAGGGTCTTATTTGAATTACTGTGAAATACGAGGGCCTAAATCGACTTTTCCACCGCGGAACCGCGGCACAAGCTAGGCATTTGCGGCGGTTCCGCGGCCGTACTGTTCCCTTGTCTGATGATTTCTGCACAGTAATTCATATAATTTAATGCTATATTTTCTGGGAATTTTTTATTTGACTCAAGAGTTGAGTATTCTGGGGTTGTATTGGGAATCAAAGATTCGATCGGATTATCAAATGATGTCTGTGTGGTTTTCCGGATAATTTTTGAATATGTTAAAAAGTTCGACCGGATATAAATACCCAACTTTTCCCCTGCCGGAAAATTTCCAAGTGTTGGATTTTTCTGTGGTTTAAAGACGTTCTGAGTAGTGCAAGTAACGCGATGGTCCCTCTAGAAGACAGCAAACCTTAACTCGATTATGTGACCATCTTGAACTGCCCTTTGAACCTTCGGGTTTGGGACAGTACGGCGTGCCACATGTGGGGCAGTACGGCGTGCCACATGTGGGGCGTTGGCTTGACCCTTCTACGGCTGGACCGTTGGTACTGAGGCATGAAGTGAATGTCTTTGAACTTATTTCATGTGTTGAACGGTTTCGGGAAAACTTGGGTGTTCGAATGTTCGATCGGAAAGTTTAATATTTTCTATTTATCCGGAATGGGATACAATAATTGGAATTCACACACAGTTATGAGATAACTGAATGAATATTATAAATCTAGCGGTTTAGTCTCACTTCATATTGAAAAAAGTTTTCGATAATGGGACTAAAATGCGGGGTTTATAAGTGTTAGGCATGCGATGTCTAAAGAGGTTGCGAATTCCAACTGTTGTAGTTTTACACTTTCTTTTCTGTGACCGTAAGTGTAATATGTGATATCGCCGGTTTCGTTGCTATATGTCAACGACAATTGGGATGCGCATATTTACTTACGTTGATGACATGTGATGTTATGTGTTGCTGGATATGTTATATTGGATTGTCGTGTTCGAATAGCCGGGGTTTTTTATGTGAGATGAGTGTTTTTCATTTTCATTCATGTAAAAACTTGTATGTCATATTCTTTTATTTGGGGCACTTCCAGGTTGCGGAAGTTGTCACCTTTTGTATATTATTTTCTTTTCCGCATTAGGATAGACCCAAGGAGGGGAGCACAAGTAACCGGGTTCTAGGGTCCAGTGGGAGACCATCTCGAGGAGTCGAGTCCGGGTCTCCTAACCCTAGAATTGGTAGGGTTGCTTGCCGCTCTCGTAGGGGTCTAGAGGTGTGGGATTGGCTATTCATCACGACCGTGGAATCCGTGTTTTATATTGGCTTATATTGAAAACACGGACGTCCTAGTATATCCAATGTTTCATATGTTTCTTCTGCTGCGATTTCTGTGATGTGATCATGTGATGTTCTGTGATAGATACAGTATATAGTATATATGATATATTATATAGAGGTTACTTATGTTTTGCACCCGCACTAGCCTTGCCCTGCTCTGTCGTTAGTTACCTAACCTAACGGTGCACGAGGGGACATCCAGGCGAATGCGGATGGCATAAGTGTACGTCGTATTTATCTGTGATGTTTAGGTGACTTAAATGATGGGACTTCATTAATGTGATTAATGAAAGAAAAGAAACCTAAGATGTTGTAGAATCAAATTTTAAACAAAACAGGTAGCTACAGTTCTTGCTTTGCATAGCGGTATATATGATATACCCTGCACCTTATTCGATGAGGAAAGGACCGAGATCCCTTCACCGGTAGTGACTCCTTTAGCAATAACTGGCAGATTCTACACACTCGGTTTGCTTTTGATTGTTTTTGAGTTTTGCTTTGCACAGCGATATATATGATATATCCCGCACCTCATTCGATAAGGAAAGGGCCGACGATCCTTTCACCGGGAGTGACCCCTTTAGCAAAACTAGAAAAGCCTCAAAATCACTCCATTTCAAAACTTCATTTGATTCTACGACGATATCAAGTTCATTACGCAATAGGTTTTCAGAAAAACCTGTCGTAGCCCTCCGTCATTTCAGATAAGTACTAGTTAGTATTCGTGCTACGTTTGTTGACTATGTTAAGGCGTAGTGTGCGGTAGCTAATTAGTGCTTATCTGTATAAGCATATGATGCGATTGGATTAGGGTAGTCGTGCGACTTTGTTGACTATGTTAAGGGTCGTGCGGGTGGGTTTAATTCAATCGGGAAATGACGGGTTGAACTTGACTAGCACTTATGATTTGTTGACTATGTTAAGGTCATATAGCTGCTAGGGGCAAAATATTATCGGGAATTTCAAGTGTTGAAATTTGCAATGAGATTGCATACCTTCTATAAGATAGTTGGATCCCGATACCCACTGCGAGTAAGAGTTACTCCTGGGAGAGTTTTACACATTGCAATTAGCTGATCGAGTAGGTGTCTAGAAAGGTGTCAACGGGGTTACGCCTCTGGGAAAACGAGGTTTACATTAATTAGGTTCGTGCGAAAGCACGGGGGACCTCCCTCAAATTACCGACACTGGCCTGGCTGAAAGATTGGCGAACTTATAGTGTGTAATTAATCCCAGCTAGTCTTTCTTTTTAGGGTTTGAAGGAAGATTTGATAAAAACCAGTGGGAGCCATCCTGATTAGATAAGATAATAACCAATCTGATCTTGCAAGAGCATACGTTAAAGTGTTTTCTTCTCTCTCTCTCCAGGTAGCGACCATTTCATGCCCTAATAAAGATAATAATATGGATGTATTGACCGAACCCGCATGTTTTACTATGCTGGGGAACGTTGGTTCCGTTCTTTCTTATAAGAGTTATAGGAATGAACAGGACATAGGGGAATACCAGGATTCCTATGCCACCCGAGAGAAGAAAGTACATGTTGATGCATTTTCTTCGGGTGTGTTCGTTACAGAGAACTGTTTCTCCATTTGCTCTACGTCCTGGGTATTAGATACCGGGTCGGGATCCCATATATGTAATCAGTTACATGGGCTTAAGAAAGGTAGAGAACTTGGAGAAGGTGATAAAGACATTAGAGTTGGAAATGGTGCAATTGTTGCAGCTAAGACTGTCGGGGAATATCACCTTGTATTACCAACTGGTAATACATTGGTTCTGAACGAATGCTATTACATGCCGAACCTGATATGCAACATTATATCGGTTTCTTTGTTAAGTAAAGAGGGATATAATTTTGTATTACAGGACAATGTTATGAACATTTTCCGTAACCAAAAGTTGGTTGGATCAGGCACGTTGTGCAATGGCATTTATGTTCTAAATCAATCAACAGTTCTGAGCATAACAAACACACACAAGAGGAAGAGTTCTGAACTGAATGAATCCTTTTTGTGGCATTGTAGACTGGGTCACATCAATGCGACACGACTAGCTAAGTTGCATAAGGATGGATATTTGAAACCATTCGAATTTTCATCTTATGACACTTGCCAGTCATGTCTCAAAGGCAAGATGACCAAAACTCCGTTTACGGGACACGGAGAAAGAGTTACCGAACTCTTGGGACTGATACATAGTGATGTATGCGGTCCTATGTCTACACATGCCAGGGATGGTTCTTCGTACTTCATTACATTCACTGACGATCTCTCTAGATTCGGATATGTGTTCCTGATGAAACACAAATCAGAAGCTTTTGAGAAATTTAGAGAATATAAACAAGAAGTCGAGAACCAAACCAGAAAAAGTATTAAAATCCTTCGATCTGATCGAGGAGGTGAATACTTAAGCAATGAATTCCTGGACTTCCTAAAAGAGAATGGGATTCTCTCTCAGCTGACTCCTCCATATACACCACAGCACAACGGTGTATCAGAACGGAGGAATCGCACCCTATTAGATATGGTGCGCTCTATGATGAGCACAGCTGAGTTACCTATTTCCTTCTGGGGATATGCGCTGGAGACAGCTGCATACCTATTGAATCAAGTTCCATCTAAATCTGTACCTACCACACCATATGAGATATGGAGTGGGAAGAGACCATATTTTAAACGAGTTAAGATATGGGGTTGTCCGGCCTATGTCAAAAGGCAAAATCCAGACAAACTCGAGGCACGGTCAGTTCTTTGCAAGTTTGTGGGATATCCTAAGAATTCACAAGGATATTTTTTCTACCATGCTGAAGAACAAAAGGTGTTTGTTTCTCAATATGCCACCTTTTTAGAAAAGGAATTCCTTGAAAAAGAAATTAGTGGCAAAGTGGTAGAGCTGGAAGAAGTTCCAGATACACAAACCGTAACTGAAGATTTAGTGGAACCAAAAGATTCAGTAGCTCCCAATGAACCTCAGCCTCTCCGCCGATCTAGTAGGGTTCCTCGCCAACCTGAGAGATACTACGGTTTTCTCATGGATGGTGGGAGCGAGGATTGCATCATGGAGGATGATGACCCTTCTAGCTTCGAGCAGGCCATCACGAGTAAAGACTCAGTGAAATGGCTGGATGCTATGCGTTCCGAGATGGAATCCATGTACACCAACAAAGTATGGACTTTGGAAGTTGCTCCTGAAGGGGTAAAACCCATCGGGAGCAAGTGGATCTTCAAGAAAAAACTTGGTGTAGATGGGAAAGTGGAGACTTTCAAAGCTAGACTTGTTGCAAAGGGTTTTCGTCAAAGACCAGGTGTGGACTATGACGAAACCTTTTCTCCAGTAGCTATGCTTAAATCCATCCGGATCATGCTTGCCATCGCTGCATATCATGACTATGAAATCTGGCAAATGGATGTTAAGACCGCCTTTCTAAATGGTGATTTAGAAGAGTGCGTGTACATGACTCAGCCAGAGGGCTTCGTAGACAGTGGGAGCAGCGGGAAGGTGTGCAAGCTGCTTAAATCCATTTATGGATTAAAGCAAGCATCGCGGAGTTGGAACATCTGCTTTGACGTCGTTATCAAAGAGTTTGATTTCGTCAAAAACCCAGATGAACCTTGTATCTACAAGAAGGTGGCAGAGAGTAAGGTTGTCTTCCTCGTATTATACGTGGACGGCATACTCTTGATAGGAAATGATATTCCTATGCTGCAATCGGTCAAGCTCTTCTTATCACAAAGATTCTCGATGAAAGATCTTGGTGATGCCTCCTGCATATTGGGAATTAGGATCTATAGAGATAGATCCAAAAGGATATTGGGATTGTCCCAATCCAGGTACATTGACACCATACTAAAGAGGTTTAGTATGGAAGAATCCAAGCGTGGGAACTTGCCCACGATCTCTGGAGTCACTCTCTCCAAAGAGATGTCTCCCAAGACTGATTTGGAGAGAGCTCGCATGCAAGGGATACCCTATGCTTCGGCTGTAGGCTCTATCATGTACGCGATGCTGTGTACCAGACCCGATGTAGCATACTCACTAAGTGTAGTGAGCAGGTATCAAGCTGATCCTGGAGAGAGTCACTGGACAGCTATGAAGAGCTTTCTCAAGTACTTGCGAAGGACTAAAGAGATGCTCTTGGTGTATGGTAACGGAGAACTCCAAGTGGAGTCCTTTACCGATTCGATCTTCCAGAGTGATAAGGACGACTCTAAGTCGCAGTCGGGATTTGTCTTTACCCTTTACGGAGGGACGGTTAGCTAGAAGAGTTCCAAGCAGGAAACCGTGGCAGACTCGACGATGGAGGCTGAATACATCGCTGCCAACGATGCTGCTAAAGAGGCTGTCTGGATCAAGAAGTTCATTACTGAACTTGGAGTGGTTCCATCCATTGAGCATCTAATACCTTTGTATTGCGATAACAATGGAGTGGTGGCTTTGGCCAAGGAACCTAGGTCCCATCAGCGATCCAGGCATATTCTGAGGCGGTATCACCTGATCCGGGAGATAGTTGATCGCCGAGAGATCAAGGTCAGGAGAGTAGACACGAAGAACAACACGGCGGATCCACTCACGAAGGCCATTCCCCAGATACAGTTTGAGAGACTCTTCGGGATGCTCGGTATGCGATACTACAGCAGCTGGCCCTAGTGCAAGTGGGAGATTGTTAGTTGTATGTATGCCCTAGAGGCCAATATTGTACAGATGATGTATATTATATTGGATGCTTGGACATATATAGAGATGACTTTCTTGCTCGATATGATAGTATGCTATCTGGTTGCTCTTTATCTTAACATGTACACTAGTCTCTTTAAACTGTCTTATGGTTACATGTTGATAAAGCCCTTAGGATGTGTACTTGATTACCTAGACTATGATGCAGATCATACTAGTGGGGACATGGTAGTCCATAAGTACATCCTTCAAGGTCCCTAGTCGTGGGTGTATCGAGACGGGGCATCGATATACCAGTGTAGACTAGCGTATACGCTTCTCGACCCATGAGATGGGCGATGGATGATCCCACATCCATTGGTGTTTGACATCAGAGATGGTATACGGGTGCTCAGTGGAGACTGGGTACACTGGACGGACTCACCGAGAACTCCCAGATGGTATTATACCTCACGTCAGATGGCAGTTCTCAGGTGACACTTGTGCAGGTTAGTCTGTAGACCCGAGATCGTCATAGAGTCTTGTGTGATTCCCACTGTGCTTTGATCTCCACCTTACCACGTCCATGAGGGCGTGCAAAACGGTGGTCTTTGGGTACAGTCCCGAGTCACATGGAGGCAATGAGCGATAGGAGGGGATTCGTCTCTCTCGGTATTGGGGGTTGATGTTGCGCAGTGCTCGATTGGCCGTAACAGGGAAGTCCCTGGCCAGGGCTGATCAAAGATTTGCTGGTAAGTGTTACCAGTAGTTTCTCGACCCGTTATGAGCCTCACATCGGCACGACTTATCGGTTATTGGGGTATGACGTTTACCACCCCTAGACTTGATATGCGACATATCAGACGAACAGACCGGACTGTACGGTAAGTGTTACTGGTTGGATTCACAGGAGTGTGAGCGGGCTAGCTCGTCGATCTTCTGATCGCTCAATACCCGGATGGCCGTTACGTTTAGCAGACCGCTTGCGGCTTGTAGGTGCTTGATATGATCATCATCTGCTACCGGCGTATTGACGAGTCTTTAGAGTCCTACACAGAGGTTTCCTGGTTCAAGCGAAACGAAATAGGGCGCATATGAGATATGTGCGGGACCGAGAATGATGCGTGTATGTGATACCGTATTTCATTCTCGCGATGAATGTTTCGATTGGTTATATGCGATATAACCTAGTTATCGAATCAAAGATTGATTCGATAAGTCGATTCATAGGGTACTAGTCGGTTATGTGCGACATGACCGGATCATTGAATCAAGTGTTGATTTAATGATTTAATGTATAATTATATATTTGATATATTACTTTGCATTAACTAGTACTGGTTCACTTTAAAAGGATTTTCTCATTTCAAGTTCACAAGTTGTATATGTGATATACTTTTGTGCACTTGATTGTATCATGTTTGATGATACATATACACTTGGATTTGTGTAAAGACTTAAACCATGTTTAGTGAATGGTTAGGGTTTCATATTTTCACTTAATTATTTATCTTTTCTTTTTTGAGAAATAGATAATAGAAAACAAAATGGTTTCTTTTATCATGAAGCTTGTTGAAGCTTCATGAAGCTTTGACCAAGTGACCACTTTGTCTTCTTCTCCAAACCCTAACCACTCATCTAAACTATAGTTAACTCTCTACACTTGACCATGGTTAGAAGATGATAAGTATTGATTTTATTATTCTTTTTTCACAACACTTATCATATTCTAGCTTCATCTTCTTCTTTATCTTAAAAGAAAAAGCTTAAGTCCATTAATGGCAACTTGAGCTAAAGTGTGAGAAATCCAATTCTAAAGTGAACCCACCTCCTATTTCTTCACCCTCTACCTCTTGCCAAGTAGTATAGGGTGTTTTCTTCACAAGTTTCACGACTTGATGGAGTTGGAGCTTGAACTTGTGATGCCTCGACGTAGATCATCTTCGGCACGAAGCCGACGACCTAGCCCGCCCATTTCTCCGATCAAGCCGACGATTGAGTCCGGGATTCGAGGTGGACAGCGAGAGGAAGTCTACATGGAGCTAAGGAAGTGGAGAACCAGATCTACAAAGGTTGTAGCTTCTCACTTTTAGTTAAGTCGTTAACTAGTTTATCTTTTTGCCTAAAAATCTAGTCGACGATCCGTATTAGGGTTTCTCGGCACTCATAAAATTTGAAATTGGCATGGTTGATGCCTTGTGATACCTCTTTAGTGTGCCTAGGAACCCTAGAAAAATTTCACAAAAGATATATGGAGGTTGGCAGAGGGGAGAATGAGGAACAAACCGACAAATTTTTAGGAGCTGACGTGGCCAACTTGCGGCGGAACCGCGGTTTGGGGTCCACTTATGCCGCGGAAACGCGGTCTGCAGGAGGGATCACTCTCTGAGAAAAATTATGCCGCTCCTTTGTTCTAATACTCCTCTGTTCTGATGTACCAATTTTTGTTTCGCCCTCTGTAAATTTCCAGATCTGAGATTCTTCGTTGTTCCTGCAAGATTCAAACAATAAAACCCTTCAAACAGATAAAAATTGATAAAATGTTTTTGTACTTTTTCTATTTTCAGATTTTTATGATTTTAAAATTTATATCAACCCGAAATTACAAATAGGAAATTTTTACGCCATCCCCGGCAACGGCGCCATTTGATTAATGTGTGTTTTTTAACGATCAAAAATATTTTACCGCAATCAGAAATGGCGTCGCTTTGCAGCTAGCCGGTGAATACGGGTCGGTCCACAGGGATGTGTAACTTTCCTAAGTGTTCTTACGAGTTGATTCCAATGGTTGTTTAGTTTTGTTTTAATTGAATCTAAAAAACTAAGTTATATGATGATAAAGAAACTTGCTAGGGTTAGGTCTAAGGTGGAATTTGATAAGATTTAATGTCACACCTCTTTCAATGCCCTAAATGAGATCTTTTAGAAGTTATAGCAACTATTAGAAAAAGGGATTAGGATGATTGGGAAGAAACGAGTTTCTTTCTCTAGATCCTTGTCCGTCCTTTCCTAATATTTGCTCTAACCTTCATGGAAGATATGCATGTCCGGTCCTTTATACTACGGTTTCACCGTTACCTCGTGGGTAGAGTGTCGTAGGGAGCGGATCATGCATGCATGCATGAAGTTCTAGTTATTAAAAATAATCGGGCACGAAAGAGATGAGAGATCTTCATCTCTCATTCCCTCTCTTATTCCTAACCCTAACAAGCGAGGAAATTAATCGCTCATTAGGGGATCATTTTAAAACATCATTTTAAAATTACTTACCTACTGCAGTTTAAGAAATATTACACTAGATTAAACTAGGACAATGGAAGGATTTATCTAAGGCAAGAATTAATTTAGAATACTAGGGCAAGGAATGAATTAATCTAGGGCAAGGGATTAATTTTAAACTAAGGCAGAAAATTAAAAGGAACTTACAAGAAATGATACTCTTAATCTTCCAAAGAATCTGAATTTTCTTTATTGAAAAGAGGCATCCCTATTACAGTATTTTGATTACATATTTATAAGGAAATAGGAAAATTTAGGGTTACACGATTCGCACATGTGCGATTATAAAAATACCCCCGAAAAATCCCAACCTTCGCACCGACACACCGACACAAAAATTCTGCGCCGACACGTGCACTAAATGGCCGCGGAACCGCGGCATTAGTGGGGTTTGGGCCGCGGTTCCGCGGCCCATTGATAGGATCGTTGACTGAAATTTATTGGGCTTCTTCTTGATGCTTTGGGCTTCCTATTTTTCTAGTTCTTTTCTCCATTTGACTTCTGGGTTTTCTCCAGATCTTCAGTAAAAACTTGTAATGATCTTTTAACTGTTTACTTTGACATTTTGGACCTTGCATTGCCTTGTACAATTGTGAATTGTTCTTCGTCTAGGCTTGACTAGGATCCTTCCATTTGTTGGTAAAAAGTCCCTTTTTGTGTCGTCTTCTGTCTTTTTCACTGTTTTCGCTCCAAGAACCTGTATCCTGTAATATGCAGCAGACATGCGTCAAAAACACCTGTTTATTTATAAAACGAATAAGAATGGGGAATATAGTAATGCAATATTATGATATGAACAAGAAGCTCCAAAGGAAATCGTGCTTTCAGCAAAAACCAAAAGAATGCTGAATGAGCTCCAGACATACCCGGCGATCAGGTGGAAGAACCCGCTGGAACCCCAGATCATTGAAGGGATGCTGAAGCCGCGTCCAACTCCAAAGATCGGTGGTGATGGCCCGAGCACTCACAACCAGCCATCAAAATCTTCAAAGAAAAAGAAGAAGAAATCCAAGAAGCCCGTGAAGCCTGGAGACAAGCGCACGGACTTGCAGAAACAGATTGACGCGCTGGAAGAGTACAATCAGAAGGCGCGGACTCCCATCACACTCCAAGAGTTTCTCAACCATGTCTTTCAGGAGGAAGATAATGGAGAAAGCTCGTCGGATGAATCCGAGGGATA
Source organism: Agapanthus africanus (assembly GCA_030015575.1). Taxonomy (NCBI): domain Eukaryota; kingdom Viridiplantae; phylum Streptophyta; class Magnoliopsida; order Asparagales; family Amaryllidaceae; genus Agapanthus; species Agapanthus africanus. Next base: position 83,145 of record JASDDO010000187.1, read on the forward strand.
TGTGGTGAGTTGTTATGTGATCTCCCACTCGTTTACGGACGATGAAAAAACTCCTGGCACTGAGACACTGGGGGCACAGCCTGAACCAGAACTTGTATGGCCGACAGATAAAATGATCGACGCCTTTCTAGACGAGATTCGTTTGAAAAGTAAAGCAGATCGGGAGCGTGAGATGACCGCATCAGAAGGAGCCAAACGCAGGCGACTAAACAAAAGAGTCGAAGCACTCCCGCCAGATCAAAAGACATCCGATGCGGATAAAAACATATTCAAGACAGGAAAAGGTTTGCCAGAGCCATGTCAATGGGAATGAAGCTACCACCCTCGAAAGAAAACACGCTCAATGGGGCGGAGAGGCACCCTAATTACTGCTCATATCATCGGAAGATTTCACACCCCATTGAGGAATGCGACGCGTTTAAGATATGATGGCAGGGATATGTTGCTCACTGGCAACATTTTAAGCGAATAAAACGCAGAACTCGTCGGGAGCAGAGAAGTACAACCGATAGGCACAAAAGAACTACCGGCAACTGTTACACGGTCAACGCCGGAGGATCACAAGTTCTCACCTTTGGGAGCGACTCTGATGAGGAAATGGCTCTGGGCCATCTCTTTAAAGAATCCGCCTTAGGGAAAGAGGAAGAACCAGAGACCTACGAAAACATTCAGCTGCGCAATCGCACGCTCCCAGAAAAGAATCTCGGACCCGCAACTAGAAAAGATAAGGGAAAGGAAAAGTCCGCTGAGGATATCGCTTTAGATGACCAAGTAATTAAAGAACTGACTGCCAAGGACCCTCCCAGGAAGAGTAAGGTGGACTACAACATCCTAGCGCACCAGAGGAAGCTACCCTCGCAGCTCAGCATTCTTGACGCCCTCTTATTATCAAAAGAAGCGAGAGATTCATTAATCAAGGCGCTGCAAGAACCCGAGCAATTCCAAGCCTTCCTCACCGAAGAAAGGATGAAGGATGAACTGGAAAAATGCACACGGCCGATATCACTTTCGGTGATGAGGACCTTCTCCTTGGGACGTGCGACCACAACCGACCCCTATACGTTTCTGGATATTGCCACGATATCAGGATAGGCAAAATCCTGGTTGATAATGGGTCCTCCATCAATCTCCTTAATGTTCGGGTGTTGAAGGAAATCTGCATGAGCGTTCAGCACCTCGCTCGTGATAAAATTACCATCTCCGGTTTTGACTCCCAGTCGTCACGGACTCTCGGATCTGTAATACTAACATTATGCTTCGGACTACTCATCACGGACATTAAGTTTCACGTCATTGACGCCAAGACCTGCTACAATGCTTTGCTCGGTCGTCCCTGGTTACACGAGTACAACATCATCCCCTCTACGCAACATAAGTGTATGAAGTATTTCAAGGATGGTCTCGAGTACACCGTAACAGGAGAGATGAACCCATTCTCCGTGAACGAAGTCCGCAAATACGAAGATGCAAAGTACTTTTTGCCAGATTTCGAGGACACGGAGAGGTGTCGCAAACCGAAGAACAAAGCCGCCGCCGCCATTCCTGTTTTCGATAGCGACACCGAAGAAGAAGAAGAGATGGTTTACGCTGGGCCATCTCGACGCAACAACCCGGGACCGTCCGCCCCCATATTGATCTTCGGAAGCGATTCAGAAGATGAGGTTAATGCTGTGTTCTCCAATCGGCCGCCAATACAAGAATTCCCTGGTGATGATCAGAGTTTGCAAATCACTATGATTCCGCGGGAGCACTACAAAGATCTTGACGCGCTTGAAGCTTACAATGTGCAAGACCTGCAGACATTTTACGTCCCTCCCAAACGAAAAGGTGAAAAGGCGATCCTATTCTACTGATCCATGGAAACAAGAGCGGAGAAAGAAATTTGGCACGGCGCGGATTCTACACTTGACAGGCTCCAACCCATCCGTTTGCCCAGATATTATACGAATGGACTAAAAAGGCTATTGAAGCGCCAAGGGGTACCCTTAAAACAGACTGTCCGACAAGCTCGGTTCTACAACAGGATTTGGGATGTCCCTGGGACTCAGCGCAAGCTGCCTAATGGGAGAATGGAAACGCTCGGGCTTGGATATGTGAAATCTGGGAAACGGGAATGAGTCCATGCTAGCTACGTCATATATGACTTCAATGAAGAAGGGGACGCCCTGTCAGAAAACGCTGACCCCGAACCAAAACAAAATCCTGCAATCAAAATGCCGAGCCCGTCATTTGAAGAGCAAATGGACAAGCTTATCAGAGAAGCGGGTCAAAAGGTTCGAGACGACCATAATCGCGAAATGGCCATTTATGAGAAAGCCAGGACGCAACGCCTCCTTCAACAGGCTGCAAAAGATGAAAATGCTCCTCCCTGTCAACCTGTAGTGCAAAAGGCCTGACGCAGAGGCAGAAACAAGTCAAAGAGAAGAAAAGGCGTTCGACAGCGACAAAGCGGGACCAAGAAGTCACGCGATCGGAAATCGAGCGGTCCGGATTTGTCCCTTATGAAGAAGATGAGTCAGGCATACTCTTTTCCTTAGAATAAAACACGGAAGATACTTGACCTCGCTATAAAATATCAAATGATCACACTTCCAGAGTCCAAGCACCCCGAGCAAGCCAACGAGGTCTCTCATCCAGACTATTGCTCTTATCACCGAGCAATAGGACACCCTCTCGAAAACTGCTTCACCTTCAAGAACTGGGTCGAAAACCAATATCAGCTCGGCAAGTTCGCTCTATCCAGCAGTTGGAGGGTAACACCGCCGCAGAAGCATGAACCCAAAGCTGCGAGAGTAGAACCAGAACAACATCGATCTTGTAAGCGAGCTCGTACTTGTCATATGATAACACTACCAAAAGAAGAGCCCGAGAATATGGATGACCTTCCCCGGTGCTTCGAAAACAGCGATGACGAGGTAATCTCAGAATTTCCACCAGCGCCGAAAGAGCTGGAAGATGGCATACATACTACTGCAGATAACCTCAAGAAGATTGAGTTGGGGACAGCAAACGACCCGCGGCCGACATTTGTCAGCGAATTGCTATCTGAAGAAAGGGTGGCTGCGTTAAAAGACGTGCTTATGCGGCATAGAGATTGCTTCGCATGGAACTATTCCGAAATGCCAGGACTAGATCCAGAAATAGCTGTCCATAAATTGGCCATATCCCCGTACATCAAGCCAGTTAAACAAGCACCGAGAAGAATGCGTCTCGAGCTTGAGATGAGCATCAACGCCGAAATCAAGAAGCTGATCGACTCTGGGTTTATCCAAGAAGTTCAATATCCCGATTGGATCGTTAACATCGTCCCAGTGATGAAGAAAAATGGGACAGTGCGCATATGCGTGGACTTCTGGGATCTCAATAAAGCTTGCTCCAAGGACGATTTCCCAGTACCGGTCACCGAGCTGATGATAGATAACACGTCCACTCACGAGGTGTTCTCTTTCATGGACGGCTCATCAGGATACAATCAGATAAAGATGCATCCCGAAGACCAGAAACACACCGCTTTCCGGACTCCTCTGGGTATATTTTGCTACAAAGTTATGCCCTTCGGTTTAAAGAACGCCGGTGCCACCTATCAAAGGGCCATGACGAAGATCTTCGATGACCTCATACATGAAATCGTCGAATGTTATATCGACGATCTCGTGGTGAAAAGGAAATCGTACGAGGAGCATTTAGAGCATCTGAAGACCATATTTCAACGCCTTCGGCAATACAACTTGAAGATGAACCCCCTCAAATGCGCGTTCGGGGTATCCTCAGGCAAGTTCCTAGGGTTCATTGTCCGGCACCGGGGTATCGAGATAGATCCGTCGAAGATCAAGGCGATCATGGAAATGCCACCGCCAAGGACTCTCAAACAATTGCGGTCTCTCCAAGGGAAGCTCACGTACATCCGGCGATTCATAGCCAACCTTTCAGGCAAGTGCCGCCCTTACAGTCACCTGATGAAGAAGAGAACCCCGTTCGTCTAGGATCACAAATGCCAAGGCGCACTGGACGAGATCAAGCAGTACCTGCAGAACCCGCCGGTGTTAGCTGCTCCAGTCAAGGGAAAACCTCTTATTCTTTATACAACTGCCCTCGAAGGTTCCTTAGGTGCATTATGGGCACAAGAGAACGACCAAGGGAAAGAAAGAGCTCTCTATTACTTGAGTCGGGTTCTACTGGGGGCAGAAGGAAACTATTCCCCCATTGAAAAACACTGCCTAGTGCTGATCTTTGCGATAACAAAGCTCAGGCACTATGCGTTGGCGCATGAAGTCCGTCTCATATCGAAGGTGGACCCTCTCAAATATTTGATGTCAAAGGCCATATTGACAGGTCGGCTCGCTAAATGGGCCTTGCTCTTGATGGAGTTCTCGATAACTTATCAACCTCTTAAAGCAGTCAAAGGCCAGGCCATCGCCGACTTCCTCGCTGAACATCCGATACCGGCCGATTCCCCTTTGAATTGCGAATTGCCAGACGAACACGCGTTTGATGCGATCGACGGTGGTGGTAACCGGTGGGAACTTTATTTTGATGGAGCGTCTTCCCTGAAAAAGCGCAAACAAAGCACCCCTATAATCAAATCAGGGGTAGGCCTTATCTTCGTAACCCCACAAGGAGGGATAATGCGAATCGCCTTCTCCTTGACAGAGCCAAGGATGAACAATGAAGCCGAATACAAAGCTTTGATAGCAGGTCTCGAGATCGCCATCGACATAGGAATTGAAAACCTCCTCATATATGGAGACTCCCAACTGGTCGTTAGCCAAGTGAACGGCGACTACCAGACATACAAGCCAGAGCTGGTGAAGTATGGCGACAGAGTACAGCGATTGCTGACTTAAATTCCCTACTACATACTGGAAAGCATACCGCGTGCGGAAAATAGCAAGGCGGACGCGTTAGCCAAGCTCGCTAAAGAGCTGGCTGACGAAAACCTCGATGACGTAAGAATCGTGGTATAAAGCCGTCGGGTTCTTGCTCCGGCAGAAATATCGCCGGAATCATCCGAGAAAAAGGAAGCAACTGAGCAGACGGCCCTACAAATAAATGACCAAGAAAAGGTTGAAGATTGGAGAGAAGTCTTCATAGACTACTTCAAATCCCGTCGAACGCCTGAAAATGCGTCCTCAAGACATCAGCTCATGAAGCGAGCCCTATTTTTTGCCTTCGTCAATGACACTCTGTACAAGAGGTCATTTGATTCCATGTGGTTGAGATGCCTGGGACCCGAAGAAGCAGAAAGAGTCGTCCAAGAAGTTCACGATGGACTCTGCGGTTCTCACCAAGCCGGACCGAAGATGAAGTTGAAGATCAAACGAATGGGTTATTATTGGCCCACGATGATCCAGGACTGCCTCGAGTATGCGAAGCAATGCCACTCGTGCCAGATTCATGGGGAATTCATCCACCAGCATCCAAATCCACTACATCCAACGGTGGCTAGCTGGCTGTTCGAAATGTGGGGGACTGACATAATCGGCCCCATCGAACCAGCATCGTCCAGAGGACATCGATTCATTTTGGCAACAACTGATTACTTCTCCAAATGGGCAGAAGCAGTACCGCTGAGGGAAGTGAAGATGGAGAATATCCTCCATTTCTTCAAGACGCACGTCATTTATCGGTTCAGAACTCCGAGACGAATCATCTCCGATAACGGGCCAGCCTACAGAAGCCACAAGATTAGCCGCTTCGCACAACAACACAACATAGACTGGAGATATTCCTCAGTTTATAATCCGCGAGCTAACGGTATAGCTGAGGCTTTCAACAAGACCTTGACGAAGATCGTAAAGAAGACGGTATCCCGAAATAAGAAGAATTGGCATGAGAGATCACAAGAAGCTCTCTGGGCGTATCGAACTACGTTCAAGACGGCCACGAACACAACGCCGTACGCGTTGGTATTCGGTACAGAAGCGGTACTCCCCCTCGAGATAGAGCTACCTTCTCTACGAGTGGCAGCCCACTACGAGCTGACGGACGAAGAAAATGTTCACCTTCGGCTTGAGGAGCTTGACGCCCTTGATGAAACCCGGCTCATAGCGCAACAAAATCTGGAGGCTTATATATAAAGTAAAGATGACGCGCTCATATGAAAGATTGACCAGGCCGAGGACATTCCGCCAAGGCGAACTCGTGCTAGTGGTCAAAAGACCTATGATCCCCAATCGCGCCAAGCGGGGAAAATTCGAGCCAAACTATGAAGGCCCGTACATCATAGACAAGGTCTACCAGGGTGGAGCCTATCTACTCATGGATATGCACGGTGAAAGACCTTTCAGGCTAATAAACGGCCGCTTCCTGAAGAAATACTACTCCTAACGAGTCATGGCCCGGGTCAAAGATAGATAACGACGACTATGTCTGCTCGTTATCTTCCTAAGCCTAAACTCTATAAAGTAGTGACAGGCCTTCTTCAACAACGGACCGAAATGTCCTTAAACTAACAACGGACCGAAACGTTCTTAAACTAACAACGGACCACTATGTCCTAAAACTAGCCGTTGACCGAGATGTCGATAAACTGCGGTGGATTGCAGCGTCTCAAAGCCGATACAAAAAAAATATAATAAAAATAAAAACGGTATGTCCATAAGCGAAATGGGCACGGATGAAAACCCGAAAGGGCTCCGTGAGTAAAAACAGCAGGGCTACCGGCGAATGTTTATGAAAACCCGAAAGGGCGCAACCTCGTTAAAGGACACTTGCAGGGTCCTCACGACCTTGTAAGGAGAAACAACCCGCGTGAGATCCTTACGACTCACAAGGGAGCAACACACTTAGGAATCCTCACGATTCCTAAGGAGAAATTACACTTGCGAGATCCTCACGACTCGTAAAGAGAACTCTCTTATGGGACCCTCACGGCTCATAAGATTTGAAAGTCTTAAGTTACAGAGACCCGAACCTGTTCTTAAGCAATCCCCCCCCCACAACCTTCGATATTGCCCTACAAGTGGCTCAATACTGACCCTTGTATACAATCCACGGGCGCGAATAAACATTTCCCTAACCGAGTCCCATCCGTGACTAGGAATATATTTATATGGTGAAAAACCCTTGTAAGTCCTCTCGACTTATAAGGAGAAAACCCTTTTGTAAGATCCTTACGACTTACAAGAGAACATGCACTTAGGAATCCTCACGATTCCCAAGGAGAAAACACACCTACAAGATCCTCACGACTTGTAGGGAGAAATACCTTTGTGGGACCCTTACGGCTCATGAAGTCAAAAGCCTTAGTCGACAGGACCCTTAACCCTGTTTACTAAGCCACCTTTGTTCGACATCGACAGAGGCAAATGATGATTCGCTCCTGGCAATATCCCAGTCGTAGCGATACTGATGCCAAAATCGGTGTCTAAATCCAAGCTTGCAGCGAAAAGCCAGCAAGCCACACATGCATACGAAATAGCCGAAATGATGGGGCAACTTGCGATAAAATCAGCAAGTAAAAATGTATGCATGAAAAATAGCCGAAATGATTGGGCAACTCGCAATAAAAAGCAGCGAGTAAAAAATAAAATAAATAGCCGAAATGATTGGGCACCATGAAAAATAGCCGAAATGATTGGGCAACTCGCAATAAAAAGCAGCGAGTAAAAAATAAAATAAATAGCCTAAATGATTGGGCACCGTGAAAAATAGCCGAAATGATGGGGCAATCGCGACCTTCGCGATATAAAAGCTGAAATGATAAAGCATCGCGGAAAAAGGGATAAAATAAAAATTAAATTTATGCCCTACAGGTGATGTTACATCAATCCCTGTATACAATCCAGGGGTGCAAACAAAGAAGGGATCATACTCCTTCCCCCCGCCCCCAGGTTTCATCAGAAGAAGAAGCCGAATCTCGACGGGCCACAAATAACCTAGAGATCGTCTCAACATTTGTCTCATTGCGGCAAATACGACCTCGAGCAAAGCGGAACAGCGGCGATTCCCAGTTCCATGACTCGGTGGTGTACAGATCACCGAAAGTCAAATCCTAACTCCGTGAAATGCGGATACAATCAACAAAATTCCTAGTCATGTGGAACACGGATAATGTCACTCTTTGACCCCGTGGAAAACATCCAGAGCGGATCCTGGTCCTCGCAGAGCACGGCAGTGAACCCGTGTGAAGCATCCAGAGCGGAGCCTGGTCCTCGCAGAATATGGCAATGAACCCGTGGGAAGCATCCAGAGCAAAATTCCCGGTCACGTGGAATGCGGATAACGTCACTCTTTGACCCCGTGGAAAACGTCCAGAGTGGATCCTGGTCCTCATAGAGCACGGCAGTGAACCCGTGTGAAGCATCCAGAGCGGAGCCTGGTCCTCGCAGAACACGACAGTGAACCCGTGGGAAGCATCCAGAGCAAAATTCCTGGTCACGTGGAACGTGGATAACGTCACTCTTTGACCCCGTGGAAAACGTCCAGAGCGGATCCTGGTCCTCGCAGAGCACGGCAGTGAACCCGTGTGAAGCATCCAGAGCGGAGCCTAGTCCTCGCCAAGCACGGCAGTGAACCCATGTGAAGCATCTAGTGCAAAATTCCTGGTCACGTGGAACGCGGATAACGTCACTCTTTGACCCCGTAGAAAACTTCCAGAGCGGAGCCTGGTCCTCGCAGAACATTGCAGTGAACCCATGGGAAGCATCCAGAGCAAAATTCCTGGTCACGTGGAACGCAGATAACGTCACTCTTTGACCCCGTGGAAAACGTCCAGAGCGGAGCCTGGTCCTCGCAGAACACAGCAGTGAACCCGTAGGAAGCATCCAGAGCAAAATTCCTGGTCACGTGGAACGCGGATAACGCCACTCTTTGACCCCATGGAAAACGTCCAGAGCGGATCCTGGTCCTCACAGAGCACGGCAGTGAACCCGTGTGAAGCATCCAGAGCAGAACCTGGTTCTCGCAGAACACGGCAGTGAACCCGTGAGAAGCATCCAGAGCAAAATTCCTGGTCACGTGGAACGCGGATAACGTCACCCCGTGGAAAACGTCCAGAGCGGAGCCTGGTCCTCGCCGAACATGGCAGTGAACCCGTGTGAAGCATCCAGAGCAAACATCGGACTGTGGAGTCCTTAAAATCCACGGACTATGATGTCCTTAACCTCGACCGTAATGTCTTAAAACTAACGATCAACCACCATGATTCTAGACTGAATTTACCTTGGTTCAAGGGTACACCTCTTCACTCCTTTGATATTCGTCGTTGTAATTCCTCAACGACTTCAAAGAGGTGACGGGTCCCGGTAACCACACGTCGGACTGTGGAGTCCTTAAATCCACGAACTATGATGTCCTTAACCTTGACCGTGATGTCTTAAAACTAACATTGGACTGTGGAGTCTTTAAATCCACGGACTATGATGTCCTTAACCTTGACCGTGATGTCTTAAAACTAACGTCGGACTGTGGAGTCCTTAAATCCACGGACTATGATGTCCTTAACATTGACCGTGATGTCTTAAAACTAACCTTGGACTGTGGAGTCCTTAAACCCATGGACTATGAGGTCCTTAACCTTGACCGCGATGTCTTTAAACTACGGTACCTTGAAAAACATCCCAAAGCAACCCCTGACCCCATGAAATACGAATAAGGGCGACCGCACCCAGCACTTGTGGGTCCTCACGACCGGTAAGGAAGAAAACTTTCTTGTGAGATCCTTACGACTCTCAAGGGAAAACCCGTTTAAGAATCCTCACGATTCTTAAGAAGAACTTACACCTACAGGATCCTCTCGACCTGTAGGGAGAAAAACTCTTTATGAGACTCTCACGGCTAGTAAAGCTCAAAAGTCTTAGGAGGCAGATCTTAACCCTGAATCATAAGCCATCACTGCCCTGAAAAGAGACCAAGATAAATTGTCCACAGAACACATTCAATAAAAAGGAGACACACCATTGAGAAGAAAAAAATATGTCTTTATTCATAAACCGAAATGGATACAAAGTACAATTCATGAAAGAACAAAAAGAAAATACTCTCATTCAGGAGTATGTACAAAAAGAAAGGAAAAGATACAAGTTTTCAAGCCGGCGGGCGATTTAGCAATTTTGCTAGCTCATCCTTCTTTTGCTGGGCCACAGCTTCATGATTCAGGATCGCCAGAAGACGGGCCTCCGCCTCCGCCTGCTGGGCCTGATACGAGGCGAGCCGGCTTTCGAGCTCTTTCTCAGTAGCCTTGTGAGCCTCGACCCTTTCGCGAGTGAACACGGCAGCTTTATCAAGAGCCACCACCTCTCTGATAGACTCTTGAAGTACCCGCCAGAGTTCATACGCTTTATTGGCTTTGGCTGTGAGGCTGGTTTGAAGCTCGCTCAATGCCTTAGAGGCCAGCTCCCTTTCCGAGAATTTGCGGCCGAGCCTCTTCTCGCATGATGCCATGTTTGCCGCGCACCGCGCTATAAGCCCCCGCAAGTCCGCATTTGCAGCCACGGCCTCCAAGGAAAGGCGGGAACACTCTAGGGCGTGCAAGCAAGCCTCCACCTGCCGACAGAACTCCACCCAGACCCGCACCACCTCTTTGTTATGGTAGGTGGCAAGAAAAGGAAGAGAACCGTTAGCTTCGGCGGCAAATGCTTCAGCTGTGGTTGTGCTGCCAGCATGAAGCTCCTCGATCAAAGACGACAAGGAGACAAAGCTTAACTGGGCCAAGCGCTCTGAGGCTCGCAAAGCATAGGGGCCGGGCGGCATGGCGATGCGCGAGTCCAGCGCTATGGGGGCTGGTAAGGCTATTCAGATTTGAAAACTGTCAGTAAAACTCTTAAGCAAAGGAACAAGTGGGACTATATTGAAATGTCACTTACCCACGGACATGCAAGTAGGAGCCGAAGGTTCCCCTGGCTCTTCGAGGACCTCGACCTCGTCATCGGCCTCCAAAACTGTAGAGAACATCAATGTCAATACGCAAAATAACAGCGATACTATAAGAAATGGCGAACGACACTAACCTTGTCTAGATGAGAGGACATTGCGTTGAGGGGAGATCGCCTGCGGAGCTGCCATCTCCAATAGACGCTGAAACGATTACCGGAGAGACAAATCAGCGATAGAGGCCGCCAGCCCGCGCAATTCTGGGAAAACAAAAGAGTTCAAACAACAGAAATATTGCTAATTTAAAATGTATAAGGTTACCTTCAACACTCCTCCCATTATGAGTCGAGGGGATGGCGGCTTCAACGGCCTCCGCCGTGATCTCCGGCTCCGGCAAAGGGAGGGTAGTCCCGACTACCTCTCATCCAGCCTCTGGGCTGCCCGCAGGAAGAGTCGTTGGGACGGCAACCCCCAAAGGAGCCTCTACCAAAGGAGCAAGCGTTCCGTGATCAGGAACCGCCACTGGAGGCTCTATGGCAAGAGGAACAGCCTCGTCAGCCCCCTCCACCTCGAGCAAGGCTGCATCGGGAATGTCAACGGGCTTTAGCTTCAACAAGCCCGTAGGGACCTCCCCCATCGCCGAGGACTCTGCACAATCCACACAAGAATAAGAATACATATATACGGGCATAAACAATCTGAAAAACTGCAAAGAAGTATAAAAAACATACCAATGCGCAGGGAAGCCTTCAATATGGCTTCTTCAAGCCGATGCTCCTTCTCAAGGAGGCGGGCTCTCCGGGGTTCGAGGGTGGACTCATGACCGCCGGTCCATAAGGAAAGAGCGTCCGCAGCATCCTCCGAAGCGGCCTGCTTCAGCGCCCTTTCTCCCCACTCCTCCAAAAGGCCAATAAACCGCCGCCGGATCCATGAGGGGTCTTCATACAAGATTACGGCAGGATAAGCTTTCTTAGGAACCTTTGCGTTCTGAGACTCATCTTTAGAACGCCGTATGGCCTCAGCCAACTGTGCGGCTTCCTCGGCGACCGAACTCGGAAAAAGTAGTCCAGCATCTGATTCCTGCAGGGCCAACGGTTCATCCTCAAGAATGGGCTCAAACTCTATTAAAGAGTCGAGCAAGTTAGTAGCAACCTTCCTTCGACGCTTGGACCCAGAGCCGGTCGCCGAGGACGATCGCTTCCTTCCCCGCGGAGCCTTAGTGCGGCGTCGGCCCACGTCGCCCTCAACACCCTCAACAACCTCATCCCTGTCACCCTCACACGGTGCCACAACCGAGGATGACACCGCCATTGTCGATGCCGCGGGGGGCGGTGTTGCCTCGGGTGGTGACACTGTTACCGGAGCCCGTTTACCCCGCGACCGAGTACCCAGGGGCATACCAGCTGTTGGGGTAAGATCCACTCCCGACTCTCCCGGAATAAGCGCGGTGCCGGTATCCCTCAGAGGAAAGCGGACCGGGACGCGCGGTCGCATCGTAGCTCCCGTGGCCAGAACCTGAGTAGGGGCACCGTGGCCAAGAAGTACACTTCTTTCCTCAATAATAATCGGGTTGACCCGATGGAGATACTAGCCCATGAACGACCCTACGCATCGGGGCATGTAATCAGCATCGGGGATCATGAACTTGGAACCGGTGTTCAGCCTCACAAAATGAGGGGTGGCATCTCGAACGGCCTCGAGCGAAGGAACCAGCGCGACTATAAAAGCCTCAAACGGGACGCCCTGATCGTAGCCAAACTGCCGGGCAAAGCGATGCGGATTGTACCGCATGAAGAGGGTCGCGCTATCCTGACGGAATACTAGGTAACCCGGTCTGATTACGTATAAGCGCGCGGACTCCCGGGGCTTCAAAGAAGGAGCGTTATCTATTGACCGATCCCAAAGCGGCTGGGCTGAACCCGCGGAAGAAGATAAGACCTGATCATTAAATATCAACCCGCCAGCAGTAGCATAAGGAGAAATCAACGCCCGAATAGCCCCGAATTGAGTCGGGTCAGCGGCGGAAGCATCCACCAATCGCATAAGCCGCGAGAAGGTATAGGCGTCGTAGAATGCGGGCCTTTGATGCATAGCGAAAGCACCCTAGATATGCATTTCGATCCAAGACGTAAAGTAGTGAAGCGAAAAATTTACCACATCTACGCCAGGGGTGGAAGTATTAGCTGCAGCGCCCAACCCGTGATAGAGATGAGCCAATGCCGGGATGCCAACGTCCAGCTGCATTCCTTCAGTATACGGTGAGCCGGATAGATGACCGAAACTCTCATCAAGCGGCGATGCATGGGGATGACAAACCAGCTGAGCCAGACACTGATAAACCCAACGAAGAATGTCTCCTCATCCATGCCGGGAGCTGCAATGGATTCGAAAGATATCGGCGACATTATGGGGATGTAGTACTGCGGTAGATCCGATTCATTGGTCGGCAGCTTCTTCGAACCAAACCCAAAGGGGTCTTTAATATTTGCAAACTTTGGAGCTGTCTTCGACAAGACGCCCTCGTGAAGGAAATAGGCAATGAAGCTCTTAAAAGTAACGCCCTGCTCCTCAGATTCGGTAAACAATCGATCAAAGATACCTAGCACCTTGATCAAGCTGGGACGCTTGTAGCGGACGGCGTTCTCAGCAGACAAACCGTCAAGAGGTGCGGGCTCGGGTTCAAAGACATATTCATCAGAAGGCAGCAACTCCTCATAAAGTGTCCCTCGAATTGGCAGCCCCGAGATCTCATAAAATTCCCCCAAAGAGATCGAAACCTCTCTGTCCCCCAGAAGAAAAGTCTTGGTGGGGAGATTCCATTGATTCAAGAACGCCTTAACCCACCAGACATGCGGGGATTGATAATGGAAGAGCGACGCATATATTGCCTGGTAAAGCCCGACCTTCTGCAGCCGCGCACGATAGGTAGCAAGGATATAGCGAGCCCAGAGGAGGTAGCCCGTGGGGTGTCGAGGAGTGAGCCCTATCTTATAAATCTGTCCCCATGGGTGGGCCTCACCCTAGCAAATGCGTCGTCCCAGGATATCTATAGCGGGAATCGGATGGTTCGAGATACCGGTTGTTGAAGGCTCGATCCATCCCGTTGGAGTCCAATTTGGCATCTCCACAGCGAAAACCGTCCTCGGAGGGTCCATCGGCAAGAACGGGAAAGTGGGCTCTGTCGGCACTTCACAGAGGAAACTCCGACGACCCCGGATGATATGGTTGTACCAAGCTCCCCATAGAAGTAAGCTAGTGCAGTTCGGGTCATGAGCCCGGATCATCGCCATCGCTTCCTCGTCGGATGGTGATTGAGGAAAAGCGGCCTCCGAGCGAGTGAAGGAAAAGCACGGAAGAGAAGCCATCGCACCTGAAACAAAGTAAAGGAAAACTGTCAAAAGTGAAGCCAGAAACATATATATATATATATATATATATATATATATATATATATATATATGAGCATAAATATATGAAGACAGTTGAAGAAAGTGACAGAGGACTTGTTTGGTAGGACCATTAGTTACAAAACATGTGGGTCCCACGAAATCAAGATGACGGCTGGTTAATGATGAGACATAGCAATCATAATGAGACAAAGGGAATATTCTAATCAAATAGGCAGTGGGATTCAAATGACCCTACACACTCCCCTAAAAAGAAATCTATTTTGGACTCTGTGACAAATCAAACAGAATCAAGGGGATTAAATTCCCAGGAAAGGAAATGGCAAACCTCTTCTTCTCGGATGTGAAAGAGACAACCCAGGGCAAGAAAACCCTAAGAAGCCCCCATGGGAAGAACTTAGTTCTTCGTAGGAATTAAATTCCTTTTGAAAAGGGGAATTAAATTCCCAGAAACATTTCTTGGGAAGGAATTAAATTCCATGGATTTGAACCGCCGCCATCATCTCCCTAAAGATCAGCTGAACCCTAAGAGATCTACTGTTCAAAAATTAAATGGTTTTCTATTTTTGTTGATGAACTTGAAGAAAAAATGGGTTCATGTTAAAAGGGGTGAAACCCTAGGTGTGGATTTAAAATCCAGAGAGTTTCTGAAATATATATATAAGGGTTCCTCGATCGTTCAAAGATCACTATCTGAAGAGATGGGTTTTCCTTGAACAGAGTTAAACTCTGAAGATTGTGGAGCAGAGAACTAAGCTCTGGAAAAGGAGAATTAAATTCTCAGAAAAAAAGTTTGCAAGGAGGAAGATGAAGCAAAGTGGAGGCTCTTCTGAAAGGACATGGGCATTTATAGGATGAGATGGAAAACGTTTCATCTACCCTACTCCCAAGGCAGATCCGACGGTCACAAAAGTGACAGCATTGCACTCACGTGCAGACACGTGAGAACAACGCTGTGGGGGCATTTGTTCCCTGATTAAAAATCAGGAAAAAGCTTCAGAAGAGGCATCACGTGCTCACACGTGACCAGCGGTCACGTGTTGACACGTGATGGTTAAGCAGCGGCCAGAGAACATAGCGCAGAAGAAGAAAAGCCCATTCCAGGGGTCACGTGCTCACACGTGACCAGGGGTCACGTGCTCACACGTGACCGGCTTTAAAAGCCTTATTCTTTAACTGAATTAAATTCTGAGGAGAGATCATTCAAATCTTTCCAAAATGGAGAAGAATTATCTGAAACCGTTGGATCAAGAATCTGAAGGTGATTAAATATCACCAATTTATGGAAAAATCTTGGACATGGAAAGATTTCCCCCTAAATCTAACTGAAATAACAAATAGATATCTTTGGATTTAAAATCCAATGGTGAATAAAATTCACCTAATAATCTAAAGGCCCAGATTAATGATGAAGATAAATCAAATCTCTCAATAAACAAATCAAATCTTTCAATGAAAGATTCACTAAAACAGATTGATTCTTTTCCTTCTCCTATAAATAGGAGCCAAAAAAAAGAAGGAGGGAGGAGAGAGAGATATAGAGCCTTGGAATCTTGAAAATTCAGAAGGAAGAATTTGATTCTCTGCAAAAGAAAAACCCTAGGTAAGAAAAGAGAAGCTTCAAAAGAGAATTTAATTCTCCAAAGAGTTTAACTCTTATATAAAGAAAAGAACTTAGTTCTTTCTCTGGTGGAGGATCTGCAAAGTGCACATCTCCCCATGAATTGAGAATTTAATTCTCACAGAATTATAGGAATTGAGTTTTGAGAATTTAATTCTCACAGAATTATAGGAATTTAATTCCTTTGAGATAAAATTAGGGTTTAACCCTATATTACAGGAATTTGATTCCTTCAAAATGGACAGAACTAGGGTTTAACCCTAATTGAGAACTTAATTCTCTCAAACCCACAAGAATTTAATTCCCTTAAAAAAAAGAAATTAGGGTTTCACCCTATGCCAGAATTTAATCCTTTACATATGGGGAATTTAATTCCTACAGAAAAGAAATTATGGTTTAACCCTATCATTCTTCAGAAGAAAATAGGAATTTAATTCTTCTAAAGTTTATTGCTAGGGTTTAACCCTATGAAGAATTTAATTCTTAAAAGATGAACAGATCTTTAAAACATGCAAAGAACCAGAGTCACGTGCTACCACGTGACCCCTGTAAAGATCCACAGAAAAGAACTTTGAGGCAACGCCTCACGTGCCCCATGTGACCCCTGAAGGATACAAAGAAAAAGCAAACAGAAGCTATGGGCGCCCTCACGTGCTACCACGTGACCCCTTGGCAAAAGCTTTAACAGTTAAAAACCCACATTCCCATCACGTGACAGCACGTGATTCTCCAAGAGCAATTATAGAAAGTATTCAATACTTTCGGCAGAATAAAATAAGGGGAATCAGGGCGCTCTCATGTGTCCACACGTGACCCCTCTCTCCTTAGTGTTTAACACTAATTTGAAGACTTTGTTCCCAGTGTTTAACACTAATTTTCTTAGTGTTTAACACTAATTTGAAAACTCTATTTGCAGTGTTTAACACTGATTTTCTTAGTGTTTAACACTAATTTGAAAACTCTATTTGCAGTGTTTAACACTTATTTTCTTAGTGTTTAACACTAATTTGAAAACTTTGTTCCCAGTGTTTAACACTGATTTTCTTAGTGTTTAACACTAATTTGAAAACTTTGTTCCCAGTGTTTAACACTGATTTGCTTTAGTGTTTAATACTAATTTGAAATCTCTGTTTCCAGTGTTTAACACTGATTTGCTTTAGTGTTTAACACTAATTTGAAATCTCTGTTTCCAGTGTTTAACACTGATTTGCTTCAGTGTTTAACACTAATTTGAAAGCCCATGTTGCTAGTGTTTAACACTGATTATCTTTTAGTGTTTAACACTAACTTGCTAATACTGTTGGTCTTTAGTGTTTAACACTAGCTTTAGCCCAATTAGCTAAGTTTTTAGAGGCAAAGCCTCTCCTTCAATGAACCAACAGAGGGCCAATATTCTAAACATGATTGGACTTAGCCCAAACTGGCCATAAGTCCTCAATTCAAACTTAATTGGGCTAATGGGCTCATAATATAATTAATTGGTCTTAGTTCCAAATTGGGCCAAAGATTATTTAATCTACCTTGGTTCAAGGGTACATCTCTTCACTCCTTTGATACTTGGCGTTGTAATTCCTCAACGTCTTCAAAGAGGTGACGGGTCCCGATGACCACACATTGATACGGACTGTGGGGTCCTTAAACTCATGGACTATGATGTCCTTAACCTTGACCGTGATGTCTTAAAACTAATGCCGGACTGTGGAGTCCTTAAAATCCACGGACTATGATGTCCTTAACCTTGACCGGGATGTCTTAAAACTAACAACGGACTATGATGTCCTTAACCTTGACCGTGATGTCTTAAGACTAATACCGGACTGTGGAGTCCTTAAAATCCACGGACTATGATGTCCTTAACCTTGACCGGGATGTCTTAAAACTAACAACGGACTATGATGTCCTTAACCTTGACCGCAACGTCTTAAAACTAATATTGGACCGCTATGTCCTTAAACTACCTATTGACCGCAATGTCACTAAACTAAACAACAGGGCCCCCCTTAATTGCTCTCTTATTGGATCTAAACAATCCCGTTAAGTTGATCTTAGTCTAAAACTAGACTAACGTATCCTTAACAAATGTTTAAGTCGATCTTAGCCTTAAATGAGGCTAACGTATCCTTAAACCCAAACCCCCAAGCCCAAATCTAAGATAATACGGATTTGAACTAGTCCACGCCCTACGGGCGACGACATAACTCAGTCTCCGTATACAATCCACGGGCAACCAAAAACAAAACAAACACACACGACACGAAGTGACCATCCGGAGAAGGAGAAAGTTGTTACCGCGATGCGGTAGCGTAATTAACTGCAGGGGCTTGCGCCTGCAGGGAAGAGCGTCCCCACAATCAAAAACCCCTCAAGCGAGGGGGAATCTGACAAAGTCTGCTATATCGGACGCATCCGTTTAAACCTTCGATACATGGTGCCATAAATCAACTTGGCATCTTCGGAGAGGTAAACGGATAGCACCAATTAGCATCTGCCCCGAATTTCACGCAAGACGTCTGTCGCGCCGTCTTTCGAAGGGGAACAGGCCTAACAGGCCAAAATAAATGCTATGCATTTAATTAAAAAGCCCAATGTTGTGTATTATTTATAAAAAAAAAAAGAGGGCAGGGCCCAATTAAAAGGTCTATCAGACCAAAACAAATGCTATGCATTATTAAACAAGGGCAGAGCCCAAATAAAGGCCTGACAGGCCAAACACAAATAAAATGTTGAATATTCTCAACTGGACTTAGCCCAATTCTGGGCATAAGTCCTCAAATTAAATTGAAATGAGCACAACTGCTCTCCCAAATCAGTTTACACCCGATTCAAAGGTACATCTCTGAACTCCTCTGGTATTTGTCATTGTAATCCTTCAACGTCGTCAGAGAGGTGACGGGTCCGGACAACCACACAGTAATACGGACTGTGGGGTCCTTAAACTCATGGACTAATGCGTCCTTAAACCAATATTCGTCCCCAAAATGGGAATGTTGGACCGCCATGTCCTTAAACTGGTAATACGGACTGTGGGGTCCTTAAACTCATGGACTAATGCGTTCTTAAACCAATATTCATCCCCAAAATGGGAATGTTGGACCGCCATGTCCTTAAACTGGTAATACGGACTGTGGGGTCCTTAAACTCATGGACTAATGTGTCCTTAAACCAATATTCATCCCCAAAATGGGAATGTTGGACCACCATGTCCCTAAACTGGCAATGGACCACCATGTCCCTAAACTGGCAATGGACCACTATGTCCCTAAACTGGAGCAATAGAGCCCAAATGCTCTTTTGTCGGATCTAAACGATCCTGTTAAGTTGATCTTAATCTCAAATCAGACTAACGTATCCTTAACAAACGTTTAAGTTGATCTTAGCCTCAAATATGGCTAACGTATCCTTAAACCAAAACCTTCAAACAGACTTTAGTCCCAAATTGGACTATAGATCTCCCAACCAACTTTGGTTCAAGGGTACATCTCTGAACTCCTCTGATATCTGTCGTTGTAATCCTTCAATGTCGTCAGAGAGGTGACGTGTCCCGACGGCCATACATTCAATGGACCACCATGTCCCTAAACTGGCGATGGACCACTATGTCCCTAAACTAGAACAATAGAGCCCCCAAATGCTCTTTTGTCGGATCTAAACGATCCTGTTAAGCTGATCTTAGTCTCAAATTAGACTAATGTATCCTTAACAAACGTTTAAGTTGATCTTAGCCTCAAATATGGCTAACGTATCCTTAAACCAAAACCCCAAACCCAAATCTAAGAAAATACGGATTTGGACTAATCCACGTCCTACGGGCGACCACATAAATTAGTCTCCGTATACAATCCATGGGCAACCACAAACAAAACAAACACCCACGACACGAAGTGATCAGCTGGAGAAAGAGAAAGTTGTTACCACGATGCGGTAGCGTAATTAATTGCTGGGGCTTGCGCCTGCAGGGAAGAGCGCCCCCACAATCAAAAACCCCTCGAACGAGGGGGAATCTGACGAAGTCTGCTACATCGGCCGCATCCGTTTAAACCTTCGATACATGGTGCCATAAATCAACTTGGAATCTTTGGAGAGATAGATGGATAAAACCAAATAGCATCTGCCCCGAATTTCAGGCAAGACGTTCGCCGCGTCTCTGTCGCGTCTTTCGGAGGGGAACAGCCACAACGAATATTCATGGAGACCTGCTCCCATTCCCACTCCGGAACGGTTAAAGGTTGCAACTCTCTAGCCGGTCTCAGATGCTCAACCTTAACACACAACAAGACAGACACCTCGAAACGAAATCCAAAATTTCTCTTTACATCCCTGCCCACCCGTAACTATCTCACAAATCACGTCAAATGCTGGTGGAACTTGAATGAGTACAGAGAGTTGACATATGTGCCTGCTCTAGGATTTCACGTCTCTATCCAATAGTATCAGGTACACAAACGCGTCCCTAAACTTAGCACACCCTTGTCACAAATCAAGGACTCCGAATCATTACCCAGCCAAGTATGCTCAAGAATCTTTGACGAACGAGTATCGGCGGGCAGTGCCTCGCGAAAGCGATTAAGGAAAAGTGGTCGGGCGCGGACATGAGCAAGTTGTCCCCTCAGTAGAGGCGAACATAAGCTGTACTTAACGATTGCACAAGAACTGTAAATCTGCAGAAGACTGTCTCAACAATCTACACCCGCTGCAGGAAGATGTATATTAAGCTCTGGTAGTCCGTGAAAATCTGACACAACTCTCGAACAAGTAGTGTCTCCAAATCTCCAACGCAAAACCACCGCGGCCATCTCCAGATCATGAGTGGGATATCCTGCTCGAACTTCCTCCAGATGTAGGGAAGCAAAAGCGATAACACTATAGTGTCACCTCAGTACACAATCGAGCCCCACTCGCGAAACATTACAGTTAAACAACAAAGTCGTCCAAACCAGAAAGCAAAGAAAGAACTGGTGCAGTTGTCAACCGAGTTTTCAACTGCTGAAAACTCCGCACACATGCCTCAGTCCAAGGAAAAAGAACCTCCTTTCCGGTCAGTCCAGTCAACTGTGCAGCGATACACAGGCAATCCTGCACGAAACGGCGGTAAAAACCGGCTAAGCCTAAAAATCTGCGGACCTCCGTCCGTACACAAGCCTGGGCCAAAGCTGTACGGCCTCGATCTTCCTCGGGACCATACGAAAACCGTCTCCCATAACTACAAGACCTAGGAGTCAACACAAACAAGGCTGAAGGAACACTCTGAGAATTTAACAAACAGTTGGGGCTCTCCCATTGTCTTCAAAGAAAATCCTTAAGTGCTGCTCTTGTTCCTCACGACACATTGGAATAGACCAGAATGTCATCAATGACACAACAATAAACTGGTCAAGGAACGGCCTGAAGAAATCTGGTTCATCACCTCTACGAATGATTCTAGGGCATTGGTGAGTCCAATGACACCACCAAAACACACAAAGCCCGTAGCACACACAAGGTAGTTTTCGGAATGTCATCACTCCGAACCCGCAATAATGATGACCTGATCCCAAACAAACTTAGAAAATGTCTCGCACTCGGAAGCTAATCGAAGAAATCGTCAATGCGAGGTAAAGGATACATCTCCGCACCGTAAGCCGGTTCAATTAACGATCAATCAATACAAAACCTCAAACTGCCGTCTTTCGCCTGAAGAACAGAATAGGAGCTCCCCAAAGCGAAACACTTGGACGAACAAGTCTCCCAACAAAACAACTCTGCAGCTGATCCTCAAGCTCCCTAAGCTTCGAGGCTTATCTGGAACAACGTCGGAAAACTGTCGCACGAAGGAACCCGGTACAACAAACCCACTGTGGCTCCGGTATCACGAATGAACGTCAAGAATCCTCGACATCCTCTCCTCAAAAGCCGACTAGCGAAAAAGGCTGAATTCAAGCTGTGTGAGGCGGCACCACTGCCCTCCTATGCACAACAAGAACTGACTCGCCGGGAAAACAAACCCTGTCTGTTTTCTCACGGCAGTCCACAGACGCATAGCACGTAGGTAACCAGTTCGTGCCTAGGAGAATATCAATCCAACATCTCTAAAAAGATCAAAACGACGGACGGATCTCTATCTCCTATCCGATTGGCACACGACTGAAATACGTGTCGCGCAACAAAAGAATCGCTGACAGAAATTAACACAACGAACGGCTGATCTAGCTAACCGACTCTCCTCGTCCCAAGCCTCAGCTACTCCCGCGACGGTCACGAAATCTGTCTCGACGACTACGCCTCTGTCTCTGGGCTTGTATACCGGTACAAGTCCTCCACTGTTCCGGAACTCCCAAAGTCTCTGGAAGACGTGCCTTGTCAACTATGGCTACATCCACTGGTGCTGTGTAAGTAACACCATGCTGTGTGCGGATCGCAAGGAACAACTGGGTAACAGGGGTGACACCCTCCTGTCGCTGCGCTCTACTGGCCTCAATCAAAGATCTCATCGTCTGGTGCAAATCCTGCATCTCTGCCACAAGCCTAGCGATACCATCTGTCGAAGGCGGATCCGTCTACTCCTGTGCAACGAGCGCGCCATACTGGTCAGTCCTTGACCCTCCCGAGTCAACTCTGACCTCGGCCCTCGCTGCATCACTCTGAGTCCCCATAGCCGTCGACGGCAAAGGCTATAAATAGAGATAGGATTCGATATGAACACGGAAATCGAATCTCAAGGATATATATCAAGGAAGGAATTTCAAGCAATTTGTATTTAGGTCACTTTAGGCGGAGTACCGCATCGAGAGTATGCCGCGGACATACACACACTACGTTACTCTGCTTAAGCTACCTACTCCATCATACCAAGGTCATCTTACACTCCGAAAGGTAAAACCTAGCGCTCTGATACCAACTTTGTCACGACCCGAAATTGGCACGTGACGGCCCTAATACTACGCAACGTCTACCGGCGTAACACAGTAAAAGAAAGCCAAAACCCACAAATCTAAACCATTAAAAGACAAGAAAAAATAAGAAACATTGTTTAATCTTTTAAAAATCTCAAGTATAAATTCTTTAAGTCCAATTTACTTTCTTGAAAATTTTGGCAGCACCTCCTTTGTAAAAACCAACCCCAAAAATGGGTACAACATAAATATAAAGTAAAGCATCCCCAACGGGAGCAAATCCACACTAAAAGGCGGAAAACAACCACCACAACAGATATACGACGCCGTAGCGAAGAAATAAAAGACGATATAAGTAAAACTGCATAAAGACATCCAAATCCCCAAAATATACAAGTATCGTCCTCACATCAAGTCTCTAAGTCATACAAGATAATGGTAGATGGAGAGTACAAAGATACAACGAATATACAATACAAAAACGAATAACCACAAAAACCACCTAAGCAAACTGCACAGTGTGAGCTGATGCGGTATCCGCAGCAAAAGATGATAAGATAGATGAATAGCCTGCCTCGACTACTCTAGGAAACAACCTGCAAAATCCTGTGGCACAACGGGGGTGAGTTGCCAACTCGTGAATAGTAAATAACATATGCAGATAATCGCAAGTATGCACGTACAGCGTGAATCTAACATGTGCAATTAATAGCATTAAAAAGTCATATGAATGCAATAATCATGAAAAGTACACTAGCAGGTACAACTAATACATGAAGCAATGCATATAAATAAAGGTACGTAAATGCAACAGTCATGAAAGGTACTCTAACAGGTACTACTAATACATGAAGCAGTGCATAAACAATAAATGTGGAGTATGGAATGAAATATGTCATTTCCACGGAATCCTGATATCGTGGTAGGATCACAATCCATCAAGACAAATTCAAAATCCCAATTCCTCAAATCAGCCCCCAAATTGGTTCTCATATCATATAAGTCTCACAAATCCTGAATGTACAATATCGAATAAATCTCATATATCCTGAATGTACAAATCAGCAATCTCATAAATATCCTGTATCCAATATCAAATGAATCACCTATATCCCAAATCAAATTATCAAGTAAAAATCTAACATCCTAAATATATTTGCATGAATAAATATGATGATGTATATAATTTAATGTCAATACACATATATTAGCGTCCCATTCCACTAATATTGGTGTAAGGGCATATATAACAGCGGCTTAAACCCCTGTTATATATACAAAGGAGTAAAAAGAAATATCATGAAATCAATGTGTCAAGTATCGACACAGAAATGCAGGTCTATCAGGTGCTGTCACCATGACTGGCACCCTGATAGGTACGTATCATACGCTATCCCGAAAGCTCGAGTGCCTGACCCTCGCCTCTTGACGTATCTATACGTACATGACTCCCGTCGGCATCCACATGATAACCGCTGAGTCATTGGTAATGTCACCGGTGGGTGCTTACCCACCTTCCAGGCTCAATCGGCAAGGTCCATCGATCATCTTGCCGAGAGGAACCGTACCGGGCCCCACCATGTACCCTCATACGGCACCCACTTCTCGTATGGAGTATATAATCAGAACCGATAAATCTCATGGTGGATGCTGAAATATCATATCAAGGGAAACCGGGTTTTTCAAATAATACATAATTTCATGAACTCCCATAGTCCCCAAATCCAGAAAACATCATGAAAAAATCCATATCACAATGCGAAAATCCATGAATATAATATATGCAACATAAAGCTGAAATGTAAGCATATAAAGGAAAAGCCGTTAATTAACTGCAACAAGTTAATATAAATATCGTGCGATTCCTAATTTCTCTAATTCTAAATAACATCAAGTAAAGATAAACATGTAGCTATAACCAGATATATGTGTAAACAATAAGGTATAGCAAGATATATGTATCTACCTATAAGTAATGATGTAGTATACCCCCCTGGGTATAAGTGAAATATGTGTGCAAGGTATACATGTAGCTATGTCATTATGTGTGTATGTACCTATCACTAATAGTACAATATCCTATAGGTATACAGGTAACTAGCATGTAAGCATGTCAAGGCATATGTGTAAGCATGTGGGTATACAGGTATGCTATATGTCATATGCGTAAAGAAATATGAATCAATGTCTCAATGTCCCTAACCAAACAATATCATATCTATAAGTGGTTTGTGCGTGACATGGCAATTATTGACGGTGTATGTGGCATACAATCAGTGCTCGTGCAACATGAGTCGTCAATAATAGTGCGGTGTCCTAAGGATACTAATCCAAGCACAACAATAACTAAGCAGTAGGGTGAATGCGCAATTCTAAATATGAAATAGAATATGCAACAAGTCGAGTCATTTCTAACCCAGACGCATAACGCCATACGGGCGATTCCCCTGTAGATGTTAAATCTACTCACAAACGCTCCTGGCTAAGTGAAGCCTACCACATGTTTTCCCTTTGTCGTAGCGTCCGAAGTCCCCGCCTGCGAACCTAAAATTTCACAAACACATCACATAAGCTAAATATCCTATATCGACGAAAAGACAACGAAACGAAATGAAAACGGCCAGAAAATTACACTTCGCACTTAGCGCATCTAACGCGCACGATATCGGTCAAAAACCCTAACTATGGTCGCTAAACTACGAAACACCAAGTCTAGACTCCGATCGACCCGATCGCACAACACAACACAATAAAATACGAGGAATATAATAAATATAATCTCGCAACGACTAATCGAACCCACGTCGGAAAACCCCGAAACCTAGTAAACAACCTACTGCAATATTTCGCACTAGTTTCAAGCTAAAGCATATCTAGCGATTACAAACACTTTAAAATAGCTTAACTAAGCTATCTAAACCATTTCTATATTTTTAACACTTGCAAAATGAGTTTTAGCAAAAACCTAGTAAGCAAAAATCCTTAATTAAGCAAAATATTCATTAACAATAATTAGCATTTTCTACTAGGTTAAACTTTTCCTAATCACAAATTAACACTTCAATTAAATATTAAACACTTAAATTAAGCTTTATCCTAACTAGATTATCATAAAAATCAAGTCTTGAATTTCAAACATGAAATTAAAAGCTTAAATAAACAATTAATATGCTAATTAGAGATTTAGAAACAACAAAAAGGATTAGGGTTGAGGTTTTATACCTCCACAAAAGATCAAAACCAAGAAACCAAACTCATCATCTTTTCCTCCAAAATGATATTTTGAATGAAGATCCAAGCTAGCTTTGAGTTTAAGAATGAAGGAAAATGAATATATTTGAGTTTGTATGAATAAATTTGAAGTTTTCATGATTTATTTGATACAAAATGAATTGAAAAGGGGTGGAAATGATGGAGGGAGGCAAGGGATGAGGGAGGGCCGGCCAAAGCAAGAGGTGGAGGTGTTTTTGTGAAAAAATTGAAGAAAGATCTAGAAAAAATCAATTAATGCATATTAAATGCAAAATGCCACCTTTCTTTTATTTTATTTTCTTTTTTAAATCAAAACCTTTTGCACTAAAAAAAATATCTAGATATTTGAGAAGAAGCTTCTAAAAATAATTGTAGTGATGATTTCCAAGAATTTTCAATTAGAAAAAATTTCTCGATTTACATGCATATTTTACCGGCTAAAATAATATTTTATTTGGGAAAAATTCTATCGGAACCAAAACCTTCCAAATACCCCCAAAGTTCGCGCACTAGCTTTATTTTAGCTAAAATAGGTGCCGGCAAGTTTCTACGGACATTTGATCGAAATCGGGTTAAAACGGAAAATACCGACAATTTTGCCCTAAAACGGAAAAATTCGCAAAACGATTTCTGAAACGTTACATGCCTGCGGCACGTCTCGCCAGCCAACCAGCGCCAGACACGTGGGTCGTCGCTTCGACGAACGTAAACACGATCCAGCGCTTCCCCTTTAATGCGAGATCTCTCCCCTGATCCGCTGACGTCATCAAGAAAATACTACTCTTTGCCTGGGAATGCGCGCTGACGATATCTTCGAGTGAGAGCTCACCCCAGGTGATCGGTCAGATCACTCTCGACCTGACCTAGGAACGGGTCGAGACGAGAGTGGGGGGCTAATGATGATGCTCGATATCGGTGACTCTCCAGATGCTGACACGTTGCGGATGACGTGTCCCAGAACCTATAAGAAAGGATCAAGAACTTCAGTTGGGATCACACCTCGGGCCCCGAGGATTATCCCGACCTTTGGTGGCCTTCCAGACCACCCCCCGGCTCACCTCCAAGCTATCACAGAACCAAGAAGTCTCGGCCTCCCTCTCGTTCCCGAGCCTCCCGCCGAGGTCAACTTCCTCGGTCTCACTGACCGACCCACAGCGCTGATCACAGGCGCCTCCGCGAATCTCGCCAGGTGTGAGATATCCGCCGCCCATGATCCCGCGTTCCACGCCATCACGATCCCTCATTAATGAGCCTGTCTCGTCATTAATGCGGGATCCCGCCTATCATGCGGGCGTGACGCCAGGGGCGTAACGGCCGGCGTGAATCTCGCGCCCGCCTGCCCATTGCTGCCGCTATATAAACCCCTCTCTCAGACGATTCAGGTAAGCTAATTTTACTCCAATAGGTCGTTACTCTGCCAAAATATCCCGTCTAACTTGATCGTCGGAGGGTCCTCGGTGGCACAACCACCCCGGGACTTCTTTGCAGGTAGCTCGATCTCAACCACACAAAACCCATTGAGATCCACATGTTCCAGGAGGCAACCCTCCAACTCAATCTCAACCGTCCATCAGCGCTCGCAGCAGATCAATGGAAGATAATATCTGAAGGAGATCCAGAGATCCATCATTATGAGTTGGAGGTTTCTTTGTGACAATTTTGTGAATTGATTATGTTCCATCATTTACCTTGATTGTTTCAACCAACTGGCAAGTTGAAGCTAGTGGGTTTTGGCTTCGTTACTGTTGCCCTCGTCTCGTCTAACCGGCGAAGCGAGAAAAATCCGCCTTACCGGTTAGACGAAGCAAACGAATTCCGAAACGAGTTACTTCGGCTCGTTTCATTAGCCACGCCTGCCTTTTGGTATATGTGAAAACTAACCCTAAGCCACCAATCGAACATCCTATTCTGAAAGTAAATATAAAAACCTTACTATAGAGAAATTACTCGGCCATGCAGGAGAGAGGAAGAGATAGAGAATTTCGGATACCTTTTGAGAAGTTCGGAGGGGTCCATAAGAGTATATTTCTGCTTCATGATCGGATACATACGGCTGACACACCGTAGAATTTTCCCTTAACATGGGAGCTAATTTAGTTGTTGGGAAGCTACTAATAAAATAATATGATTTGTGGGAGCTGATTTGGAAAAGGCTAAATTTCAACCTCATATCATAAACTTTGGTCATTTTTTCCTCAAAACTATCACGAACTTTTAAAATGATGCAAATCTGCTATAAACTTTTCTTTATATCAGAAATTTCTCTAACAGAGTTGACATATGACTACCAAAATAGATAAAATGGCTGAAATACCCAAAGCATTGATTTAAAAAATTTCTAAGAATTAATTTATGTTGGGTATTAATCTAGTCATTTTCTCTTTTTTGTTAATCAAACGTCTTATCTCCGTTAAAGAGTTTTCTGGTATAAGTAAAATCCATGGTGACTGATCATGTCTGTTATTTGTGAAATTGAAATTTACCCTTTAGAAAATCCAGAGATTTTCTAAACCAATTTCCACGTGAACAGCACGTGTTGAAGGCCCAGGGCCAATGTCGTGGGATCAACGGCACCCCACCTCCTTTTAGTACAGCGGGCCCCACAGCCCAGCGAGCACTGTCACTATCCTGGCGCACGGTAGCAGGAGCCCCTTATCAAATAACGAAACCCCCATCCTTCTTATCTCGCTCGTTCATTTCAAAATTTCTCCGACAAAAATCCCAAATAAAATTTAAAAAACAAAAAAACTTTCGCCGGCGAAATCTGAAACAATCCTTCCCAAAATGCTCTCGTCTCGCTCCGATTTCGAGTTCTCGGTAACAAAAATTACCCCCCAAACCCCTCTCTTGTAACTCCCATTTACGAATCGCCCCCTCTGAATTTCTCTGATTTATGCAATGCAGGGATCTATGCAGCCGGCGATGGGGATGGGGTGAGTCGATCTGCTCGATCTCTTCATCTGTGGTTGAAAGTTAGGGTTTTTTGTTTGATTTCAAGGGTTTTGAGCTCGATCTTTGTGTTGCAGCGAGTACACGTTCGCTGATGCGGGGAATTTGGAGCATTGTGCCAAGTATTTGAATCAGACGCTGGTGACCTTTGGATTCCCTGCTTCCCTCGATCTCTTTGCTACGGATCCAGTGCGTAACTTTGATTTTTGAACGATCTGCAGTTTTTATTCTTTTTGGGTTTTGTGTGGAAATTTAGGCTTTTTTAGGTGAAGGATTGAATTTGGAAGCTTAAAATGGTAATTTAGTTTTCATATCGTGATTTTTTGGGGTTTGGGTTTTCAGTCTTAAAATTGGAAATAAAGTTGCTTCTTTTCCCTGGATGGGATGTGTATTATTATTTCTTGCAGGAAGGGAGTGAAATGGAGGCGAAAGAAATGCTAAAAACGGTAGAAAATAAAATGTGAACTTCATTTAATCCTGCTCTTGCTTGTTGGTGTTAGGTTTCAATTGCAAGGACATGCAACTGCATATATTCTTTGCTTCAGCAGAGGCAGCGAGATATTGAGTTTAGAGAGTCGGCGAACGATCAGAGGCTAAGGTTTGATTTTTTCTTCCTCCTGATTTAACTTGCTATATTCCTTGTTACTAGCCTTATGTTAATGTGAGTACTTATTGGCGAAAAATGCATGAGATAAGTATAGCTTAAGCATGAGAATGATATATATAGCTTGTAGTATCTACAAAGCTGTGGGATTCTTTTACTCCAATTTATTTGAAAAAGCGAGTTGAGGCTATGCTTATACACCTTTTAGGTGAGCATTAATAGACATACGACATCTACGGACTGTTCTGCAGCTAAGTTCATTTATCTTCAAATTCATTAATTTATGCAATGTGATATTCCTGTTTGTTTGTTTGCCAGTTTATTTGGTAAAATGCATTCTTTTAGGGGTTTCTATGGCCATTAGTTCTTGTAATAATGATCAAAGATGGTTTTACTGAAATTTAGTTCTCCTATAACCAGTGTTGATACTTGATACATTTACAAGTTACAGTCTATTTGTTTAGATGATATAATACACATTATACATTGCTAATTGGAGAACAAGGAGCATGGTAGTGAATGCTTACCTTTTTATTTATTTGGGTCCGATTTATCTTCATACTCTTCTGTTTTTAGTCTCAAAAATCGTTCAGTTGCTTTTGCCCATAATTGTATAAGTTTCTT
This sequence comes from Agapanthus africanus, assembly GCA_030015575.1. Classification (NCBI taxonomy): domain Eukaryota; kingdom Viridiplantae; phylum Streptophyta; class Magnoliopsida; order Asparagales; family Amaryllidaceae; genus Agapanthus; species Agapanthus africanus. The sequence continues at coordinate 113,283 of JASDDO010000187.1, forward strand.
CACAATGTGCGAGTAGCAGTTTGCTAACAAAGCTAGGCCTTTCAGAGTCTTCCTTAAGTTGATAGAAATTTGCGTATGGTATCATTACTTCTGCTTTTATACGATTATCTAATGATGTATAAGTTATATAGAACCGTCCATGTCCTAAAGAATCTTTGTATGCGTCTTATCAACCGTGCTATAATATATATATGGAATTAATTGCTTAATCTAACTGAAGCATATATGTCATATTTCTGAAAGTGCCTCACCCAAAACATTATTGTCAAATTGTTGTAGGTTGCAATCCGATATATCAAGATTAGAAGCCAAAGTTGAAAGGATGGAGGCACAAATAGCTGCCAAAGATCGAGAGTTGGCCACCCTAACCCGAACGGTGTGTTGTTAGTCTATGTTATAAGGGAACTTTTCAGACTGTACTTGTTTTTTTCCAGCCTTATGTTCTTTAGACTAAAGATTTACATGACCAGGAGGCTAAAGCTGCTGCCGCATTCAAAGCTCAGATTGAAAAGCTGCAACAGGAACGGGATGAATTTCAAAGAATGGTTATTGGTAATCAGGTGACCTGACGATTCTTCTGTGTCATGGCCTTTAATAACCTCTCTGCCCTTTTCAGCCAAAAAATCTGTTTCTTCCGTATTAAACATTTTTTCCTACCCAATAACTTGCATTGATTATCTTTCCAATATTACCAGCAAGTGCGCACACAACAAATACATGAAACGAAGAAAAAGGAGAAGGAATACATAAAGCTGCAGGTATATTTGTTACTGCACCTTATTATGACTATGTTAATGTTATTCGTTCCTCATTGGATTCTAAATTTGTGTGCTGTAGGAGAGGCTAAATCAGGTGTTGATGGAGAAAAAGAAAGAATCTAGGTCGGGCATGGAGATAATGAACTTACTGCAGGTATATTTATAAAGTTGCTTGTTATGCTCGTTATATTGATTAGAGGAGAGGCGAATGATTCATTATTTTTGCCATGTGGTTTCATGTCTCCTACAATTTTTTTGTGCTATGGTAATTTAGAACCTTTCGTGAGTTTTCGTATCATGTTATTGTGCCTACTCCAGCTCTCTGCTTATTTGAAGAATTAAGCTAGTATCCACCTGATGTCTCTACTGGTAACATTAACAGAAAGAAGGACGCCAGCGTGGAACGTGGAATGGAAAGAAGGCTGACAATGATTTCTATAAAATGATTGTAAGGGAGAATCTAACTAAGTTGGGCGTAAATTCGTGTCTAGTAGTTGCCACAATTTTTTTATGCTGATGGACAGGTTGATGCATATGAAGTGAAGAAGCAAGAGCTAATGGCGGAGAACTCGGATTTGCGGGCATTACTACGTTCGATGCAGGTGTTAACTTGTAGCAGTGCTTCCAATGTTTTCTCGTGCTTTTTCCTTGTGATAATAGTTAGTCTTTCTATACGGTAATAGTTTGTGACTAATATCAGAATGGTTTAGTATTGCTATGGTATAATATTTAGGCTTAATTCCAAAAAACTACCAAGTACTTTGGCCTAATCACGACAAACTACCAACTTCTTGTTAAATACACGAGAAACTACCAAAAAACTTTCAAAAACTACATGAAACTACCACAAAACTTTCAAAAACTACGAAAAACTACCATAATAAGGTGACATCAATAAATTGCAAGAAACTACTAAAAAACACTCAAAGCATTTAATTATGGTAGTTTCTCATAATTTTGAGTGAATTTGGTAGTTTCTCGTAACTGAGGCAAAGACTTTGGTAGTTTTTTGGAATTAAGCCTAATATTTAATATTTTAGGAAAATATATTAAGTCCTGATTGCATAGAGCAACTAAACAGCTAAAAATTATCCTTACATTAATATAGATCTAGAGTGCTGAAAAGAAGCTTAACAGATGGTGATTCGGTTATGATCTCATGGGGTTCCCTTGTTTGAAAGTGTGTTCTTACTCGTTGAACCCATTACTATAGGAAATATTTTCACTTACATGTGAAGCAGATTATTCATACTGGGCAGATTTCTTTTAGGTAAATCGGTTGGTGTAATTATATAGTGGTCATGTTGTGTAGGACAATGGACGAATAATAACTCATATCCCAGTTAAATTATATGGAAGCTCCTGTTTGGTTGTTGAAGGAGTGTTTCAACAATGAATGTCTAGAAAATTTATATTTATCCTTTCATTGTCCGTCCGTAGCAAAAGCACTGTTGAGGGAAAGGCTACCTAGAAATTATACCATCTTTTGTATCTTGATGTACGAGAGCAGGAGTGAGAATTGGGAGAGTAATGTGGCATCCAAGTGTGTATTTGCAATGAGAACCTAGGAATACCTGACCAGGGAAAAGTTATATGATTTAGATGCTGAACATGCATATGGAGTTTGACGCTGAAGTATGTTTAGAAATAGTCAGGTAGACCTGTTGCTCCTTGGTGCATTATCAGCCAGATCTGTCTATATATTATTACACTTGTCGCACTATCATATATAAGCAGTTGGCAATCCAATGGAATTGTTTTCTTCTCTTGTTTTGGTGATTTCGTGAATAAATAAACTTTCACATGGAATATTGGTATATAATAGTATATATTCAGTTGTTGAACATGCCACGGCATTTTATATTTGAAGTTTAGGGGAAAAAATTTAACCAAGAAGATGGATGCCAGGATGCCCTTATTTCAGCTGAATGGAGAAAAAGGATTGATGTAGTTGACACCTAGTTATTGTTATTGTTTTTAAAGATTAATCTATGAAGAATACTTGTGACCTGATTTTCCTCTAGCGAAATGTAAAATCTCATTCTTTTGTGCACATCCGTTCATTAAATATAAGAACCATTCCATGTTTCTCATTCCTCTTTTTTCTTGAAGTACTATTGTTTTTTGCTTATACAATATTCTGGAGGAGATCGAAAATGTATATAGTTTAATTTTTTATCTTTTGGAATAAGATTTCAGTATTATCCAAGTGCTTGCTACTTTGCTAGTCTGCTTGTCTTATTGCTCTAGCCACCCCCCCCCCCCCCCCCAGACACACACAAAGGAAAAAAATCTGATAATATTTGTATATAGAAATATGAAATTAACTATTGTCAAATCTTGTGCATATAGGCGGACATGCGCGACTTCTTAAATGCTCCAAATGGGCTACCCCAACAAACTTTGACTGTTAATGGAAAGCAAGATGCAGGATCTCCTCAATCTCATTTCGGTGGCAGGACGGTAGGCCCATCATTTATAATATATAGAAAATGAAATTAGGGTCTTCTTATACTGGATTATGTATTGATACAAGTCAGTCACTTGTATTGCGTTTACTACTTGCAGGATGTCTTTGACCTGCCTTTTCATATGGCTAGAGATCAAATAGAAGAAAGTATACGAACTAAAATGTCCTCCATAAAGGTGATGTTCTATCATTATTTTTTTCTTCTAAATCTCACAACATCACATTAGGCCTTGTTTTCTGTCTGTCTATATTCTACTCTGTGTGCTTTCTGTACTTAATTTTTTGTTTATTGAATTAAAAATTCAAATGTTTTGTGCATAAGGCACGCATGGGTCAACTTCAAGATGCACAAAAAGGAGCAGAGGTGATCTCTGAAGCTACTGAAAGAGAGCTTGAGCTTGAAGCCCAACTTGTTGAGGCAAGGAGCATCATTCAAGAGCAGGTTAAAGTTCTTCCTTAGAAAGTCTCCTCTTGCGAATTAACGATGACAATGTATGTAGCTGAATTTCCACCTCATAGGATGTATGGTTTGTTCCAACTGAGGTCCCTAAATTTTTACTCCTTTTCAGCTTCACCTGTTGTTTATTAGCTACAAAATCTTAAGTTTGAATCATCTGGCCTATGGTAGGTCTGCAGCCAACCTACCGTAGACTGGCTCTTTAAATAATAATCTTCAAATAGTTTATTTATTACCTTTTTCCCTTTTCAAGTTCCCACTCTTCTGACTAGGCTTTACATCAACGGAAAAAGAAAAGCTTACTGCATTTGATGTAAACATACGAAAATACTGTAAGTGGAGTTGTTATAGGATGACCGACTTTTAAGAAGCAACCGCCCTGTCTAACTTGACATAGCATCATAAAATTAGATAGAACTTTGTGGGAAATTTCTGACATGGAATTTACATGCAGGCTTCAATAATGTCTAAACACCTTGCAAAATCTGACAAGCCAAGGTGATAACTGAGATACACTAATCTATTTCATGTTTTTTCTTTGCTTCATTTTCCTAGTTTATCTCATTTGAAGTTATTTGTTTATGTAGGAGACTGAGTAGTCATCTCGATGCTGAAAGGGAAGGGATTCATCCAGCATCCACTGAGGTTTGAAAAGTGTTATCCCTATATATATTTTCTTAAAAGTGTTATTGCTTACATCGTCCCTTTTCTTACTTTTTTTGTGGGTTGAAAAATGACATACATCAATTTTGAGCATTTCATGAATTCATTTGCACCATGGTAATTTTTGTTAATGACGTTTAAAATATACTTCTGTCACTTGCATTGTGAATATTCTGAGCTACACATGCCACATGCCTGTGTATTGATATTCAACTGATCTTATACCAAGTACATAACCAGTAAGAAAATAAGTTTATTTTTGGTGCTTACTGTAAGGAAATTAATACGGAATCCTATGTAATTTGTGTAAATATATGGATATGGGGTTCTATGTGTATTACCCATTTGTGTTCTAGAGTATTCAATTTATCATCCAAAATGTATCAATATGAGACCTAACAAGTTGGGAGATTTTCCTTTTAAAATATCCTAAAGGTTATGTTTTCCGCGCGTTTTAAGTTAAATTCAGTCAGACACTCATTTAAAGTTTACAGGCAAATTGAAAAGAAAATATTAGCGCACAAAAGCTCAGATTTTGGCCCATAAACAGGGCCAACCTGCTAGTGAGTGAAAGTATAAAAGTATTTTCGTCAAGTCTCATCACAACTTCGGAGGGACATTAGGATTACATTTATATAGAACTCCATACAACAGCTTAAATCACCTACCATATGTAATTCCTCATACTTGCATGTACTGTGTTTAGGCACAAATTAAATGTTGTTTATGTAGGGAGTATAAGTAAAAGGATTTTCATTTTATTGTATGAGTTATGCTGAATGTGTTTCTTATATCAGGTGGTCTAGTAGCGGGTTTTGATAGAGCTGGATCTGCTAAGCTCCCAAGTAGTGAGGGCGGGGGTACCTATGATTATATCTTCAGAGCAGGCAACAGTATGTGACTTTTGTAAGTATTATCTGGATTCAGATGGTTTTAGCTTGAAGGAATGTATCACAAAAATTAATATTTTTCAATTGTCACTGTTGAATCCCCATACCTGTGTCCCAATTGAACTTTTCTTTTCAACTTTGTTTCTTAACATTCCTGAGTAAGTTCACATTTAATGAATTTTGATCGTAGTCCCTCAAAAACACTAATTTCCTTCTGATGCGTGTGGAATGTGATTTCACCTCAGTCTGTTCAGTTTAAAGGCTTTAAACATCACTATGATCCACTCTTTAGCTACTGTTAATGGAAAAAGTTCTGTGAAACATAGGGTAGTTCTCAAGAATTTGAAGATTCTTTCTCAGTTCATTGACAAAACATATCAAAAATTATGTAGATCTTATCAGATCACCTTTGACACCTTCGCTCACGTTGTAAATAAGCATTTATTCCTATGGAACTTACTTCTTAGTACTCTTCCAGCTAGTTTTTCATTCTGTTACTCTTTTCGTTAGCTGAAGTAATATATTTGTCATATATAACCTAGCTGCTTAATTTTTGTTATTTAAGACATAATTGGATATTCTGCATGCTTCGTTTATGCTAAACATAACCAATCAGCTACAAACATTTGCGTGAAGTTGATATCGGTTACACTGGTTGAAAGATTTGAACATTTAAAGACCAACAAACGAACTATTCATCTAACCTTATAAATCATGAATGAGGATGATGCATTCATTACATCATCTGCTTGAAACTGAAATTCTTTACATCAATCTCTAGATCTAAATAATTATTGATCAACAAACAATTGATTGATCCTTTACTTACGTTTATCTAAAAAGTAATATCTATATCTGGATTTCTCACATAATCGCTTCCTTCTGCGGAAGCACTCCACATATAATACTCTTCTTCACCACTGGTCATGGTTACACACTTCATCCCTGCAACATGCACTCCTTCAATGCAATACTTCTTTTCTCCCATCTCTTCAGCTGAGACTTCGATGAACCCAATCATAAGCTCCCCAACAGTTTCGAAGCTTTCTTCTGGATCTCTTATATTAATCAGCATTACAAGAACAACACATCCTTTACTCCTTTCCTCTTTGTTTTTCCTCGCATCAGTTCTTCTTCTCCTAGTTGAGCTCATTTCGATCCTCAGGCCTTCTGTTACCAAGTTTTCGATCTTTTGTATTTTGCTGAGAATTATAGCCTCCATGAAACCTTCTTCTGATCCTTGAATAACGGTTTTCTTTTGGATTTTGCACACATTGCAACCACTTATATCATCCATTGGCATTGATTCAACCAAACAACTGTACAAATCCTCGATTCCCATCGACGCCATTGCTCTAAGAACCTGTCAAACTTCAAGTAGTTTCATTATCTCAGTGAAATCAACAATACAAAATATCATTATTGAGAATAATTTATGCAGAATTAAATAATAAGCCATAATCGATGATCAGGGACCAAGGTTAAACTGATTGATAGTTTTCTTTATGAACAACAGTTTGTTAACTGCCTCATCGTTTACATGTGATTTATCGACACTTCAACAGTATTATTATTTTACAATACTTTGTACAAGTTAATAGTGAGAAATCACTATTGAGCGAGCTGAACATTTCCTATAGTGAAATCTATGATCTTTCCTGTTATTTTTTTTATGCCTTCTCTGGGTCTAGGAGAATTTGGGGGATGCTCTAGTTATTTAGGATCATGCGAGCCCTTCTCTGTAATGGACCATAAAACTTGGTAGTTGATCCCGTTTTGATGGGTAAAGGTGGGCGAGGACAGGATCATAAACATTGTTTCTTCTTCTTATTAGTTTATTCAATTTGTAGCATTATGCCATTATTGTAAATCTTGATCTTCTTCTGTTTTTTTTACCATGCAAAGTGCTTCCCAGAGGTATTTTGATCCTATATAATCTTTCTTCTAATGTAGTGTTAAATAACATTTACTTGATACTATATATAGTAAAGGAAAGAATGTATAAACCATCAGTGTTAGAATAGTCCAAGGCAATCATTTAAATTACATCTAATAATTCTAAAACATTTTATCTACAAAACCCGGGCTATTCAGGTTTTAAAATATTTTACTATAAAATATTACATATGCAGCCGCGAACATCGAATTGCACATTTGAGTTGTTTTAGGAATTTGATCTCACCTGAGCAGCATTTGATCCATTTTCAACAATCGTTGGCATTGACACATGCATCACTAGTCTCTCCCACGGGCATCCGATCTTCTTCATTTCCCTAATATAGCTTCCATCCCCTAGTCTCGTCAGCTCCCCCTCAAAGTTCCACCTTTCTCGTTTTGCAGCATTATTTGCTTTCTGTGGTAGTCTTTTCTCGGCACTTAGCCTCTTCTTTAGCATGCTAAGCCCCAGTTCCAAATTTTGGACTTTCTCTGAGTAGGCTCTATAAGCTGATGAGCTCCTGAGCCTGTTACTGTAAGTAACAAGAGGGGTTTTATACGATGCATCTTCTTCTCCTTGTTTTTGATGTAATTTTGGAGGTGATGGCTGCTGTTTGAGAGAGAAGTAGGATTTGAACCTGGAGCAGCCGATGGAAACTAACGGTACCGATGAAGTGTTGTTTTTCTGCTTGTCGGGCATTGTGATTTTAAATTTTTGAGAGATTTTTGTTCTATGGTTTTGTTGCGGAGTTTATGGTTTCCTCTGTGATTATATGTGGTTTGTTTCTGTTTATGCAGTTTTTTTTGTGAGTTTGTTGCACTTTGATAGGCATCTGTTTCAGTTTGAAAATTTGAAATTTAAACGGCTTGTATTTTTAACAGCTAGCTCACTGCACTTGGGTTTTTCTTTCTTGTGATGTTATGAGTTGGAGGTTTTTATGTGAATTGATTATGTTCCATCATTTACCTTGATTGTTTCAAGTGATGGGTTCAAATTTATTGGCATCATACCATTTGTATATGTATCTGGAACTAGCACACATGCTGGAAGTTACTACTTTTGATGCTCCTTCGGATAATTACAAATCTCATCAACCTTCGGATAGTTACAAATTTCATCAAAAAAAGAAGGAAGAAGAAAAAGATGTCTTTCATAATTCTTTGTTCTTTTTGGGATTTGAAATTTTGGCAGTTGCCTTGATTTCTAAATTCATGAATACTTGATATATTATCATATCATTCCTGCTCCTCGATAATATAAAGTGATCCCAAAGTTTATTATACAATGCTTGCAGCTAATAATTATAATTTGCAAATTAGACCTTGTTTGGAAATGATGTTGCGGCTTTTGAAACCGTGGTTTTGTGATGATTTTTTCCATCAAATCATGGTTTCAAAAGAAGATTCTAGGGCTGGGAGCCCTATGTTTTTAAAGCTCCAAAAAAAGTTTATAGAGTTTTGCAATCTTATTTCTAAATGAAACTCTGGTTTCAAGCCTGCTGCCAATCAACCATAAATTTCGTGAAACCTTGCGGTTTTGTGTTAACTTAATCAAAACATCGGTTTCGGAAACCTTTTTGCCATACCAGAGGCTGTTTGAAGAAACTCGAGAGATTGGACTGCATGTAAAATGTGGTGCTGGGCAACTAAATAATTCATACTTACCTCGACGAGGCTTTGGGTGATCGATTGGGCCCTAGCCTAGAGAGAAGGCATCGTTATTTGTTTCCATGGGGGCTCGCCAAGCGTGGCCCTTACCTTATTTTTGGATGTAATTTTTTTTTTATAAGAGCTGTCTTCATTATTTGAGCAATAGTGAGCAGTTTAATTAATAATTGCTGTGAAGCATAAGTAATGCAATTCTCTATTGGTATTTTGTTCCCTTTTTCTTGATGTTAATTGTAGTTTTGTTGCCAAAGTGCATTTACTCGAGCGGCAATGACATACCCCTACAAAAAGCCCAACCTCCCCCGTAAAGCCTACGGGCTGTTGCAAAAAAGTTAAAATAAAATAAAAAATTGTAGTTTTGTTAATGCCGCTTTTATATATGCAAGGTGTTTGATGTAATGTTAACGCTAGAGCTTTGACATGCATTTGTGCCGATTCTTTTGTGGTTTATTTGCTCATCTAGACTAGGTATGAGCTGCTCATTCTTAACAAAAGTTTCAATGTGGGCCCCAAAGTTAAACCTAAAGTTTTACTTTATCGTTATTTCTAACAGAAACGTGTATATTCTTTGATCGCGCAATTCCTTGCGCTAATTACTTTGCAACATGTTAGGCCAGGTTTGGGAATGCAGTTAAAGTTTACTAAACTAACTGCGATTTGATAAATTTAGAAAAAATTAACTTTAAAATTCTAACTTTTGCTTTGCTCTGCTCTGTTTGGGGCTCATATTGGAATTATCTCCTTTGAAAATGAGAAAACTGCAGTTATTTAATCTCCAATCTGCTCAAAGTTTTGATAATGGAGTTTGAGACTTGTAAACTACAGTTTGCATTTCTTCTCCACCTCTTAAAAATAAACCATGGTTATCTAAACGCCATTCCCAAACAGGGCCTTGCTGCTGTAACCATCTTAACAGGGGGAAAAAGGGATTTCAGTATCACTGAATAAATCATTTATATTTACAAAGATAATAGTTCCCAGAAAGAATAATTGTTTCTAAATGAAATTACAACACGATAAAGTACTGATCATAAAAGGTCCCTTTACAAACTGAAAACATCACAACAAATGCGTGTACAAGTACTAGGGGTCATGGAGCCGAGACCTGCGCCTTCTGTAGCTATAAATGAATTTAAGTTAAAAAGAAATCAGCAAATGGGTTTAGAAGAAATCTTGCAATAATTAATATCGATGTAACCAATTTGATCGCTAAATTTCATAAAATCCGACTTCTCTTTTTTGCTAATATAGCATAAAATTACCCTTGATTGTATAATGTCGCACTAACGGACACTTTTACTACTTTTTCCTTCCCAAAATAGATGCCCAATATTCTGCCTTCTTATAAAAAAAATTATTTATATTTTCCGCAGCAGAGGTAAACTGTCAAAAAATTTGCGGCCTGCTTAATCAATTCATTTGATTTTCACCTTTTACTGAAATAGTAACACATTATAAAGCTCCATCATTTACCTGCGATGACCAGAGCCACCCCTCCACCCTACACCCCTAATATTTTCACCACCGCCGCCAACAATTTCATCATCACTGTCATCATCGAATTGATACTCCCCAAAACCCCGCGACGAAATCGAACCATCATCCCCATTCGAAGCATCGTGCGCCAATCTCTCTGGAATCCTCCTCGACTCACTAGCCCTAGACCTCCTCCTGCTTCTCGAAGCCCTGAAATTATCAAAGACTTGATACAAAATGCAAGAGGTCCACCAATTGCCTTCATCTCCAGGAAAATCCTCATACTCATCACCCGAATCATCTCCATACTCGATAACATAGTCACCAAGCACAACACCATGTGGCACTTCATTATGTATAGCGCTTAACACATCAATTATTTCATTAGACTGCTGAAAATTTTCCCAATCACGTCTCCTTGCGGGGTCGATCTCAGACGGGCATGCGTTCGGGTGCTTCTCTTTAGTATGCGCTTGAAGTTCGGGATAGTCACCTGTTACAAGAGGAAACGGTATATTAAGTATTCTATGTACTGACGAAACCCCTCTCCCGTCATAATATTTTGTTGTTAAGAGAGAAAAGCGTATTTTAGGTATCCTAAGTAATACTGAAACTTATCCCACTCCTTCCTCTTGAGTTGTGATATGCAGCTACCAGATAAAAATTAAGGGTATTTAAGGTATTCATGTAATAACAAGACCTATATCTCCTCTTGATTTGTGTCCCCTCAATACCGTGTTTACGTTTCCACCTTACCGATATATGAGCATTCTCTCTCCTCGCAGCACCTCTTCTTCAAGTTGAGAGAGGCTCGAGCCTCATCGATTACAACCCATCCTCTAACAATTCCTCTACATAACGGGCAAATTGCTTCGTTTGAAGTTGAATTTTTTGCACTATTGTCGGGCAATTTGTAGGCGGCTTTAAATCGGTCGAGGCAATTTGAATGATAATGGTCGGTATCACATATGAAGGGGCGACAACCTATATCGTAGGAGGAGCAATGGAGTAGGACGCCGTTGTGGGGAGAATCTAAGCAAATGGGGCAGATTGAGTCTTCCCATTTGAGATCCAAGGAATCGATCCGTCTTTTGTGAGAGTTTCCTGGAGCCATGGTAATCAAATGGAAGATTCCGAATAGAATCTCCCTTTATAAACCTGCATTCAGAAATCAGACTAATATCGTTACATCTCTTTACCACATAAAACTTTACATCTATGTGAAAAAAAGAAACATTTTCATGTGCCAAGTTTAATCCTCAACAACTGAAATTACTGGATCTATGAACACTTGCTGGACAATAGTTAAACGATGGATGTGCACTTGGATGATTGAAGTGAAATGAACTCCTTGCGGAAGCTAATTTCTGGAGTTGCTATGTTCGAATATAAAACCATATCCCTCAATCCTCATCATAACTTCGGTCTTTTAGTGCAGTGGAAAGGACGTTAGCCTTAAAATGGTATCAAAGTAAACCCGATTCCAATCCTGTTGGAACATGGAAGCGCATTCAAACCGTGGATCAAATAAACACGACTGCGACTATGCAAAAGTCCAGATTTCAGCCCATCAACAGAGCACTCCAACCGCAGGGGCATGTTAGAATACAATACTATATCCCTCACCCTCATCAAAACATCGGAGTTTTAATGCAGTGGCAAATACTTTAGGGTTTCTAAAATAGCAGAGATCAAAGATAAGTTGTACTATAATTTAAAAAAAGAAAAGAAAAGAAAAAGAGTATGGTCCGTTATTTATACACACAGAAAGAACTTCCCAAGTCAATTCTCATCTTGCAATTTTATCTGCAAGATAATAGTGCATATATGAACTGAAGAAGACCATTTCTTCAAAACGTGATCAGGGTAGATTAGCAATAACCATTTACAAATTCCTATGCTAAGTTTCAGAAGCATGATTTTACCCAACATCTTAAATTGTATGTGCCGGATTCAAAACATAAACTATTCACTTATGTCATGTTCATACCTTTAAATAACAGCAGATAGTAGTCCTAGTCCTGTTACAAGTTTTTCAAAATGCAAATAAACTATTCCCCTGCATCATCTGCAATTTTTTTTAAAAATCAAGAAAATGACATGCATTTTATTTCTAATCGTATCTTCGAAAAAAAGATTCATTTTACAAAGAATTAACAAATAATTTAACTTCTCACTACCTAGTACACTTCCTCTTTACCTAAAATCTAGACTAGCATAATATTCATTTTACAAATATTCCTGTCATGATGATAAGAGGTTTTGAACATAATAAAGTTTTTATTTCAACGATAAGAAGTCGAAAGATACACATATGGATCACTTCGGTGATATTACATAATTATACTTCTTTCACCGGATAATGAAGTTGGCATTGCAAAAAATTCAACGATCCATGGCTCTTAGAATGGCAAAACGTTGGAAACTAACACAAACCGTTTCAAGCAAAATAGGATTTATTTAATGCATAAAAAGTGTAAAGTCTAAAGGAAGATTTCTACAAATAGAGCATTCTTATTATGAAGATACTTTTCATAATTGAATTCCTCTGGGTTTTTAGAATCCTATAGCAAAATGCCTATGTAGGTAGTTTTCTCATAGAATAACGATTACATGCTTAACATTAATCGTTGAAAGAATACACTTTATTCATTACATTTAAGCAATTCTTTATGACCTTCTTGGCACCTGAATATACCCGATAATTTTTTCATTTTTATAATTTTGCCCTCCCTAGTGAAATGCCTAGTGCATCAGTAAGTTCTAGTTTTGCATAATTGCACTTCCGCAAATATACAACGATGGTCATTCTTTGAATATTATCTTTCACAATGCATTGACATCTTTTCTACAAATCTCCAGCTAAATTGTGGAATCCCTTGATAAAATTCCATAACAACATACATCCCACTTATGCATTGTAAATGAAATGCCAAGATGACCATGGGCATAATATTTTTAAGTCATCACACCGCAGCTCTATTGAATTTCACGCTTAGCGAAGCTGGCAGCAAGCTTGCCAATGCAGTTCTAGGCGATACACATCCTATTGTGATTAAACATTGGCCTAAGATTGCACTCAAAATTTCAAACAACATAGAAACCAAATGGATTGTTCCGTATTCCACAATCGCTTCGTGTTGAGAGCAACCGATCAAAATCTAGATGTAAGATAATTGATGAGATACATGAAGTAAGACAACCAACATAAAACTAAACACTCCAACGTCTTTTCGCAATCCGAGTTGTTGTCGACATGAAATTACCATAAAATTGTGATCTTTGGTCCGCCACGATAAATTAAAAATCATCTATACGAACATGCTAGCTGTTTCCAATATAGAAGCAAATAAATCGAAAAGTTCGGCCACAAAACTAGTATCCCCATGCCCTATGATCAATTTCTGATTATTTAGCAACGAATTAGCTCGAAAAGGTTTAATTTTTATCAGTACAAACCCTAGAATCAAAACCTAATTACACGATTGTGACTCCAAAACTAATAAAACTACGACTAACACGATTAAAAACCCTAAAATTAACAAAACGTTATATAGAAGAAAGAGACGACACCTTTTGCTTCTTCTAGAGTTCTGAGAATGGCCAAACCCCAACCCTCACCCTAGAGAGAGAAAGGGGAAGAGAGAGAGAGAGGGAGAGAGAGGGGAGACTTTGATGGAAGTTTTACGGAACGGGTGCGGGTCTTCGACACTAAAAGATCCCCAAATTGGGGCCCACACACAACAAAAGAGAAGGCCATTCAAATGCCGCCAGTCTCTTATCGCCATCAAACATAATTTATTTTGAAAAATTGTCTATTGGCTGGGCTGTGTAGGAATTCAAGCCCAGGCAAAGTATCACTCAGAACATATGCGAAGACAAATATTACGGGTCCACTTCTTTATCACGAGTATCTAGATTACGTGGGTCCCACCATTTTGTCTCTTGGGTAGCTTGTGGTAAGAATTCAAACCTGGCAGGTAAAGTATTACTCAAATAATTATGGGATATTTCACCAATACCGCCTGTACTATATCCTCTGTTCTCAAAACAATCATGATGCCAATTTTATGCACAGAAACCTCGGAAGTTTTTTTTATTACACACGACCCCCTCCCCCTTCTCCTCCCTCCGGTGAGCCCCTGCCGTTAATTTCTTTATGAAATTACCAAAACACCTCGGTATATAGTGGTATTTTTAGAAGAAAAAAATAAAATTTTAAGTTTACAAATTTAACTTTGAATGACCGGGAGCGGAGGGCGGGAAGGGGGTCGTGTGTAACGAAGAAACCCCCTTCGGTTGACTATTAAAAAAATAACTAAATTAACCACTTATTTTAATAACTATACGGATCCTCTAAATGCATTGAAGATAAATCATACGCCTAGTGTTCTTTAGTGGGCAATTTGCCATAATTTGGAGAACAAGACTTTTGGTTTGAGGATTTGGAGAACAAGCCTCGATTTGCAATTGAATCGAAATTTAGAGAAAAAAGAGCTGATATAATGAGATTATGATAGATGATTTTGGATAAAACTACAAGAATCGGGTAAATATGGAGTCACATGACCCGTTAATTGCCAAAAAACTTTACAAACAAAACCATATAGGCTTTTTGTAGGACGAACTTAAAGCTAAGGGGGTTTTCGTTATGAGTTTGGACTACAAGGTGGTTTTGGAAAGCTTGATTAAACGATGATTTCTATAAAATAAGCTTTTTTTAAGCAAAGCATTTCGTTAGATCTTGTGAAGCAATTTTGGCAGCCATATTACGTAGCAGCAACAATAAAACGCTAGAAAGTATCATCTTATCAACAAGATAACACCATCCAACTCTCCAGCATCTTAGAAAACTAGGCACCATTTCTTCAAGGAAAATTTGAGAAGCTCGAATGCTCTCAAGTAGTCCAATTCAATTCCGTATATGATTGAACATCAACTTTTCGATGCCAAAAGAAAAATATTCATGATTAATCCAACTTATAGCCTTCGAACTAATTCTTGATACCATTCAACTCAAAAACTGTAACCCACACAATCTCTCCCGCTGCTAATAATCCGACTGACTTATCTATGATATTATAAAAATAAAGATGACGAGATAATCCACATTGGACCATAGCTCACTTTTCTCATTTGTTGTAATATTTTCTAATGATTTTTTATTTTCCATATATTGATATATATCATAAATCTTTATGTTTTGATATACCAAATTTTATCAATCATTTTCAAATATTTTCGTTCTCTAGCTTGATTACAACATCATAACGGTTTGTAAATTAAGCAACGATAAGCTTCATAAAGTTTTATTACATATTATAAAATGAAGAAGGGAATTTGTTTGAGAATTTAAAAGTTTATAGATAAAAGAGTTTCTGAAGAATACAAGAGATATATATACAAATGATGGGGGGAAAATTAACATTAGGAGCTATATATAAAATGACTTTCATATACTTTTGTTTTGTTGAAATATTAATTTAAATTTAAATTGTTAGTTATTACCGAAAGAATAAGATAAGTTTCTTATTTATATCACAAAGAGAATAAATTTAAGCAAGGAGTTCTCTTAGACATGGGACTTTTGATAAGTCAAAGATTCCTAATTTTATTAGGAAACGCAATCTTTATCTTGTCAGAACAAGTCAAAGATTTCTACCAGCTATATAGTATAGATGGTATGGACCTCTCCCCTCTTCGGAAGAGTGCAGACTCCAGAAACCCTAGAAAGGGAACTTGTCACAAATTTACGTTTTTGGGAAAAATTCATGGATCCCTTGGATGCTTTGTGTGTTGTGTACGTGGATGTGCTATGCATAGATTAGAACTTACATGCCAAAACCAAATAAAGAAAAGATGTATGGTCTCTAATCGTGGTGAGGGTTGTAAATCCCTCTTTTGAGGTGAAATAAAAAAAGTAGATACGAGAGAGAGATTGATGATGATTGAGTGGTATGGCTTTGTTCTTTCATCATAATGAAACCCTCGTGCCTGTCCCGTTGATTAGCATAAGGTTGGTCAAAGTACATTAATTTTAGTGTATTTTTTCTATGGATTGTCGTCTTATGTGCTTTAAAGCAAAAGATGAGATTTTTTATTCTCCAACAACTGGCATAAGAGCTTGATATTGCCGAGAGGTAAATTACTAAGTTTGAATGGGCTATAATAACTTAATTTTATCTTTATTTTCCCCTTTTCTTATGAGTTTTAATTTTTTGCTTCATGCATGCGCATGTCATGCGTTATATATATATATGAGGAAACAAGAAAGGGATGTGCTTGCAACTTGTCATTTGTTCTTATGTTTAGGATTGTACATGCAAGTCGTTTTTTCTTTAGACTTTTTGTAACGATCTTAAAGTTTCTATACGCTTTTATTGATCCAATATAAATAAAATAGTGTATTTTTGTTTTGGTTTTGAGTTATAAGTTATTATTCATAACTTATGCATAAGAAACTCTTTGTAGCTCATTGGTTAAGCCTTTATACTGCTGTCCTATAGCTTGCAAGTTTGAATCTCATTAGTCCTAATTATTTTTAATATTTTTTGTTTTTAATTTTTCGGAAGCCCTCAAGACCTCTCATCTCTATAATTAATCCTTTTTAATTCTTGTTAATTATTTTTAATTATCCATACATCTATCCCTCACTCACTATAAATATCTAGACCAGTCCGAGCTCTTCCCCTAGACACACTACTGTCACGACCCGTAATTTAGCACGTGACCGGCACTTAAATTACGCAACGTCTAAAGGCGCAACGTAAATCAAGTAAGCCAAAACCCAGAAAATCTAAACCTTTTTGTGGAATATAGTAGGGGTGCGGTTTTGAAATAAAGGTATAATGAATCATGTTTTTCTTTGAATGCATAACTAATGAAACATGAAAATGCAAGTGGATTATACTACAGTTGAAAAAATGTTTTGCCTTTAAAAATTTGGGCAGCACCTTCCTTGTATATTTTGATCCAAAAACATATACACAACAATATATAGGCATCCCTAAACGGGAGCTAGCTCTTCGCCAATAGACGGAATCACAACCACGCAATAACATATATACGACGCCCAACGGCGAAGATCAACTCAGAAAGAACAATAAATGAGTAAGACATCAAAATTCAAGAAAAGCGATCATAAACCCATCGCTTTAAATCTCGCACAATACCCAAGTCTGACTAGGTCTACCAATATACAATTTCTAGTTCTGATTTGATTTGATGGAGTTATCTACATACAACGGAATATAAAGTACGAGAGTGGACACGATCCAACATGTGTCCCACCTACCAAAGCAAAACATTCTGGATGAAACCGTGCACCAGCAATACCGCAACTGATCTCAAGCGGTCAAACCTGCAAGAACTGTGGCACAACAGGGGTGAGTTGCCAACTCGTGAGTATAAAATATCAGCAAGTAGAAATCGAATAAAACAACGATTTCCTAGATCATTATATTCTGAAGGTAATACTATGATATTTAGGGTGACCATGTACGTATATATGTCAACAATCGACTCAATGCAATGCATATATAAATAAATATCCGACATCATATGCCTGTATGCATATGGATATCGTCCACGTGTCCATTAACGACACAAACAATATCATGGAACCTGAGTGTCCCATACCGACACTCGAAATATCATGAAAACATATGTCTGTATATATATGAGGGATATCAACCACGTGTGTCCATCAACGACACATCAAAATTATGGAACCTGAGTGTCCAACACCGACACTCAAAATATCATGAAACCCGTGTCCAGTATCGACACGTAAATCCTCATATCTCGGGCTCCGTCAGTCCGGATCAGCCTATATCACGACTACGGTCGGTATCCTCCAGATATCCGCCGAGCCAAATTATCTCGGGCTCCGTCAGTCTGGATCGGCTTATATCATCTCACGACTCCGGTCGGTATCCTCCAGATATCCGCCAAGCTCAAAACTATCACCGGTAGGTAGTGTTCCCCTGTCAGGCTCACCACCTAACAATACGAGTTTTCTTGTCCTGGGGTACCTCACCGGGTCCACCATGTACCCGCAGAAGGTGCCTACCGCTCTTCGAATCGGGTATACTCACTGCTCAGAACCGAGAAAACTCATGGTGGACACCTCGAAATATCATATCAAGAGAAACCGTGTTTTAAAGCAATACATAATTCCCTTTAAAATATAACCGCGGTTTTCAAATCCAGAGATCTCATAAAAACAGCATCTCAGTGCATATAACCATAAAGTATGATATATGCAACATAGAGTAGTAATATGAGCATATCGAGTATATCATGCAAGCATGTCAAGTGATACTACTGAACAATGAATGTACTTTTATGGTTAAAAATAATATCATGATAGGGCAGTTCTACTGTGTAAGTAGCATGGCAATTACCGATGATGAATGTGTGTGAGTCGGCAAATCTTTATAAGTGTAACATGCGCATCAACGGTAATTGTGCAGGTGTACTAGCAGATGATATCATATAACATTAAATACTGGAAACATGATAGGTATCATACGAAGAATAATCCAATATAAACATGAATTATAATAAGGTAGCCTCTTATGTCAGCGATCTCGCCTCATGGTATCAAGTATCGCAATATCCTCGATCATCATCCTCAATTCATGAGCGCGGATCAAACATTCGGTAACGCACTGCGTAAGGTAATCCATCGTATGGTGTCACAAACAGAGTAGGGAATCTATCGTCCTATTCACCAGCAAAGGTACGGATTTATAATCTCGTACGGCATACCTTATCAATCACATAACACATCTATATCAATCTTATATCATGTCATCTTGCATATACGTCATATCTTGTTAATCTCAATTCATATCGATCTCGATCTCATATCCTATCATTTTCAACTCATACTTGTCCTCTTTCAATTCATACTTATGATGATTCACTTTCTCATTTCATATTCTCATATATCAATCCGAGTCATCTATATCTATCATCTCAATATCCCACATCATATTATCTTATACACCTATATCATATTCTCAAGCCAATATATATTCATTAGTGTCAACTTTTATCATATCATCTCTTTCTAAATCCTATAATCATGTTATCTTAAGTTCGTAGCATATCCTTTATCAAAATTATACGTTATAAAACGATCTTCCATATCACTGGTTGCAAGGGTGCTATACGCCATCCACCTGACTTCCCCCGCAGATATAAATCTACTCACTTGCTAAACTCCTCGCTTAGCCGAAGTCGATGTGCTTCGTCGTCTCGGAAGTCCACGTGAAGGTACCTACAATCAATATACAATCGAAATACAATTAAAACCAATATCCGAAAACCGATACGACACACGGATTGCCTATAGGTTAGAAGCTATAGCCTACGCATGCAAAATCAACCAAATAACCCTCGTCCGTTGACGTACAAACGTCCAACGACGGAATCCAAACTCAATTATCAAAACTAAATCTCAGAAATCGCAAAACCCGAAATCAGCAACTAAGGAAATCTATCCCAGATTTTATCCTAAGTCAAACCAAAATATTTTGCATATAGGGTTAGTCTAGATATAGGATAAGGGAACCATGATACAAAAATCAACACATTCCATTCTAATGTGGCCGCAATTTGCGGTCATAAGGAATAAATTTGCGGCCACAAGTGAAGGGGAGGGGCTCAGATTTCTAGGGTAGGTTCCTGGTTGTCTGCACGCATCTCTGTAATCGCTAAATAATTTTTAGGGTCTTCGGGTTATAGCAGATTCATAAAACACATCACTATTCTCACAAAAATACGATATCGGCCGATTTCAAAGTTCGTGTTTTGGTTTCTATTCTCTGTTCTTGGCCAATAGAACGATCTCTAAGGTCTTGAAACATTCACTACAGCTCAAATTATCACTTAACATCAACTTGAAAATTTCCAACATCACATAACCTAACTAAATCAAATTCTAAACCAAATTAGGATATATAAACACAAATACTAATCTAAAAGTGAAGGGATTACCTCATTTGGCAACTTAGGAAAATTCTTGAGTTGCCCAAAATCTTCAAAATCCACATTTGATTGGTTTAAAGGGTTTAGAATTGGCTTGTGCATCTTTATTGTGAAGGTGGCATGTAGTTTTGAACAAGGATGGGAGATGATACATGGAGGTAGTGAGATGAAAAAGGAATGAAGAAAGACTCAAAGAAAACAATGGGGGAAAGAATTATGGCAGCCAAGTCTCACTCTCTCACTCTCTGTCTCTCTCTCTTATGCTCACTCTCTCACTTAAATATCTCCTACTCACTCTCCTAAATATCTTCTTTTTGTTTCTTTCTCTTTTGTTTCTCACGCTTAACTCTCTTCTTACTTTTCTTTTTTCTTTCAGAAAACTCACAATTCACAAACACAAATGAATAACATGCACATGACATGATGCCCTAGCCATGTAAAAATATAAAAATACGGATTTGACTTAATCGTGATTAGTAGTGAAATAATCAATTTTAATTTAAATTTGCATATAATTAATTATAAAAATGCCAAAATCCGATAAATATCTTTTTAATGAATAAATCATTTTAATCTCAAATTATATTCCAAATATTCGTATATACTTATACCATTTTATGAAAAACCCCTATTCGCAAATCGAACAGTTTTCGCAAAATATATTATTTTAATATTAAATTTCTAAAAATAATATTTTATATTTCTGAAATGTTACAACCACACTCTCAAATCTATATTTTCTCTTAAAATTCTCAAGCGCTCAAGTTCTCTCAAGAAGTCGGGCATGTTTATTCCCTTTCACGTCGTCGTTCCCTCAAGATCTTTCATCTCTCTCCGTTGCTCCACAACTCGTCTAAGTGACGTCAGTAGATCGAGCTCGTCCCCTAGTCACATTCACGGTCTCAGTTCAACAAACCAAAACATCTACTTTTCCTTCTCGTTCGTACGAGTACGAGCGCGCAACTGTAAGTCCTCTCATTCTTTCTATTTCCCTCTTGTATGCTCTCATCATTTTTTTATAACCACGTTGCCACCCTCGTCATTAGTAACCATGTAAGTCACAAATTCTATTTCCTTTCATTTTTATCACTTCCTTTTGAATCAAATGTCAACATACTAGTTTCTAAATCATAATTAACTCTATGTGTACATAAATAAATATGATTACTATTATTATAAAATTTGTGATCCATGAATCACTCTTAAATGAAAATTACTAGTTATATTTACTGAGTTTCACAGCATGCTGACAAAACACTATAATTTTTTCTTCTATCAATGCTTGTCCCCATATTATGTTAATTTAGAATATACAGGGGTAATGACCAACCCTCACTCATGTACACATGGAAAATATAGCACAATTATTGTTTGTCATAAAGAAAAGTATTTCGCTAAAATCCCCTCATGTTCAAAATACGATACATTAACGATAATTCAAATCATTTGCAATTGCGTCTCTACAATCCTCGTTAGGGGATCCGTTTATGGATGGCGCGGGTTATCACATATCCTTGAGATAGTAGAGTGAGATGCAGAACTTCTTACGGAGAATTCGGTTTCGAAAAGAATAAAATACGGTTATAAGAAAAAATACGACTTTTTAAAACAAGTTAAATAATTGGATAAACCCTCAAATCATAAACTCGTATTTCTAAATAAAATAGTTTATGAAAACTAATTTTTAAATGAAGGATGAAAGTTTCAAGAAAATACCATTAAGTTTCCAATAGTATAGTTTTCATTAAAATACCATAAACTTTTAAAAAGCTAGGTTTTATCACTAAAATACCACTAAATCTAAAATACATTTTCATAAAAACTCTTGACATTCAAATTAACAGGGTTTTATCAATAACACACTCAAGGTTTAGTTTTTTAAACAATATTAAAACATTTTACAGAAAACCCTCTCAAGAAATACAAATAATGTAAATACATAATAAACAAACTTGAATAAATATTTAAGGACTCTATATTAAAATATAGATTTAAGCGGTATCATTTCTTTCAAGCTTTAGGGAGCCGGAGAAAGTGAGTGCTTTCCTATTCAGGTTAGATAACACTGCAAATTAACGGAGTTATCAATGACAATCATCTTGGAAAAAGACATAAATCCTGCTATCCATGTGCAGCGGTTGTCCGATTATTCCTGAACTTAAAAATTTACAAGATTGAAACTATTCAAAAGATTAAATCTAGTAATATGAAATGACTATAACCCTAATACAAACTAGAACATGACTCAGAACTCGTACTCGAACTAAGAATTAAACATGAACCTGAACTTGACACTTGAACTTAACATGAATACCTGAAACCAAAGTCTACTCTTGAACTGACTTGATTCGAACCATGAATACAACTTGACATGAATACATGAACACTTGACACGAATACTTGATCTTGACATGAACTCGATCTTGTAACTTGATGTATTCATGGATTCGAGTAAGACTGGTAATTTTAACTATAATTTAGAATACACGGGGTGTTAGAATAATTCAAAGTGTGAATCCTGTAGGGTTCCTAGGCACACTAAGGAGGTCTCACAAGGCATCAACCATGCCAATTTCAAATTTTACGGGTGCCGAGAAATCCTAATACGGATCGTTAACTAGATATATAGGCGACAAATGAAACTAGTTAACAATTTAACTACAAGAACGGAAATACAACCTTTGTAGATCCGGTCCTCCACCTCCATAGCTCCGCAATGAAGTCTCCTCGCTGTCCAAATCGAATCCCGGGCTCTAGCGTCGGCTTCATCGGAGAAATGGGCGGGCTAGGTCATCGACTACGATGCCGAAGATGATCTACGTCGAGGCATCACAAGATCAAGCTCCCACTTCACCAAGTCATGAAACTTGTGAAGAAAACACCCTATACTACTTGGCAAGAGGTAGAGGATGAAGAAATAGGAGGTGGGTTCACTTTAGAATTGGATTTCTCACTCATTTTCCCAAGTTGCTATTGATGGAGGCAAGCTTCTTCTTGAAGAAGAAGAAGAAGAAGATGAAGTATATATTATGATAAGAATAATGAGAAAATAGAAAAAGATTATTCTTATCATAACTACAACCATGGTTAGATGTAGAGAATTAACTAAGCTTAGGTGGAATGGTTAGGGTTAGGAGAAGAAGACAAGAATGGTTGCTTTGGTCAAAGTTGCATGAAACTTCAAGAAGCTTCAAGTAAGAAAGCTACCATTATGATTTCTTTTCCTATTTCTTTTTAATCTAAATAAAAAGATAAATGAATGAATAAATAAAATGAAACCCTAACCATTCATATAACCATGGTTTAATTCTTTACATAAACCCAAGTGAGCATGTATCATCAAACATGATACAAACAAGTGCACAAAAGTATATCACATATACAACTTGTGAACTTCAAGTGAGAAAATCCATTTAAAGTGAACCAATACTAGTTAATGCAAAGTAATATATCAAATATATAATTATGCATTAAATCATTAAATCAACACTTGATTTAACGATCCGGTCATATCGCATATAACCGACTAATATTCAATGTATCGGCTTATCGAATCAATCCTTGATTCGATAACTAGGTTATATCGCATACAACCAATCGATACATTCATCGTGAGAATAGAATAGGGTATCACATACACGCATTATTCTCGGTCCCGCACATATCTCATATGCGCTCCTATTTCGTTTCGCTTGAGCCAGGAAACCTCTGTGTAGGACTCTAAAGACTCGTCAATACGCCGGCAGCAGGTGATGATCATATCAAACACCCACAAGCCGCAAGCGGTCTGCTAAACGTAACGGCCACCCGGGTATTGAGCGATCAGAAGATCGACGAGCAAGCCCGCTCACACTCCTGTGAATCCAACCAGTAACACTTACCGTACAGTCCGGTCTCGTCGTCTGATATGTCGCATATCTCGCCTAGGGGTGGTAAACGTCAGACCCCAATAGCTCGATAAGTCGTGTCGATATGAGGTCTATAACAATTCGAGAAACTACTGGTAACACTTACCAGTAAATCTCAGCAACCCTGGCCAGGGATTTCCGGTTATAGCCAATCGAACACAGCGCAACATCAACTCCCTATACCGGGAGAGACGAATCCCCTCCTATCGCTCATTGCCTCCATGTGACTCGGGACTGTACCCAAAAACCACCGTTTTGCACACCCTCTTGGACGTGGTAAGGTGGAAATCAAAGCACAGTGGGAACCACACAAGACTCTATGACGATCTCGGGTCAATAGACTACTCTGTACCAGTGTCACCAGAGAACTGCCATCTGACGTAAGGTATAATACCATCTGGGAGTTCTCGGCGAGTCCGTCCAGTGTACCCAGTCTCCACTGAGCACCCGTATATCATCTCTGATGTCAAACACCAATGGATATGGGATCATCCATCGCCCATCTGTATGGGTCGAGAAGGTATACGCTAGTCTACTCTGGTATATCGATGCCCCGTCTCGATATACCCACGACTAGGGACTTTGAAGGATGTACTTATGGACTACCATGTCCCCACTAGTATGATCCGCATCACAGTCCAGGTAGTCAAGTACACATCCTAAGGGCTTTACCAACATGTAACAGAGAGACAAGTAGTGTACACGTTAAGGTAAAGAGTAACCAGATAGCATACTATCATGTCGAGCGAGAAAGTCCTCCCTATATATGTCCCAGCATCCACTACAATATACATCCAATGTACAGTAATGGCCTCTAGGGCATACATATAACTAACAATCTCCCACTTGCACTAGGGCCATCTGATAGCAGTGGTTGTAGTATCTCATACTCAACCATCCCATAAAAGTCTCTCTCTGGGAATTAGGCCTTGGCGAGTGGATCCGCCGTGTTGTCCTCTGAGTCTACTCTCCTAACCTCGATCCCCTAGAGATCAACCATCTCCACGATCAGGTGACACTGCCTTAGAATATGTCTGGATCACTGATGGGACCGGGGTTCCCGGGCCAAAGCCACACTTCCATTGTCACACAATGGAAGGAACCTAGTTCATCTCATGAACCAATATACATCCAGACTGCCTCTTTGGTAGCATCTTAAGTAGCGATGTATCCTGCCTTTATCGTCTAGTTAGCCACGGTATCTAGCTTGGAACTCTCCCAACATACCGTCCCTTTACTGAGGGTAAAGACAATGCCTGCGACTGACATTCAGTCGTCTTTATCACCCTGGAACCCTTCCAGTGATTCTCCCCAGGATCAACTGATACCATCTCACTACAACTAGTAGTATCCTAATATCCAATTAGATCTATCTCATAGATCCAAAATCCAGGATTTAGGAGGTATCATTTTGATCCTATATTGGAGAATCATTGTG
This sequence comes from Agapanthus africanus, assembly GCA_030015575.1. NCBI lineage: Eukaryota > Viridiplantae > Streptophyta > Magnoliopsida > Asparagales > Amaryllidaceae > Agapanthus > Agapanthus africanus. The sequence continues at coordinate 138,942 of JASDDO010000187.1, forward strand.
ATAAGCGAAGATTGACCGAGCGTAGCATAGGAAACTCCTTCCCTATCAAGAGTATGCCATCCACGTACTCTACGAGGATTATTACCATACTCCCTACTACCTTTTTGTATACACAAGGTTCATCTACCATTTTTATGAAGTCAAACTATTTGACTAACTCATCAAAACAGATGTTCCAACTCCGCGATGCCTGCTTTATCCTATAAATCATCTTGCACACGTTTCCGCTGCTCCCACTGTCTACGAGACCCTCTGGCTGTGTACTTATAGACGCTCTCTTCCAAAACATCATTTAGAAAAGCAGTCATGACACCCAACCACCAGATATCGTAGTCATGGTATGTAGCCGTGACAAGTAGGATTTGGATGGACTTAAGCATAGCTCCTTAGAAAAAGGTTTCAACATAATCCATGCCTGGTCAATGATGCAAACCTTTAACAAGTCCAGCTTTGAAAGTCTCAACTTTTCCATCTACACCAAGTAATCTTCTCAAGATTAACTTGCTCCTGATGGGGATTTAACCCTTCAGATATAGCAGCCAAAGTCCATACTTTGCTGGTGTATAAGGATTCCATCTCAGATCGCTAAGCATCCAGCCATTCTTACAGAGTCTCACTCCTGATGGCCAGGTCGAAACTAGTTGGGTCATCATCTCATGATGCAATCTTCGTTCCCACTGTCATAGAGAAACTGAAGTATCTCTCAGGTGGGTGAGGAACCCTACTAGATCGGCGGAGAGGCTGAGGTTCGTTGGTAACTATTGAATCCTTTGGTTTTATCAAATCATCTGCTGTAGTTTGTATAGCTGGAACCTTTCCAGTTCTACATAACTGACCTTGCCTCGAGTTTGTCCGGATTTTGCTTTTAGACATAGGCCGGACAACCCCAAATCTTAACTAACTTAAGATATGGGCTCTTCCCTTTCCATATCACATATGAAGTGGTAGGCAACTGATTTGATCAGAACCCTATTCAATAGGTATGCAACTTCATAAGTGCATAACTTCCAAAAGGAAATAGGTAACTCAGTAGTACTCATCATAGAGCACACCTTATCACATAGGGTGTTATTGCTCCGCCCCGATATACCATCGTGCTATGGTGTATACGGAGGAGTAATGCCGAGAGAGAATCTCATTCTCCTTTAGAATAGTCCAGGAATTCCGTACTCAAGTATTCTCCTCCCTGATCACATCAAAGGACATTATACTTTTACCCGTATTTTGGTTCTCTACTTCTAACTTATATTCTGTGAATATCCCAAAAGGTTCGGACTTGTGTTTCAATAGGAACATATGTCTGAATCTTGAAAGATCATCAGAGACTGTAATGAAGTACAAAGAACCATTCCTGGCATGTGTAGACAGGAGACCTTTATACATCAACATGTATCATCCCAAGAGTTCACTAACTCTTTCTCTGTTTCCAATAAACAGAGCTATGGTCATCTTATCTTTGTGACATGACTGGCAAGTTTTCATAAGATGTAAATTCAAACTGATTTAAATATGTATCTAAAATGTAACTTCAGCCAGTCGGGTCGCATTGATATGACCTAGTCTACAATGCCTCAAGAAGAATTCGTTCATTTCTGAACTCTTCCTCTTTTGTGTGTTCTGTATACTAAGAACTGTAGTTTGATTTAGAACATCAATGCTTTTAGATAACGTGCCTGAACCGATCAACTTTTGATATAGGAAATGTTCAAAACATTATCCAACAATACAAAATTTTATCATTTCTTTACAAATAAAGAGACTGATATGATTTTGTATATCAGGATCGGTATCTAACAACATTCGTTCAGAATCAATGTATTGGTAATACAGGGTGACAGTGACCAACAGACTTGGCTGCAACACTTGCCCCGTTTTCCGTCTCATGAAACTTATCACCCGTTCTCAGTTCTCTACCTATCTGTAGCCCTATGTAACAGATTGCATATCTAGGATCCTGATCTGGTATCACATACCCAGGACGTAAAGGATACCGAGAAACAGTTCTCTGTAATGAATATACCCGAAGGAGATGCATCATATGCACTTTCTTCGTTTGGGCGGCACGGGAAATCTGGTATTCCCCAATTTCCTGCTCTGTCTTATAAAAATTATAAGTTGGAGCGGGACCAACGTTCCCCAGCTCAGTATAACAAGCGGGTTCGGTCAATAATCCGTATTATTATCTTGATTAAGGCGTGATATGGTCGCTACCAGGAGAGAGAGAGAAGAAAACACTCAGCGTGCGCTCTTGCAAGAATAGATTGGTTATTATTTTATCTAATCAGGATGGCTCCCACTGCTTTTTATCAAATCTTCCTTCAAACCCTAAAAGGAAAGACTAGCCGGGATTAATTACACGCTACAGGTTCGCCAATCTTTCAGCCAGGCCAGTGTCGGTACTTTGAGGGAGGTCCCCCGTGCTTTCGCACGAACCTAATTAATGTAAACCTCGTTTTCCTAGAGGCGTAACCTCGTTGACACCTTTCTAGACACCTACTTGATCGGCTAATTGTAATGTGTAAAACTCTCCCAGGAGTAACTCTTACTCGCAGCGGGTATCGGGATCCAACTATCTCATAGAAGGTATGCAATCTCATTTCAAATTTCAACACTTGAAATTCCCGATAATTTTACCCCTAGCGTCCTATGACCTTGACGCAGGCCAACAAACCATAGTGCGCTAGTCAAGTTCAACCCGTCATTTCCTGATTGAATTAAACCCACCCGCACGACCCTTGACGCAGGCCAACAAAGTTGCACGACTACCCTAATCCAATCTGCATCATATGCATAAGCAGATAAATACTAGTTAGCTACCGCACACTACGCCTTGACGCAGGCCAACAAACGTAGCACGAATACTAACTACCACTTATCTGAAATGACGGAGGGCTACGACAGGTTTTTCTGAAAACCTATTGCGTAATGAACTTGATATCGTTGTAGAATCAAATGATTTTAAAATGGAGTGTTTTTGAGGCTTTTTTAGTTTTGCTAAAGGGGTCACTCCTGGTGAAGGGATCGTCGGCCCTTTCCTCGTCGAATGAGGTGCGGGATATATCATATATATCGCTGTGCAAAGCAAGAACTGTAGCTACCTGTTTTATTTTGAAATTCAATTCTACAACATCTTAGGTTTCTTTTACTTTCATTAATCACATTAATGAAGTCCCATCATTTAAGTACCTAAACATCACAGATAAATACGACGTACACTTATGCCATCCGCATTCGCCTCGATATCCCCTCGTGCACCGTTAGGTTAGGTAACTAACGGCAGAGCAGGGCAGGGCTAGCGCGGGTGTAAAACATAAGTAACGTCTATATAATATATCATATATACTATATACTGTATCTATCATAGAACATCACATGATCACATCACAGATATCGCAGCAGAAGAATCATATGAAATATTGGATATACTAGGACGTCCGTGTTTTCAATACGAGCCAGTATAAAACACGGATTCCACGGTCGCGATGAATAGCCAAACCCACACCCCTAGACCCCTACGAGAGCGGCAAGCAACCCTACCAATTCTAGAGTTAGGAGACCCGGACTCGACTCCTCGAGTTGGTCTCCCACTGGACTCCAGAACCCGGTTACTTGTGCTCCCCTCCTTGGGTCTATCCTAGTGCAGAAAAGTAAATAATATACAAAGGGTGACATCTTCCGCAACCTGGAAGTGCCCCAATAAAAGAATATTACATACAAGTTTTTACATGAATGAAAATGAAAAACACTCATCTCACATAAAAACCCCCGGCTATTCAAACACGACGATCAAATATAACATATCCAGTAACACATAACATCACATGTCATCAACGTAAGTAAATATGCGCATCCCAATTGTCGTTGACATATAGCAACGAAACCGGCGATGTCACATATTACACTTACGGTCACAGAAAAGAAAGTGTAAAACTACAACAGTTGGAATCCACAACCTGCATAGACATCGCATGCCTAATCAAATGAATTTCTTAGACATCACATGCCTAACAATTATAAACCCCGCATTTTAGTCTCATTATCGAAAACACTTTTCAATATCAAGTCGGGCAATTCAACAAGATTCCCGACATTTTGATCGAATGCTCGTCGCAAACTTTAGTAGACGGTCGCACCCCCGATACCGTCGACGAAGTGCACCAAGGCGGAACACCGCTACCGGGAGCACCCGAACGGATGCTTTCGGCGACGGGGTTCTCCTACAGTCACTTGGTCGGGGCTATGGAGTGAGGCTGTCTATTAAGTTTACCCGGCGAGTATCCGCGTACGCTACGTGATTGCGACGGACTTTTGATCATATCAAAATTCCGTGGCAACCGATCAAGTGAGACTAAAGTGCTATGTTTATAACATTCATTCAGTTATCTCATAACTACTTGTGAATTCCAATTATTGTATCCCATTCCAGATAAATAGAAAATGTTAAACTTTCCGATCGAACATCCAAACACCCAAGTTTTCCCGATACAGCTCAACACATGAAACAAGTCTAAAAATATTCAGTTCGTGCCTCAGTACCAACGGTCCAGCCATAGAAGGGTCAAGCCAACGCCTCACATGTGGCACGCCGTACTGCCCCAAACCCTAAGGTTCAAAGGGCAGTTCGAGACGGTCACATAATCGAGTTAATGTTTGTTGTCTTCTAGAGGGTCCATCGCGTTACTTGCACTACTTAGAACGTCTTTAAACCACGGAAAAATCCAACACTTGGAAATTTCCCGACAGGGGAAAAATTGGGCATTTCTATCCGGTCGAACTTTTTAACATATTCAAAAAAAATATCCGGAAATCCACATAGACAAAATCTGATACTCCGATCGAAACACCGAGTCCCCAATACAACCCAGAAAATTCAACTCTTGAATAAATATTAAAAATTCCCAGGAAAACCAGCACTGCAAAGTAGGAGTTACTGTGCAAAATTCAATGCACAAGGAGACATTTCGGCCGCGGAACCGCCGCACAAGCCATGCTTGTGCCGCGGAACCGCGGCGGTTTGATGGATTCAGGCTGTCTAATTTCACAGTAACCCTTACAATCTCCTGCTGAATTTTCTGCATATTTTTAATCCTAAAAAATCCCTGTTTTTGAAAAAAGTACAGAGAGCATGTTTGTGTTAGGGTTTCAGTTCGATCGGACTTCAAACGTCGTCTACACTTCGCCTAAGGCTCTAGCCAGGCTCTGATACCACTGTAGGGTTCCTAGGCACACTAAGAAGGTCTCACAAGGCATCAACCATACCAATTTCAAATTTTACGGGTGCCGAGAAACCCTAATACGGATCGTTAACTAGATATATAGGCGACAAATGAAACTAGTTAACAACTTAACTACAAGAACGGAAATACAACCTTTGTAGATCCGGTCCTCCACCTCCATAGCTCCGCAATGAAGTCTCCTCACTGTCCAAATCTAATCCCAGGCTCTAGCGTCAGCTTCATCGGAGAAATGGATGGGCTAGGTCATCGACTACGATGCCGAAGATGATCTACGTCGAGGCATCACAAGATCAAGCTCCCACTTCACCAAGTCATGAAACTTGTGAAGAAAACACCCTATACTACTTGGCAAGAGGTAGAGGATGAAGAAATAGGAGGTGGGTTCACTTTAGAATTGGATTTCTCACTCATTTTCCCAAGTTGCCATTGATGGAGGCAAGTTTCTTCTTGAAGAAGAAGAAGAAGAAGATGAAGTATATATTATGATAAGAATAATGAGAAAATAGAAAAAGATTATTCTTATCATAACTACAACCATGGTTAGATGTAGAGAATTAACTAAGGTTAGGTGGAATGGTTAGGGTTAAGAGAAAAAGACAAGAATGGTTGCTTTGGTCAAAGTTGCATGAAACTTCAAGAAGCTTCAAGTAAGAAAGTTACCATTATGATTTCTTTTCCTATTTCTTTTTAATCTAAATAAAAAGATAAATGAATGAATAAATAAAATGAAACCCTAACCATTCATATAACCATGGTTTAATTCTTTACATAAACCCAAGTGAGCATGTATCATCAAACATGATACAAACAAGTGCACAAAAGTATATCACATATACAACTTGTGAACTTCAAGTGAGAAAATCCATTTAAAGTGAACCAATACTAGTTAATGCAAAGTAATATATCAAATATATAATTATGCATTAAATCATTAAATCAACACTTGATTTAACGATCCGGTCATATCGCATATAACCGACTAATATTCAATGTATCGGCTTATCGAATCAATCCTTGATTCGATAACTAGGTTATATCGCATACAACCAATCGATACATTCATCGCGAGAATAGAATACGGTATCACATACACGCATTATTCTCGGTCCCGCACATATCTCATATGCGCTCCTATTTCGTTTCGCTTGAGCCAGGAAACCTCTGTGTAGGACTCTAAAGACTCGTCAATACGCCGGCAGCAGGTGATGATCATATCAAACACCCACAAGCTGCAAGCGGTCTGCTAAACGTAACGGCCACCCGGGTATTGAGCGATCAGAAGATCGACGAGCAAGCCCGCTCACACTCCTGTGAATCCAACCAGTAACACTTACCGTACAGTCCGGTCTCGTCGTCTGATATGTCGCATATCTCGCCTAGGGGTGGTAAACGTCAGACCCCAATAGCTCGATAAGTCGTGTCGATATGAGGTCTATAACAATTCGAGAAACTACTGGTAACACTTACCAGTAAATCTCAGCAACCCTGGCCAGGGATTTCCGGTTATAGCCAATCGAACACAGCGCAACATCAACTCCCTATACCGGGAGAGACGAATCCCCTCCTATCGCTCATTGCCTCCATGTGACTCGGGACTGTACCCAAAAACCACCGTTTTGCACGCTCTCTTGGACGTGGTAAGGTGGAAATCAAAGCACAGTGGGAACCACACAAGACTCTATGACGATCTCGGGTCAACAGACTACTCTGTACCAGTGTCACCAGAGAACTGCCATCTGACGTAAGGTATAATACCATCTGGGAGTTCTCGGCGAGTCCGTCCAGTGTACCCAGTCTCCACTGAGCACCCGTATATCATCTCTGATTTCAAACGCCAATGGATATGGGATCATCCATCGCCCATCTGTATGGGTCGAGAAGGTATACGCTAGTCTACTCTGGTATATCGATGCCCCGTCTCGATATACCCACGACTAGGGACTTTGAAGGATGTACTTATGGACTACCATGTCCCCACTAGTATGATCCGCATCACAGTCCAGGTAGTCAAGTACACATCCTAAGGGCTTTACCAACATGTAACAGAGAGACAAGTAGTGTACACGTTAAGGTAAAGAGTAACCAGATAGCATACTATCATGTCGAGCGAGAAAGTCCTCCCTATATATGTCCCAGCATCCACTACAATATACATCCAATGTACAGTAATGGCCTCTAGGGCATACATAACTAACAAATCCAACGAAATCTCAGGAATCCCCCTAGATCATGAATCCATATCTACTAACACAAACAATCTATCATGAGGGCCAGTGTTTCCTTGCTCCTGCATTATAGCATATTGAGTTTGGAATACTTCAACACTATGTTGAAATCCCGCTACTAACACTTGATTCGGGCCCGTGGTTCCTTACCCCTGAATTACAGCCTGTTGGGTTCGAGAGCATTTTTGAGATTTGTTGACATTCACTTGTGAACTTTCATTAAATTAGTTTACCCATGTAGAGACCTTTTAGGACATTTACATGCAGTTCATGTTCACTATACCTACACTTCACGACCATGCTATAGTATGCTCATATTACTTTGCCATGATATATAGAACCGCATGTTACATAGAATTTCCATACTTATATTAAATGACATGTTTACATACCATATCTTCTAGTCCATTGCTTCATGATATCCATTTTCAACTTGTCATTATACTTTTATACTTCACACCTTTACTTGGGGACTTACGGAGCGAAAGTTCGCTGACGGACATCCACCCATCTCTTTCTCCTTTTGGATGTTCGTCTGGTGATCTTAAGACTGATGAGATAGAAGAGACTGCAGGGGATTACGACCAGACCACCACTCAAGCTTAGCTTAACTCATCTTTTCTTTCAGTTTATGTATGCCACATGTTTAGACATTTCTGTTCTTATATTTCCTTTTCAGGTTAACTCATATATTGTAAATATATCAAGTTTGAATGTAAATAAAGTTGTTGAAATTTAAATCCCATGTTAATTTCTTATCATTTTATATTTCTTAATTACGCTTAGCGTATTTATTCCGGAAAATGACCTTCTCAAAATAAATACGCTGCGGGCCTCGTCACGTACCTGTTTCCGTCTTTTGGGAAGCGGGGCGTGACATGTTTTATTGGTGGCCTATGCAGGTCATTTCTGCATGAAGTCTCAAGTATTATATCATAAGAAATATGAATTTCAACAACTTTATATTCTTTGCATTTCAATTTTCGTTGAATCTATCATAATCTTTCTTCTTTATCTAAGGTGATGGATTCTCCCAAAAACACCAGCACCAACGTAAATGGCAGTACACCATCACCACCAACTCTTACCGTTCTACCACCTACATCTACCGTAGCTGCATCACTCACAGAACATACGATACTTTTGGAGGCTATCAAAAGACTACTTAAGTGTCAGCAGGCTCGACACGATTTTGCAGGAGCAGACTGCTCTCCTTCTGTTGGCTATAGTGCCCTCAAGTCAATTATTTAATCACAGGCACGCGATTGTGATGATTGATGGAAGACCTATACGGGGAGAACAGTCTTACTCGAGATGATAGTATGCTATCTGGTTTGTCTTTATCAACATGCAATAGTGATCTGTAATGCCACCTAATGCATGCACATGATGATAAAGACAAACCAGATAGCATACTATCATCTCGAGTAAGACGGTTTTCCCCGTATAGGTTCTCTCTCAATCATCATAATCGCGTGCCTGCGATTAAATAATTGACTTGAGGGCACTATAGCCAACAATCTCCCACTTGCACTTAAGGCTAATTATTGCGGTGTCGCATACTCACAGCCTGTGTGATACTGAACACCCAACTTCTCTACTAATCAGTTTCGCAAAGCCCGTTTGTGAAACTATTGCATTCGAGAAATAGCCTCAGTGAGTGGATCCGCTCTAGTGTTTCTTTCTTTATCTCTCTATATCTCAACTTTGCGGAGAAAGACTATCTCCCGAAATGAGCGATACCTGTCTTAGAATTTGTCTGGATATCTGATGGAACCCAGTTCATAAATGAACTCCAAATCCAACAAACTTCTTAGACTGTATCATCCACTGAATTTAATCAGTATCATGGGCCATGCCTTCCTCAGTATCTGCTTGGACCACCTGTCCAACATACTGCCCCTCAAAAGTAGGGAAAAATATAACTCTGACAGTCACTTTGTCATCCAGGTCACCTTAGAAGCCCTAAATGACAACCGTCTCCCGAAGGAGGCTGCCGTTACCATATACTAAGAACATCCACTTATGTTCATAACTGCTTCCCAACATTTCTCCAGGATTGGATTAATATATATGCTTATTGCATCCAGTGCAAAAGCAATATCTGGTGTGGTACTTGATATTTCATGATTAACTCAATTGCTTAAGCAAGTGATACGCTAATCATGCAAATCCTTCTCCTCATCAGTCTAGAAGACATCTATTTAGAGAGGGTGACTTCGTCACCTACGGGTACACCACCTCGCCAGGAGTCGTCAATTCTAAAACACTTTTAGAATATTGTCAAAGTACCTAAATTGGGACACTTCCCAAATCTAGATCTAAAACCATAGATCTAGTGACCAGAATCCCCGATATTTTATCCAGATCCTATATGGAGAAACACCTTGTGACAATCACAGTATAACCGATCGTAGTATAGGAATATCACTTCCTATCAAGAGTATGTCATTCAAATACCATGACATCACTCCCTACCACCTTCTTACCAGATCCATCTGTTATTCTGATGAAGTCAAACTCTATGACCGTCACACCAAAAATAGATGTTCTATCTCCGCTATACATATTTTAGTTTATAAATAGACATAAGCTACCATCCCATTGTGCTTCTGCTGCTCCCACTGACTACAACAACCCTCTGGCAAAGTCATATACACGTGCACTTCTAAAGCTAGTTTAGAACGATGTTATACTCATCCTCCTGCCAGGTCTCATAGTCTAGAACAGCAGCAATGACAAGTCTGCGTAAACAAAAACCTCCCTGTCACCGTCTCTGAGAAGACCAAAACACCTCTCGGGTGCCTGAGGTTACCCACCAAATCTGCGAAGTGGCTAATGGAATATCAAATCCAATTGAATTTTTAGGTTCTACTAAATTTCAGTAATCATTTGTGGTTCTGGAATCACTTCCAGTTCTACCATACTCCCATTAATATTTTCTGAAAAGAAATCATTTTACTAAAACTGTGGTGAGTCATGAACAATATAACTATTGATCTTCCAGATGGTAGAATGTTAACCCTCGTCAAAGCCCGCGATAACCCACAAACTGCCATTACCGAAACGTGCCTAGAGTTTATCCGGATTCTAGTTTTAAGCATAAGTCGGACAACTCCATATACCTTAACATCGTTAAGATATGAATCCCTTTTTTATCCAATATAGAAACTAAGGCACTAATTTCATTGGAACCAGAATAAAAAATCATGCAGCTGTCTCCAGTGCATATCAACTAAATGAAAGGAGGCCAATCAGCATTACTCATCAAGCGGTACACCCACGTATGAGTAACCTGAAAGAGAAGCAAGTTCTCAAAACCATTACTTACGACGAAATACTTAGCATGAGTATCTACATTTTTGATCACCTTGAAGAATCTTAATACTTTGCAACATATGGTTCTCTACTTTATTCTTATACCTACAACTTCTCAAAATTTGGACCTTATATTTCAACGAAATACTTTGTCTAAAGCCAGAGAAGTCAAAAGTAAACAGAATATAGTACGAGTACCAACCCCTTTGTCCTAATGGACACCGGACAACATACAATACTTTGTATAAGTCCACTGAGTTTAATAACTCAAATCCTGTGCGTCGTAGGTTGAAAACTGTACTATGGTTAAAAAGAATTACACCGTTGTTGAATGCACCTTACCTAACCACCAACTGATATAGGTAAATATCATAGACATAATTTCAAAATATTATATCTCACTTTAAAAATTAAACATACAGATATATCAGTTTGAAATTGGTGCATAACAACGGATATTCAAAACCAAATATTTGCCGTCAAGTAAAACCCAGGTGATTTTCTCAAATATCACCAATTACAAAGAATTCTATTATAATGAAGATATAATCACCTAATTCCCAATATTCTACTCCCACTCAGCATCTGTAACTCCATACAGATGTGAGAATCAAAACTGGTAAATACATACTCTGGAGTCAGAATCTAATTGGGAAAATAGCTTTCAATTAACACTGCACAGTAAAACTGAAACATGAAAATGTTTCGAAAGGGTATCCGGGTATTCCTAGTAATGCCTATTCCACTATCCTGATTCATGAAAGTAACTGTATATTTCCTTGCTCTCACTCCAATCCCTTTATATGTCTTTACTTATTACCTTCTGTATACCGCACTTAGGCTAATTGATTTTCTTCCTTCCCTACCTTTCGGCACTAGCCTATGGTTTGGAAGAAGACTATCTAATAAGCGTAATAGGTGTGCTCTCCTAGTCCTAGGAGCTTTCGCAACCTGAGAGAAGGTAAAGAGAAAAGACAACTGAATAATTCTTATTCTATTTCTCCAGAACCAGAAACCATCCTCGAACTGGAACAAGTCCTTCGAGTTCGTATGTAATTATACGATGGCATATCCAATCAATATGGATCTTTGTAATGATACGGAGTGTTCGGGAGAAATGCAAATGTGATATAGGAGTGGCAGGAGTATACGCGGTTTCTTCGTGAATGATAGTAGTCGCAATTTCCGTTTCCCTTATTCTAATCCCTTTATATGTCTTTACCTATTACCTTCTGTACATCACACTTAGGCTAATTGGTTTTCTTCCTTCCCTACCTTTCAGCACCTGCCTATGGTTAGGAAGAAGACTATCCAATAAGCGCAATAGGTGAACTCTCTTAAATACCAGGAGCCCTCGCAACCTGAGAGAAGGTAAAGATAAAAGACAACCGAATAATCCTATTCAATTTCTTCAGAACTAGAATCCATCCTTGAACTGGAACAAGTTCCTTTGAGTTCGCATGTAACTATACGATGGAAATATCCAAGAAATGTGGATCTTCATAGTGATACAGAATGTTCCGAAGAAATGCAAAGGTGATATAGAAGTGGCAATGATATATGCAACTTTGACAATCCAAAAGCCAAAGTGTTTTAAGAAGGTTCGGTTAACTTGGTTCATGAGTTTTAGTTTAGGGTTAGGCCATGGTCGCTGCTAAAAAGAGAGAGAAAAAAAACACTCAGCGTGCACTCTAACTTAGATTAGATTGGTTAATCACTTTATCTAATCAGGATGGTTCCCACTGTTTCCTCGAATTCTCCTTCAAACCCTAAAGGAGAATTAGTCGGGATCATTCAAAATCACCCGAGGAGTAGCACGTACTGATCAGTGGGAATCGAGATCCAACTATTATCGCATGATAACTTGATGGAAGCCATTTAAGTCACCACACTCCAGAAGGCATGCACATGCCTGGCAAGTTTCTTGTATATTTGAAACTCCCAATGTGGTTTTTACCTCAAGACCCTAGTGATCTTGACACAGTCAACAAATCAAAAGGTCCTATTCAAGTTCAACTCGTCATTATCTTGATTGTGTTAAACCCACCCGCACGATCCCGTGACACAGTCAACAAGGCCGCACGAATGTCCTAACCAATCGCATTGCATGCTACAAACAAGCCTTACTTAGCTACCGCACACTACGCCTTGACACAGTCAACAAACGTAGCACGAATACTAAGTACTATTTGTAGGAAATGACGGAGGGCTATGGCTGGTTTTTGGAGAAAAAACCTTTAACGTAATGAACTTGATATCGTTGAAGGAACCGAGTGGTTTTTTACAAATATATAGTGGCGCAAAATTTTACTAAAGAGGTCACTCCCTGTGAAGAGATCTCGGCTCTTTCCTCATCGAATGAGGTGCAAGATATCCTAACATAAATACCACGATGCAAAGCAAAAGAATCAACTATAGTGAGGTTATTACGATGAAGCAATCTTTCGTCTAAGAGGTCACTCCCGATGAAGGGATCTCGGCTCTTGCCTCGTGGAATGAGGTGCAGGATATTCCCAATCGAATACCACTGTGCAAAGTAAAAGAGAACGTTTGTAATATCTGTTTTTTAAAAAAATTTGGTTCCAACAACATCATATAGGTTTGTTTTATCCCTGCGTGAATCAAAATCAACGCAGTCCCATCAATTAAACATATCACACCAGATAAATGAACAAAAATATAATGTACGTATATGCTATCCGCATTCGCCACTGGGCCCCATCATGCACCGTTAGGTTACTTAACTAACGGCAGAGCGGGGGCTGGACTAGCGCGGGTGCAAAACATATACAACACCTACTAATATATATATAAATATATATAACATTCATACCGGGCATGATATAAGCAACATCACAGAAGCAACACAGAATAATGGATAATTTAGGAGCCCCGGGTTTCCTTTGAGCCGCAAATGAAACCCGACGTTCTCCGGTCGTGTGGATTGCTTGTGCAATGTAAACTTGGACCCCTACGAGACACGAAATGTTGCGTTATTAAGGGTCTGACTTTATCCACCCCCTAGACATGATATGCGATATTCTTAGATGAACAGACCGAATTATAAGGAGATTGTCACGGATAGGCTCAGTAGGGGTTTGGATGAGTTTGCTCGTCGACCTTCCTTTCGCTCAATACCTGGGTAGCCATTACATACAGCTAGTGCCGCTGACGTGATTGTGGTTAAACTCACTGCCAACGTATTGACGGGTCTTTAGATTCCCACACAGAGGGTTTCCCTAGTTCTGGTGAAACGATATAGTAGCCGTATTGGATACGTGCATGGTTTCGATCGATCGATCGTATTATACACCCGGACTTTCGATCGGACAGTTGGTAATACTAGCCTGCACAGGATTGAGCCGGATTATTAAATTAGGTATTGATTTAATAATTTACATATATATTTCGATATGTATATTCTAATATTATGTTCTTTGTGTTATTCTATCTCTTTGGGTATTCGTATTTCGATACGAATACATGTATGTATATACAGTAGAAGGTAATCCGTATTTATCCGGAAAACATTCTAGAAGGTGGACACCTCATTTTGGATTTACTCATTTGTTAAAAATGAGATAATGAGGTGGAAATTGAGAATGGGGAGTATGGTGAGAACGATGCTTGTATAGTGTGCACAAATAAATTATTAATTCATTTGTGCATACTATTCAAATATGGCTTGATTTTTAAAATGAAAGAAAAGTTTTACAAAACCTAGCATTTGATTTTCTCTCTCTATGGATGGTTCAATTTTTTTCTCATTTGAGTTTTGAGCTCTCTCACCATTAGCTTCACCCTCTTGAGTTTCTTGAGTTCGCTCCACCTTCATCTTCCGCCTCCTCTTAACCCTCTTATGTGTTGAGAATCATGAGAGGGGGTGATATGAGATAGATAAACATTTAGATCACACACTATATTCTAGGCTTTCTAGATTAGCAACCTAGAAACCTTAGTTGATTCACTTGCTTTGATGTGGAGCTAGAACCATGAGCTACATCTCTCGGGTGGATCATCATCGACGAAAGAAGACCGGCGGCCAAGTTTAGTCGTGGATGCCTCAAGGAGCTTGGGATGATGGTAGAAGACCGAAGGACTTGGTTCTTTTGGTATAACATTCTAACCTTCTAGTTTAGCTCCCATGCATGTTTTTGTTATCTAGGGCTTATGGGTCGATCCAGATTATCGGGTTGTTCTAGCGCCAGTTTCATAAATTTTTGTTCCGCAAATGGTCACGGTAGATGGCCATGGCGCTGGCATAACCCAACACCTTCAATAGAGTTTCATCCGCTCTGAAGCAGAAATACCGGAAGTAAAACAATTTCGAGCATTACACCCGAAGAACTTCTCAGAGAAAAGAGCCCACTTGAAGCCGAAGAATGGGCTCAGAGCATAGAAGATGATCTAGCAGTAGCCTATGTCCTAGAAGTGGCTTGGGTCAGAGCAGCAAAACTCCAACTTACCGACAATGCCAGAGTCTGGTGGAAGGCCGAGGAGAGCCATCTTGAGCAGCCGATCGAGTGGAAGATTTTCCGTGATCTCTTCGACGCCAAGTACTTTCCGAAACCGCACATTTCGAGATGGAACAGAAATTCATACACCTGCAACAAGGATCCATGTGGGATAAGTCAGTGGATGAGTACGATGCCAAATTCACTATGCTCAGCAGATTCGCTGCCCATATAATTCCTACTGCAGAAATCAGAGCCAGGCGCTTCTAGCAAGGATTAGACCCTAAGATCCAGGTTGCCCTAGCAACGGGAGAATACCTAACACATGAAACAGTTTTGAAGTCAGCCCGTCATTATGAAGCTGTCATTAAGGAGAAGGGAAGACCACAGTCGGTCGGTATAAAATGTCCCGCCAGCCAGATTACTGAAAGAGCCTCTTCTAGGCCAACTCTTTCAGCACTACCCATGAAGCTAGGAGGATCATTTTCCAAGACTGAACCAAACTTCTGTATCTATTGCAAGAGGACCAGACACTAGGTCATGGATTGCCGTTGAGCAAATGACCTTTGTTTGATATTTGGATCACCCTCTTACACTGTAGGAACTTGCCCACAGAACCGAGTTGGCCCAGCCCTCTCAGCTAGACCAGCTATTCAAGCTCCACCTACTCGTTTAGCTCTTCCTGCACCAGCTCCGCGCGAAGCACCTTTACTTCGTCAGCCATCACTTTATCAGCATGCACAGAGAAATATGCCGAGATGCCAGACTTTCACTTTGTCGGCTGTAGAGGACAAAGCCACGGGTCAAGATAAGACTGGTAAATTTTCCTTCCATCTTTTTCATCCTTTTCAAAGTCTTACATCCTTTTGTTCTTTTATCTACCTGAACTTTTCATGCACTTTTGGTACGATATTAGTAGTCCCTACTTTCATTACTGCTTTAACCTAAACTTTTCTTGAATCTGTTACAACATCCCCCTTGTGTAAATTTCGACGACGAATTTTTTTTAAGGTGAGTAGGATGTAACGTACACTTTTATGATCCAATATTAATAACAGAGTGTATTTCTGTTCTGGTTTCGAGTTATAAGTTATTATTCATAACTTATGTATAAGAAACTCCTTGTAACTCACTGGTTAAGCCTCTACACTGCTGTCTCATAGCCTGTAAGTTTGAATCCCATCAGTCCCAATTATTTTTAATATTTTTTCTTTTAATTTTTCGGAAGCCCAAGAGTTGCACGTGCATTACACGGAGAAACGAAGAGTTGCAAATAAATTAAACAATATAAATAATACATAGATACCCAGATGAATGCACTGCACGAACCCCAAGACCAAACTCCACTTCTGGGCCTCCAGTTTTCCCATTTTGGCCGCTACCGGCGGTTTTAACATGGCCATTTTTCCTGTGCTTCGCCCGGTGTGTCACTTTGACCCCCCTCTACTTCTTTTTCCTATTTGATTTCCCTGAATTTAATCAGAGAACTGTCAGACTCTTCATCTCTACAATTAATCCTTTTTAATTCTTGTTAATTATTTTTAATTATCCATACATCTATCCCCCACTCACAATAAATACCTAGACTAGTCCCAGCTTTTCCCCTAGACATACCACTCTTTCAAATCTATATTTCTCTTAAAATTTCAAGTACTCAAGTTCCCTCCAGGAGTTGAGCACGTTTCTTCTCTCTCGTTTCGTCATTCCCTCAAGATCTTTCATCCCTTTTCGTTGCTCCACAACTTGCCCAAGTGACGTCAGTAGATCGTGCTCGCCCCTAGTCGCATTCACAGGTCTCGGTTCAACAAACCGAGACTTCTACTTTTCCTTTTCCTTTTCGTTCGTACGAGTATGAACGCGCAACTGTAAGTCCTCTCTTCCTCTCTATTTTCCCTCTTGTATGCTCTCCTCGTTTTTTCATGACCATGTCGCCATTCTCGTCATTAGTAACTACGTAAGTCCCAAATTCTATTTCCTTTCATTTTTATCACCTTCTTTTGAATCAAATGTCAACATACTAGTTTCTAAATCATAATTAACCCCATGTGTACATAAATAAATACGATTACCATTATTATAAAATTTGTGACCCATGAATCACTCTTGAATGAAAATTACTAGTTATTTTTACAGAGTTTCACGATATGTTGATAAAATACTATAAATCGGTAGATATCAATTTACGAATAAATACCATAATTTTTCTTTTATCAATGCTAGTCCCCATGTTATGTTATTTTTAGAATATGCATGGGGTAAAGACCTACCCCCACTTACGTACACATGGAAATAGTTCGATCATTGTTTGTCACAAAGAAAAAGTATTTCGCTAAAATACTCGCACGTTCAAAATACGATACATTAACGATAATTCAAATCTTTTGCAATTACGCCTCTACAACCCTCGTTAGGGGACCCGTTTGTGGATGGTACGGGTTATCGCACGTCCTTGAAATAGTAGAGTGAGATGCAGAAATCCTCACGGAGAATTCGGCCTCGAAAGGAATAAATACGGTTATAAGAGAAAATACGACTTTTTAAAATAAGTTAAATAATTGGATAAACCCTCATATCATAAACTCGTATTTCTAAATAAAACAGTTTATGATAACTAATTTTTAAATGAAGGATGAAAGTTTCAAGAAAATACCATCAAGTTTCCAAAATTATAGTTTTCATTAAAATACCGTAAACTTTTAAAAAGCTAGGTTTTATCACTAAAATACTACTAAAACTAAAATACATTTTCATAAAAACTCTTGACATTCAAATTAATAGGGTTTTATCAAAAAACACCCTTGAGGTTTAATTTTTTAAAAAATATTAAAATATTTTACAGAAAACCCCCTCAAGAAATACAAACAATGTAAATATATAATAAATAAACTTGAATAAATTTTTAAGGACCCAAGATTAATATAGGTTTAAGTGGTATCATTTCTCTTGAGTCTCAGGAGCCGGAGAAAGTGAGTGCTTGCCTATCCAGATTAGATAACACTGCAAATTAAAGGAGTTATCAATGGCAATCGTCTTAGAAAAAGACACAAATCCTGCCGTCCATGTACAACGGTTGTCCGATTATTCCTGAATTTAAGAATTTACAAGATTGAAGCTATTCAAAAGATTAAATCTAGTAACATGAAATGACTATAACCCGAATACAAACTAGAACATGACTCAGAACTCGAACTAAGAATTAAACATGAACTTGAACTCGACACTTGAACTTAACATGAATATCTGAACCCAATGTCTACTCTTGAACTGACTTGACTCGAATCATGAATACACTTGATATGAATACATGAACACTTGACACGAATACTTGATCTTGACATGAACTCAATTTTGCAACTTGATATATTCATGGATTCGAGCAAGACTGGTAATTTTAATTATAATCTAGAATACACGGGGTGTTGGGGTAGTTCAAAGTGCGAATCTAACGAAATCTCAGGAGTCCCCCTAGATTATGAATCCATATCCACTAACACAAACAATCTATCATGAGGACCAGTGTTTCCTTACTCCTGGATTATAACCTGTTGAGTTTGTAATACTTCAACACTAGGTTGAAGTCCCGCTTCTAATACTTAATTCGGGCCCGTGGTTTCTTACCCCTGAATTACAGCCTGTTGGGTTCGAGAACACTCTTGAAATTGGTTGAAATTCACCCTTGAATTTTATTAAATTAGTTTACTCATGTAGAGACCTTTTAGGACACTTACATACAGTTCATGTTCACTATACCTACACTTCACGGCCATACTATATTATGCTCATATTATTTTACCATGATATATAGAACTGCATGTTACATAGAATTGCTATGCTTATATTAAATGACATATTTATATACCATATCTCCTAGTCCATTGCTTTATGATATCAATTTCCAACTTGTCATTATACTTTTATACTTCATACCTTTACTTGGGAACTTACCGAGCGAAAGTTCGCTGATGAGCATTCACCTATCTCTTTCTTCTTTTGGATGTTCATCAGGCGGTCTTGAGTCTGATAAGATAGAAGAGACTGCAGAGGATTACGACCAGATCACCACTCAAGTTTAGTTTAACTCATCTTTTCTTTCAGTTTATGTACGCCACCTGTTTAGGCATTTCGTTCTTGTATTTCCTTTTCAGTTGAACTCATATATTGTAAATATATCAAGTTTGAATGTAAATAAAGTTGTTGAAGTTTAAATCTCATGTTAATTTCTTCTCATTTTATATTGCTCAATTATGCTTAGCGTATTTATTCCGGGAAACGACCTTCTCGAAATAAATATATCGCAGGTCTCGTCATGTACCTGTTTCCGTAGTTTGGGAAACGGGCCGTGACACTTTTCCTCTTGTTTACTTTTAAGAAATACATATCATGTGTTGTCCTAAGTTGTGTTGTTGATTTTATACAATGTTGATGTAGTCATACTTAACGGTAAGAATATTCTATATGGGATGGTTCGATCCGTCTATCAAATTTATAGAAAGATACCTTCATGAAAGTGAAGATTATGAGTTTTCTAACAACATGACACACAAAAGTGAATATCAGAAGAATCTTAACTCCAAAATGACAGGTCTCATTTAATGGGATTATTATATTCAAGATATTAGGTTATGATTTACATATAAGCATATAAAATAACAAAGCAAGTTTCTTTTTTTAAATGTTGCATCGGAAAAGGTTTCAAAGATATTCATGTAAGTTGCTTAATAAACACATATCAATTTGTGGGTACGATGGTGACCAAATCTCTATTGTTGCATCAAAATAGAATTCAGCTTTGATTGATACAGCTTTTAGGTTTAAACCTAAGTGACAAGTGATAAAGATAATGAAGCATCATAGGCAAAGGCAACATTGACCATCAATACATAAACAAGGAAATACATATTTCCCTGTTTATATTGTTCCTTAAATATATATTAACCATTTATAGGATGGTAATTATAGAATACTTCTATACTGTTTATATTGTTCCTTAAATATATGTTAATCATTTATAGGGAAGTTAATTATAGAATACTTTTGTAATTTATAAAGAAGACAAATCAATGAAATAATCAGAAAGGAGAATTCTTCTTCAATATAATATTTATTAGTATTTTATGGTATCAGAGCCTGTGTAGGCTAACGCCATATCTCTTTCTCTTTCTTCCTTCTTGATTAAAACTTAAAATTCCTCCATCAATGGAACACGACTCTACCTCTTCAGTACTCCCATCTTCTTCTCTCACAACATCCTCTACATTATCTCACGGAACAAACATCATGTCGGTTCTTCACATAAAACTCACCCGAGACAGCTATCTTGGATGGAAGATGCAGTTTGAACCAGTTCTCAAATCTCAAGGATACATGGGCATCGTCAATGTCATAGAAAGATGCCCACGTATGACTATTTCTGATGAGAAAAACTCATCCCTTACCGTGCGTAATCTGGCACATGATTTGTGGATTCGAAAGGATCAATTGATCCTTAGTTGGATGGTAGCATCTTTGGCAGATCTACACATCTCCCTTATAGTTGGTCGTGAGACGTCGCAGGCGGTCTGGGAAACTCGAGCCAAGGCTTTCACCTCACATTCTCGAGCCTGTGTGCTTCAATTAAAAATGCAACTTCATAATATCAAGCGTGGTTCTACAACCGTCACAAAGTATATTCAACACATCAAAACTATCTTTCATAGTCTTGCAGTTATCGGCCATTAGATCTCCGACTCGGATCTTGTCATGCAGGTAATTGCTGGCCTTGGTCCGGCGTATGACGCCTTTGTACCCACAATCACCACCCGACTTGACGAGGTTTCTCTTGAAGATCTCCATGGAATGCCACTTGCTCATGAGTTCCTTCATCAATATCAAGATAAGTCCATTGAAGACACCCCCTTTCCCTTAGCAAACATGGTTACATCAGGACGTGGATTCTCTTATCCTAAGCAATCTGATCGTGGCGGCCGTGGTGGCCGAGGTAATCGAGGACGTGGACGAGGTCGAGGTCGTGGCCCATCTCCTTGCCAAATTTGCATGGAGATAGGACACTATAGAAATGGATGTCCACAGCGATTTAATTAGACATTTTAGGGCTACCCGCATCCTCAACAACAACCAAATGGTGGAATCAATCAGAATTTTCAGGGATACCAAGCAACTTCAGCACTTTCACCATCAACATTTTATGCGGCTCATACTCCAATTGGTGCATAGAATCCTTCAGTTTTCTATGCAGCACCATATGCTGCCCATCGCAACATCTGGGGAGTCGCTTAGTAGCCTCCTCAACTTGGTATCCTGATTCAGGTGCCACTCATAATATAACACCAGACTACACTCAACTCCTTGGAGCCAAGTCTTACAAAGGTACGAATACAGTACAAATAGATAACGGTATAGGTTTGCGTATTCTAAATCATGGACACAGAGTTATTCCTTCAAACTTGAGATCTTTAGCTATGTTAAACGGGCTTCATGTACCATCTATTACTAAAAATTTGTTGTCATTTCATAAATTTACCAAGGATAATAACGTTGTATTTGAATTCCATTCTTTTGATTGTTTTGTGAAGGATCGGGAATTGGGGAAAATCCTACTCCAAGGTCATCTTAAAGATGGACTCTACCAGTTATCAAATACCAATGTGTCGGCATCCTATGCAACCCTTGTTGGTGAATGTGTATCTAACTCTTCTTGGCATGCTCGCTTAGGTCACCGTGCTTTCAAGACTGTATTTAGAATTTTATCTTAATTTAGTCTACCCAATAGGAGTAGCTGTCCATTATCAATTTGTCCTAGCTGTATGAAGGCCACGAGACATAAATTACCGTTTCAATTATCAACATCTGTTTCTGTTGCTCCTTTAGATTTAATATTCTCTGATGTTTAGGGTCCAGCACCTATTATTTCTTATTCTGGTTTTTGGTATTATGTTGTGTTTATTGATGATTTTAGTAAGTTCACATGGCTATTTCCCATGCGCAATAAATCTGATGTCCTTGATATTTTTTGCCGCTTTAAAAAACATGTAGAACGTTGTCATGCCCCGCTTCCCAGTATACGGGCAGAGGACGCGACGAGGCCGCTACGTATTTACTCAGAATTAAACACGCTAAGCGTATCTAAGCAATATAAAATGTAATGTACACAAGAGACAAGATATAGATGAACAATAACTTTATTTATTAACATTCTTTTTATAATACATCTGAAAAGTAAATACATGGAATGAAAAGCAATGCCTAAACATGACATAACAGAAATGGAAAGTACTGAAATGAAATGTAGAAGTATCTAGAGCTCCGGATCGAAGGCTAGCTGATCCAAGTCCTCTCTGGTGGGATCGATCTCCTGAAGATCCGTTCCACCTGACAACATTCTAAAGAAGAAAGAGAAGGAATGTCGTCAGCGAACAATCGCTCAGTAAGTCCCAAAGATAAGGGAGAAGTAGAATAGACAGAGAGAGAGTGTGTGTATCTTTTAAAATTGTATTATATTGTTATAGTGTTGATTTAGTATTAACGCTGTTGTTAACGTAAGTTCAAGGGTGAATATCAACCAATCTCAAGAGTGTTCTTAAACCCAACAGGCTGTAATCCAGGGGTAAGGAACCACGAGTCCGAATCAAATGTTAGTAACGGGACTTCAACCTAGTGTTGAAATATTCCAAACTCAACAGACTGTAATGTAGGAGCAAGGAAACACGGGCCCTCATGATATCTTGCTTGTATTAGTAGACATGGATTCATGATGTAGGGGGACTCTTGAGATTTTGTTGGGTTCACGCATGAACTACCCCAATACCCCGTGTATTTATTTTATTAATAGTAATGATTGTACTGATGGTATTGTATTGTATTGTATTGTATTGTATTGTATTGTATTGTATTATAGATTGTATAGATGGATGACTTGCCGAAACCATGATATCAGTAAATGGATGTAATTGGAGAATCATGTAGATGGAAGTATATCAATGGTTCGGTTCAGTCAAGTTGTATAGATTGATAAATTGAACAGATTGAATATATAGATTCATATTGAATTGTAGTTTGTGCTTGAATTTTATTCAAGTCAGATTGATTATATCGAGACTCAGTCTGAGTCAGACAATTAGAAAAGAAATTGAATCCTGAATTAAGTTTTTGTGTTATCGGTAATCGCTGCACATGGACGACAGGATTTGTATCTTTTTCAAAGACGATTACCGTGTTGATAACACCGTTTGTTAAGTTGTCTACCTTAAATAGGCAAGCACCCATATCTCCGGCTCCCTGAGGCTCAAGAGACTGGTCCCGCTTAAACCTATATTTACTAGGGTCCTTATTGTAATTTATAAAACTTGAAGTGGTTTTATGTAAAAATAATTTTGTATAATTTTTAAAATACACCTCAAGTATTATATTATCGTCTTTAAAGTTTTCATTGATGTATATTTTATATATGTGACATTTCTAGTGAGTAAACCTATTTTTCATTATATATGGTATTTAATTGTAAAGTATTGAACTTGTATAGAATTGCATGGTGTTTTCATGTAAATTGATTCTCTTGATTTAGAAAAGTTGGAATATTTATATTATATCAAAAATTAGATATTTTGATAATACATATATATATATATATTTATATAAAAATAATTTTAATTTATTATTTTTCTAGAAATCTCATTTTCTTAAGATATTTGTATTTTTAAATTTTTCGAGAGCGAATGCTCCTTGCGGAGGTATGCATCTCGCACTACTAAGCCTAAGGATGTGCGATAATCTGCACCATCCTGAATGGATTCCCCAAAATGGATTGTAGCGGCGCTTTGCAAAGATTTGTTTAAATACATAATCTTATATAAAAAGGTTTTAAAGGTATTTATGTGTAAAATTTCATTTTCCCGTATTCTATATTCCCGAAAGGTATCGTGCCATGTTGCATATGAGTGTTGTGAGGAGGTAGGTCATTACCTCATGATCTATTTAAAGGTATAGCAAGAAATTATGATATTTAATGTCGAAACTAAATTACATGGTATTTTACTGAAAAGGTACGATAAAAATTACAATATGAAATATTTTGCTATGAAACTTGTTCATGATATTTTATTAATGTTTAATAGTTAAGATGTGAGGGTTTGGTATGTTTGAATTTAAGAAAAGATGGAGTTTTAAAGAAAAACTGAATCGGAAGTTGGATTAACTCCGCTTCCGTCGGGTTTTAGAAATACATGTTTTTAGAGTAGACAAGAGAAGGGGGAAGAGGGACTTACAGGTTTGTAGTGTAGAGAAGAGGAAAAAATGGAGTGGTAGGAGGTGCCGGTGCGTCGTTTCGTCGCCGGGAGTTCCTAAGGTTGTCGTCGGAAATTCGTTGGAACTTCGCCCTTCGCTAACTCCACTTGTACACAAAACCTTAGAGATATTTCTTGAGAGTTTGGACAGAGTTTGTGAGTGAGGGGGTGTGAATTGGAGTGGTATTTATAGGATAATCTAGGGTTTAAGGGTAGATGAAAAGTTGTATTGAAAATTGTATGAAAAAATGGTTTAATGGAGTTTTTAATTTCTCTGTTACTGTGCAGAGGATTTAAATTATACAGGGGTTTCAAGAATACCAAAAGGCACAGAACTCCAGAAGACAAAATCCAATTTTGAGCGAGTCAACCCGGCGCCGCCGGCCGAGTCGGCCGCGCCGCCGGCCCGAATCGGCCGAGTCGCGTCGGTTCTTCGACACCGCGTGTCCATCGACGATTTGTCTACCTCCTGGGACAGTTTGTTTTATATGTGACCTTTGGTTTTACGGGTTAAGCACGTGTAGACTCTTGGACTTCTAAAAATTTAAAAGAAAACTAATTAAAAAATAATGTGGCTAATGAGATATGAACTCTGGTGTTTTGGTTCAGCAGTGCAAGGTCTTACCAGTGAGGTACAAGCTCCTTCTTGCTATTAAAAAGCAAAACAAATTTATAACTTGTGCTCAGGCAAAAGTGCCCCTTTTTGTATTTTTGAAAAGAATTGTACAGAAAGTTGTACAAAAAGTTTAGGGATGTTACATTCTACCCTCTTTATAAAAATTTCGTCCTCGAAATTTATAAAAGGAAAGTGTAACAGATTCAAGGAAAGTTTGGTGATAGAAGTACTTGATAGTGTATGAATAATTACAACGTGATGCAAAAGTTTGAAAAGTTTGAAGAGAATTACTAGGATTATCCTGGCCAACCGTCTCAGCTTCTACAGCTGCCAAAGTGTAAGCCTGGCGTATCGTCACATTTCTTTATGCATGCTGGTACATCGCTGGTTGTCGAGGTAAAGGTGGTCCACGTGGAGGTGGTGCAGGAAGAGCTAACCGAGTAGGTGGAGCTTGGATAGCTGGTCTAGCTACGGAAATAGGGTCAGTTCGGTTGTGTGGGCAAGTTCCTATGGTATGTGAGGATGATCCACATATCAGGCAAAGACCGTTTGCTCGTCGGCAATCTTCCATCAGATGTCCAGCTCTCTTGCAGTAGGTACAAAAGGCCGGGCCGGGCCTGTTGATTGGTACTCTCGGTCTCCTTGGTACATATGGTAGTCTTGATGAGGCTTCTCCTGCTATCTAGTTGGCAGGGCGCTTCATTCCGGCAGAATGAGGTCTGCCCTTCTTGTTCACCACTGCCTCATATCTTCAGGCAGGTTTCAAAGCCATATCATGGGTTGGGAAATCCCCTGTAGCTAATGCAGCTTGGATTTCCGGGTCCAACCCCTGCTGAAATTTTCTAGCTCTGATTTCAGCAGTCGGTATGAGATGGGCCGCAAACCTGTTACAGTCTTGTGTTAGCTGTGTAATATGTGATATAAAATCGAATATTGAGACATATCTTACCGACTGAGTATGGTGAACTCAGCGTCATATTCATCTATTGACTTGGTCCACATTGAACCTTATTGCAGATGGATGAACTGTTGTTCCATATCAAAGCGGGCAGTCTCAGGGAAGTACTTTGCATCGAACATGTCACGGAAAGTATTCCATTCGATGGGTTGATCAAGACGGCTTTCTTCCGCCTTCCACTAGACCCGTGCATTGTCCGTGAGCTGCAGTTTCGCAACACGAACCCAAACTATCTCTGGCACTTGTGCTGCTGCCAGATCGTCTTCAATGCTCTGAGCCCATTCCTCAGCTTCTAGAGGGCTCTCTTTTCCTAAGAATTGTTTGGGGTGCAAGGCTCTGAATTGCTTTACCCCAGGTGCTTCCGCCTCTGGTCGGTTCATTAAGATAGCAGTCTGCTGCTGCTGTCCTTCCAGGAGGCTGCGGATTGCCTCAAGCAGAATCGTCTGCTCGTTGATCGGAGCAGCGACGTCAGGTGTATTGGTAGGGGTGGTAGAGTGTTGTTGAAGTTGGTGCTGGTGTTGTTTGGGGAATCCATAACCTTGAAAGAAAAATTTGGTTTAGGATAGATTCAAAGTATTTGGAATGATAAGATTCAAGAAGTATGAATTGTAAAGAATGTTTTAGTTGCTGGTTCTTGTGTTATATTGCTTAGGTTGTCCACGCAGAACTGAACTGCATGGTAGTGTTCCATATAGCTCGGACCTGCATGGGCCACGAACAAAACCTGTTACTCCCTGCTTCCCAGTATACGGGTAGAGGACACGACGATGCCGCTACGTATTTACTCAAAAGTAAACACGCTAAGCGTATCTAAGCAATATAAAATGTAATGTACACAAGAGACAAGATATAGATGAACAACAACTTTATTTATTAACATTCTTTTTATAATACATCTGAAAAGTAAATACATGGAACGAAAAGTAATACCTAAACAGTGGCATAACAGAAATGGAAAGTACTGAAATGAAATGTATAAGTATCTAGAGCTCCGGGTCGAAGACTAGCTGATCCAAGTCCTCTCTGGTGGGCTCGATCTCCTGAAGATCCGTTCCATCTGACAACATTTCAAAGAAGAAAGAGAAGGAATGTCGTCAGCGAACAATTGGTCGGTAAGTCCAAAAGATAAGGGAGAAGTAGAATAGACAGAGAGAGAGAGAGTGTGTAGCTTTTAAAGTTGTATTATATTGTTATAATATTGTATTTAGTATTAACGCTGTTGTTAATGTAAGTTCAAGGGTGAATGTCAACCAATTTCAAGAGTGTTCTCAAACCCAACAGGCTGTAATCCAGGGGTAGGGAACCATGGGCCCAAATCAAATGTTAGTAACAGGACTTCAACCCAGTGTTGAAGTATTCCAAACTCAACAGGCTGTAATCCAGGAGTAAGGAAACACGGGACCTCATGATATCTTGCTTGTGTTAATAGACATGGATTCATGATCTAAGGGGACTCTTGAGATTCTGTTGGATTCATGTATGAACTACCCCAATACCCCGTGTATTTATTTTATTGATAGTAATGATTGTACTGATGGTATTGCATTGTATTGTATTATCTTGTATTATAGATTGTATAGATGGATGACTTGCGAAAACCATAATATCAGTAAATGGATGTAACTAGAGAATCATGTAGATGGAAGTATATCCATGGTTCGGTTCAGTCAAGTTGTATAGATTGATAAATTGAACAGATTGAATATATGGATTCATATTGAATTATAGTTTGTACTAGAATCTTATTCAAGTCAGATTGATTATATCGAGACTCAGTCTGAGTCAGACAATTAGAAAAGAAATTGAATCCTGAATTAAGTTTTGGTGTTATCGGTAACCGCTGCACATGGACGACAAGATTTGTGTCTTTTTCAAAGACGATTACCGTGTTGATAACACCGTTTGTTAAGTTGTATACCTTAAATAGGTAAGCACCCATATCTCCGGCTCCCTGAGGCTCAAGAGACTGGTCCCGCTTAAACCTATATTTACTAGGGTTCTTATTGTAATTTATAAAACTTGAGGGGGTTTTATGTAAAAATAATTTTGTATAATTTTCAAAATACACCTCAAGTATTTTATTATCGTCTTTAAAGTTTTCATTGATATATATTTTATATATGTGACATTTCTAGTGAGTAAACCTATTTTTCATAATATATGGTATTTAATTGTAAAGTATTGAACTTGTATAGAATTGCATGGTGTTTTCATGTAAATTGATTCTCTTGATTTAGAAAATTTGGAATATTTATATTATATCAAAAATTAGATATTTTGATAATACACACACACACACATATATATTTATATAAAAATAATTTTAATTTATTATTTTTCTAGAAATCTCATTTTCTTAAGATATTTGTATTTTTAAATTTTTCGAGAGCGAATGCTCCTTGCGGAGGTCTGCATCTCGCACTCCTAAGCCCGAGGATGTGCGATAATCCGCACCATCCTGAACGGGTTCCCCAAAATGGGTTGTAGCGGCGCTTTGCAAAGATTTGTTTAAAATACATAATCTTGTAGAAAAAGGTTTTAAAGGTATTTATGTGTAAAATTTCATTTTCCCGTATTCTATGTTCACGAAAGGCATCATGCCATGTTGCATATGAGTGTTGTGAGGAATTAGGTCATTATCTCGTGATTTATTTAAAGGTATAGCAAGAAATTATGACGTTTAATGTCGAAACTAAACTACATGATATTTTACTGAAAAAGTACGATAAAAATTACAATATAAAATATTTTGCTATGAAACTTGTTTATGATATTTTGTTAATATTTAATAGTCAAGATGTGAGGGTTTGGTATGTTTGAATTTTAGAAAAGATGGAGTTTTTAAGAAAAACCGAATCGGAAGTCGAATTAACTCCGCTTCCGTCGGGTTTTAGAAATACAAGTTTTTAGAGTAGACAAGAGAAGGGGGAAGTGGGACTTATGAGTTTGTAGTGTAGAGAAGAGGAAAAAAGGGAGTGGTAGGACGTGCCGGTGCGTCGTTTCTTCGCCGGGAGTTCCTAGGGTCGTCGTCGGAAATTCGTCGGAACTTCGCCCTTCGCTAATTCCACTTGTACACAAAAGTTTAGAGACTTTTCTTGAGAGTTTGGACAGAGTTTGTGAGTGAGGGGTGTGTGGATTGGAGTGGTATTTATAGGATAATCTAGGCTTTAAGGGTAGATGAAAGGTTGTATTGAAAATTGCACGAAAATTGTATTAAAAAATGGTTTAATGGAGTTTTTAATTTCTCTGTTATTGTGCAGAGGATTTAAACTATACTGGGGTTTCAAGAATACCAAAAGGCACAGAACTCCAGAAGACAAAATCCAATTTTGAGCGAGTCAACCCGGCCGCGTCGTTGGCCCGAGTCGGGCCGGTTCTTCGATGCCACGTGTCCATCGATGATTTGTCTACCCCCCTGGACTAGTTTGTTTTATATGTGACTTTTGGTTTTACGGGTTAAGCACGTGTAAACTCTTGGGCTTCTAAAAATTTAAAAGAAAACTAATTAAAAAATAATGTGGCTAATGAGATTTGAACTCTGGTGCTTTGGTTCAGCAGTGCAAGGTCTTACCAGTGAGCTACAAGCTCTTTTTTGCTATTAAAAAGCAAAACAAATTTATAATTTGTGTTCAGGCAAAAGTACCCATTTCTGTATTTTTGAAAAAAATTGTACAGAAAGTTGTACAGAAAGTTTAGGGATGTTACAAACGTTATTTTGACAGAAAAATTCGTATGTTTCATTCAGATTGGGGTGGCGAATATCAATCCCTTCACCGCCATCTCGACTCTGATGGAATTATCCAGAACAAAATGGTGCTGCAGAAAGGAAACATTGTCATATCGTTGAGAGAGCCCTTGCTCGTTTTGCACATTCTCACGCCCCACTTCTCTGTAGGCGGAAACGGTGACGTGGCAAGTCTGCAACGTATTTACTAAGAAAATACGTTAAGCGTAATTAAGCAATATAACAATATGCAAGAATAACAAGAGTAATAAAAATGAAACAACTTTATTTACATTCAACTTTACATATAACTGTCGGGAAATAAAAGATACAATAATAATGCAAATGCCTAAATAATGGCATACTGAAAGTAGGTGCAGACAGGAGCTAGTATTCAGGCTGAGCGAAAAATTGGTCCAAGTCCTCCGGGCTCGGCTCTATC
This sequence comes from Agapanthus africanus, assembly GCA_030015575.1. Lineage (NCBI taxonomy): Eukaryota > Viridiplantae > Streptophyta > Magnoliopsida > Asparagales > Amaryllidaceae > Agapanthus > Agapanthus africanus. Next base: position 169,194 of record JASDDO010000187.1, read on the forward strand.
TGCTCAGAGTCCGGTCCTCTTGACGAACATTCCAAGATCAAGTATTCAAGTTTGTGTTTGATTTTTTTTTTTTGGATTCTGGTTTGAGTTTAGATTCAGGTTGAAGTCAGAATCTTAAGAAAGGAATTAGTTCTTGAAATTCTTAGGTTCGGGAGTAATCGGCAACTGTTGCACATGAACGGCAGGATTTGTGTTTTTTTCCAAGACAATTACCATTTGATAACTCCGTTAAGTTGTTTAGCCTAAATAGGCAAGCATTCACTTTCTCTGGCTCCCCGAGGCTCAGGAGAAATGATACCGCTTAAGCCTATATTAGTCTAAAGTCCTTAAAATATTGTTTTGTATATCTCGAGGGGGTTTATGAAAAATGCTTTAATATAGTTTAAACTACAACCTCGAGGGTGATTTGTAATATTTAGGGTTTTCATGAACATGTATTTTAATTGTTGGGGTGTTTTAATGATAAAAAATTAGTTTTTAAAAATTTATGATATTTTTATGAAAACTAGCTCTTTTGGAAACTTGATGGTATTTTATTAAAATTCTACTCTTTCATGGTAGCTCCGTGGCATCATGGTAGCTTCGGAAATGACTTCGATCTTCGATGAAAGAAGCTTGGTTGCCAACTCCACTTACTCCACTTGCACTTACAAACTTTTGGGAGAATTTTGATAAAAATTTTCAGAATAGAGGGGATCTAGGGTATGGGGTGGTATTTATAGTAAATGATTAGGGTTTGGGAATTAAAAATTTGGATTAAAAGAATTAAAATGGTGTTAAATGGTGAATTGAATGGTCTCTGTTTGATTGCAGGAAAATCAAACAGTGTAGGGGAGTTGAGGGGAGTCGAAGGGGTGTGTGTGCAAAGCACGAAGGGAATTTGGCACATCGGGACCGTCGGCGCCGGCCTAAACATGAAAACGGGTGGTCAGATATTGAGCAATTGCCTCGAGATTTGTGCCATGTGTCTAGGTGTGTGTTTATTCCTCTTTGTGCCTGTTTGATTTTTTTTGAAACTATTCGTTTCTCTGTGAATTTCACGTGCAACTCTTGGGCTTCCGAAAAATTAAAAAAAATCTTAAAAAATAACTGGGTCTGATGGGATTCGAACACACATGCTATATCGCAGTAGTGTAGAGGTTTTACCAGTGAGCTACAAGTTGCTTCTTACTTTTATTGAAAAAAATAACTTATAACTTTACAGCAGGCTAAAAATCCCTTTCTATACATTTAAACAAATAATTCTCTACAGGGGTTTCAGAATCGTTACATTCTATCCTCCTTATAAAAATTCGTCCTCGAAATTTACATAAAAGACCAATCTTCGAATAGTCGAGGGTATCGTGCACGCATATCGTCTTCTTGCTCCCATGTCGATTCTCCTGACGAGTCTTTTCTCTACATCACTCAGACCAAGTTCACTTCCTTATTCCGTAAGGTCTTCATCTTTCGGTCTAGGATCTCAACTGGTTGTTGCTCGCAGATTAGGTTAGTCTGTATCGTGAGATTTGAGTGATCCAGTATATGGATGGAGTCGCTCACATATCATCGTAGTTGGGATATGTGGAACATGTTATGCACTCCTTCCAATGAGAGTGGTAGTGCTAAACGGTATGCCACTTCTCCAACTTGTTCGAGTATGTCGAACGGTCCTATATATCTTAGACCGAGTTTACCCTCTTGCCAAAATGTATCACTCCTCTGTTTGGAGAGATCTTCAGGAATACATATTCTCCAGGTTGGAACTTCAGGTGTCGACGTTTTGCATCTGCCTAATGTTTTTGTCGGTCTTGGGCTATGCGCATCTTTTTCCTGATTGTGTGAACCACATTTACAGTTTCCACGATCATCTGTGGTCCAAGGAGTTCATGATCTCCAACGCCGTCCCAACTTATCGGGGAACGACACTTTCATCCATAGAGTGCTGCGAAAGGTGCCATCCCATTGCTTGCCTGATAGCTGTTGTTGTATGAAAACTCCACAAGGTGTACGTGATCTTCCCATGAACCTCCAAAATCTAACATACAGGCTCTCAGCATGTCTTCTAGAATCTGAATTGTTCTCTCGGACTGTCCGTCCGTTTGTGGATGATACGCCATGCTGAAATTCAGACTCGTCCCCATGCTAGCTTGCAGACTCTGCCAAAACTGTGATCGGAATCTTGTATCATGATCGGAGACGATGTAGACAGGCACCCCATGTAATCTCACGGTCTCCTGCATGAGTTTATAGGTATCAAGTATGGTACATCTTGAAGGTATAAATCTTACTTTAGATTTTTTACTCACCTCCATGTACTTCCTTACCAACGTCTAAGTTGACTGGCCAACTCTGAATGGAATAATATGAGCCGACTTGGCGAGTCGATCCACAATAACCCAAATCATGTCGTTACCCTTCGTATTGCGAGAGAGTGCAGTCACGAAGTCCATGGTAATGTGCTGCCATTTACATTCTGGGATTGATAATGGCTGAAGTAGACCAGCAGCTCTGTGATGTTCAGCCTTCACTTGCTGACACACCAAACACTTTGCTGCGCTTCTAGCTACTTCACGCTTCATTCCATGCCACCAGTAATGTTGCCGTAGATCCTTGTACATCTTTGTACCACTGGGGTGTACAGAATAATGAGAGCTGTGAGCTTCTTTTATCAACTCTTCTCGAATAGAGACGAGTGGTACACATAAACGGCTTTCATATCGTAAAGATCCATCTTCGTGGATGATGAAGTCAGTTTGTAGTCCATTTTCTATTTGTTTTCGGATCTTTTGTAGCTTGGCATCATTTGCTTGAGCTGTCTTGATCTGATTTATAAGAGTGGACTGGACTTGTAAGTTCATCAAAGATGAAGCGTTACCTGGCATAACTACTTCGATCTCCAATCCATGCAGTTCTTGTTGTAGTCTCCACTGAGCGGTGAACTTCATTGCTAATGGTTGGCGACTAAGTGCATCAGGAACTTTGTTCACCTTTCCAGGATGATACTGTAGGTTGATGTCGAAGTCCGCCATGAGTTCTAGCCATCTTCTCTGCCGCATGTTGAGTTCTTTCTGAGTAAATATATACTTTAGACTTTTGTGGTCAGTGTATATATCCACTCGTTCTCCCAAAAGATAGTTGCGCCAAATCTTGAGTGCGAAGATGACGGCTGCCAATTTCAGATTATGTGTTGGATAGTTGCATTCATGAACTTTTAGTTGTCTTGATGCAAAAGCCACAACTTTTCCATGCTGGTGTACAACACATCCTAATTCTTTCCTGGATGCATCACAATGCACATCGAATCCGCCAGATTGATCCGGTATTACAAGAATAGGTCTAGAGGTTAACCTCGACTTGAGTTCTACAAAAGCCTTCTCGCATGCTTCTGACCACACGAGTGCTTCGTCTTTACATGTGAACTTGGTCAGGTGTGCTGCGATCTTTGAGAATCCTTCAATGAATTGTCTGTAGTATCCTGCTAAGCCTAAGAAACTTTTTATATCTTTCACCGTTTTTGGTGTCGGCCACTTGCTGACAGCTGACACCATAACTGGATCCACAGAGATTCCATTGCCGAAAACGATATGTCTGAGAAATCCGACTTGATCTAGCCAAAATTCACACTTGCTGTATTTGGTGTAGAGCTGGTGTTGTCGTAATGTCTCTGGGACAATGCGTAAGTGCTCGGAATGTGCTTTTCGATTCTTTGAATACACCAGGATGTCGTCGAAAGATAACAATAAACCTGTCTAAATACTCTCGGAAAACTTGGTTCATCAGATTCATAAAGATGGCAGGCGCATTGGTCACTCCAAATGGCATTACGAGATATTCATAATGGCCATAAGGAGTCCTAAACGCCGTCTTCGGAATGTCGAACTCTTTGACTTTTACCTGATGGTAACCTGAACGAAGATCTAGTTTTGAAAAGACACAAGGTCCACTTAACTGATCGAAAAGGTTATCGATGCGCGGTAGTGGATACTTGTTCTTAATTGTCACTTCGTTCAGAGATCGATAATCCACACACATCCTGTAGGAACCTTCCTTCTTCTTCACTAGTAACACCGGAGATCCCCAACTTGAAGTACTGGGTCGGATCCAACTTTCTTCATTAGTTCGTCCAACTGAATATGGATCTCCTTCAATCCCTTCGGACTTAACCGGTATGGAGATTTGATTACAGGTTGTGCACCAGGTTGTAAATCAATATTAAATTCCAGAGATCGATCGGAAGGAAAATCTGATATGTCTTCAGGGAATACATCCTCGAACTCTTGAACTACCTCAGGTTTTTTTCTTTAGCTGATAGGGGGAACATTTCAGCATTCTTTGGTTTAGCACGGTAGCTTCCTGGCTCTAAGGTTCCGTCTCCACTTTTGAAATAGAAGACTGGGTGATCTGGTATCTCAAATACTACCCTCCTTTGATGGCAGCCAATGGTAGTATAAAATACCCCCAGCCAATCCATTCCTAACACAACATCGAAATTTGGTATGTCCAGTACATTGAAATTTGCGTAGAATTCTTGATCGCAAACTACAACTGGGCACCGATCATATCCCAAAGTTTCCTTCAAGACTCTATTCCCGGAACTGACATTCCAGCTTGAAATGAGTGGCTTCACGGGAATCGCTTGCGTTCTCAAGAATCGTTGTGATATGAAGCTCCAGTGTCGAAAAGTGCAAGTGCAGGAAGGGTGGCTACTAGTGTAATACTTAAGTGGTGTGAGGTTGTGTTTAGATATATGGAAAGAATAACGATACACAAGAATTGAAAGGTTAAAAGGGTGGGGGAATTTACCGGTGATGACTTGTCCTGTAGCTTCGGCCTCCTTGACCGTCATTGTAAAAGCCTGTCGTCTCGGTACATTCCTCCTCACCGGATGCACATTCCTCTTCCCTTGAGGCACGTTTCTATGTGCCTGATGGAATTGACGTCGAGGTTGTACAGGTGGTCCATATGGAGTTGGTGCAGGAATAGCTAGGCGGGATGCAGGTGCCTGAATGGCTGGCCTCTGTGGAGCTGTAATTGTGGGTCTGGTTGCTGGTGCTGTGTTAATACGATATGGGCATGCTCCTATAGCGTGAGTAGATGCGCCACAAATCAAATACATGCCATTTGCACGCCTACAATCCTTTGACAAGTTCTTAGTTCTCTTGCAGTAGAAACAGAAATCTGGATTGGACCGGTTAAATAATTCTCCTGGCTTCTTGGATGCAAAAGTCGGCATAGAAGAGGCTCCTCCTATCATTTGGGTAGCAGGGCGTTTGATTCCGGCTGTTTGAGGCTTACCCTTCTTCTTGACCACAGCTTCATAATGGCGTGCTGCCTTCAGTGCGAGTTCATGAGTTGGATAGTCGCCTATGGCTAAAGCCGCTTGAATCTCTGAGTCTAAGCCCTGTTGGAATCATCCAGCCTGAATCTTATTGGTCGGGATCAAGTGTGCCGTGAGCCTGATAAGATGTTGATATCAGGATATTGATGTGTCTTACGGAACAGAATTTGATACGAATTCTTTACCTGCTAAGCATGACGAATTTGGCATCATATTCATCCACTGATTTTATCCACATAGAGCCTTGTTGTAGGTGGATGAACTGTTGTTCCATCTCAAAGCGAGCAGTCTCGGGGAAAAACTTCACATCGAGCAGATTGCGGAATGTTTTCCACTCTATTGGTTGTGTGAGCCGGCTTTCTTCGGTTTTCCACCAGGCTCTTACATTGTCGGTGAGCTAGAGCTTGGTTATGCGAACCCAAACTATGTCTGGTACCTGCGCTACTGCAAGGTCGTCCTTGATACTTTGGGCCTATTCTTCAGTCTCAAGAGGACTTTCTTTCCCTGAAAAGTTCCTTGGATGCAACACACGAAATTGCTTTACTCCAGGTGCTTCGGCTTTCGGGCGGTTCATGAGAATAGCAGTCTGCTGCTGCTGGCTCTCCAGAAAACTTTGGATGGCTTCTAAAAGCACCGTTTGTTCATTGATCGGAGCAGCAACGGTAGGGGAGGTGGTAGGGTAGGTCGTGGCGTGTTTTCATTGACATTGGTACTGGTGTTGTTTGGAGAATTCATTACCTTGGTAGAAAAGGAAAGGTTAGGATATATTCAAGAAATTGAAATGCAAGGAATGTATAGTTGCCGATTCTTATAATTCTTGTGATATATTGCTTAAGACTTCATGCAGGACTGACCTCCATGGACCGCCAACATAACTTGTCACACCCCGCTTCTCAGTAGGCGGAAACGGTGACGTGGCAAGCCCACAGCGTATTTACTAAGAAAATACGTTAAGCGTAATCAAGCAGTACCGTTTGCCCGTTGATGGGAGCTGCAACGGTAGGTGGTGTGGTAGAGTAGGTGGTGGGGTGTTTCCATTAACGTTGGTACCCGTGTTGTTGGGAGAATTCATGACCTTGATAGAAAAAGAAATGATATGATATATTCAAGGAATTTGAAATGTAAAGAATGTATAGTTGCTGATTCTTATAACTCTTGTAATATATTGCTTATGATTGAATGCAGAACATACCTGCATGGGCCGCCAACAAAACTTTTCACGCACCGCTTTCCAGTGTATGGAAGTGGTGACGTGGCAAACCCGCAACGTATTTACTAAGAAATAAATACGTTAAGAGTAATTAAGCAATATATGTATAAAACGCACAAGAGTTGACAAGATATATAAAATGAACAACAACTTTTATTAACATTCGTCTTTACAATACAACAGCTTTGAAAAGGAAAGTACAATGATATAAAGCAATGCCTAAACAGTGGCATGCAAACTGAAATAAGTACAAGATGAACTAGAAGTTCTACTAGACAGTGAATTAGTCTAAGTCCTCCTGGCTCAGCTCGATCTCCTGAGAGTCCAGTCCTCCTGACGAACATTCCAAAGAAAGAAATAGACAGGAATGTAGTCAGCGAATTAGCGCTCGGCAAGTCCTAAAAGAAAGAAAGGAATATAGAAAGTAATGAGAATTGAACTGGTAAGTTATACATGTATAAGATTGCTATTCTAACGTAGTTGTTTGTAGCTCGGTATAGAAAGTATTTGTGTATACGAGAGAAGTCCATCTTTCCCTGTGGACTATGGTAATATGTAGTACAAGGCCCCATCAAAACCCATGGGACAACGGCACGATAATTGTAGGTGGATGAACTATCGACCTGAGATTGTCATTTGTCTCGTGCGAGTTCCCACTGTGCTTTGATTACTACCCTACCACGGCTCAAAGGAGTCGTGCAAACAGATTTTAGTTGGGTACAGTCCCGAGCCACATGGAGACAAAGAGCGGATCGTCAGGGGATTCGTCTCTCCCGGTATTGGGAGTTGATGTCGCGGAGTGTACGGGTGGCCATCACCAGAAATTCTCGGCCGGGGTAGACGAGAACTACCGATCTTGGATCGATAGTTTCTCAGTTGGTGATAGGTTTCATGCCGACACTAAATATCACGTTATTAGGGGTCTGACTTTATCTACCCCCTAGACCCGATATGCGATACTCATAGACGAGCGGACCGGACTGTACGGATATTGTCACTGTCAGGCTCAGTAGGATTTCAGGATGAGTTTGATTGTCGGTCTCCCTTTCGCTCAATACCCGGGCAGCCGTTACATACAGCTAGTGCCACTGACGTGCTTGTGGTTAAACCCACTGCCAGCGTATTGACGAGTCTTTATAATCCCACACAGAGGGTTTCCCTGGTTCGGGCGAAACGTTGTAGAGGCCGTGTGGTTTTATGGCAGGGTTCGATCATATTCGTGCACTTGTGCACGGATCATGATCGGACGGATAATACTAGCAGGCTTTGGTTTAAGCCGGATCCTAGTATTATATTGTTGGATTATTTTCGTCTCGTTGTATTCGTATTCATTCGGAATACGGATGCGGGTATGTATATACGGATGATAGGTATTCTTGTAATTCGTTACAAGTTTACTTTAGAAGTTGCCATTCTCTTTTTTGTTTAAACATTTAGTTTAATGTTTAATTTTTGTGAGAAGTGTGAGTCATGTTTAATTGGCTAATTCTTGTCCTGCCAAATTCGTGGGCATTGGTAGTGTTGGCAATTTGATGGGTCATCTCATGCATTTATGGGTTTTGTCATGGTTAAGATATTTTCTTGTGTAAGATATTTTTTGAAGTGGCAATAATGGGGTGGCTATTGTTTTTGTGATGGGCAAAATTTTCTTGAGTTGCTTGATTAATAACATACACCTCACCACTCACAAAATCAACAGAGAACCAATTTTTTTGGCCGAGCCCAATTTTTCCAGCTAGCTCATTTTTCTCTTAGCCAAAACCTATGCTCACACTTTCTCACCTCATGGCAACTTCATCACCTCCACTTAAATCCTTAGGTGAATTGAGACAAAATGTTCACACACTATCTCTACTTCACCTTGGGTATCTAGGCTAGCAAACTGGATACCCGAGTTGCTTCGGTTTTGAAGCGGGAACTGGTATTACTAATCCTCGACGTAGATCGTCTTCGACGAGAGAGACCGGAGAACAAACTTGATCGAGGAAGTTGCGAGGAGCTTGGGACAGAGGTTGAAGATCGAAGGACATGGATCGATCAGTATAACCTCTCTAAACTCCTTTTACAGTTAACTAGTATAGGGTTAATAGTTCGATCCGGGAATCGAGTTCCATTAGCACCTGGTTTAAAAAGTTTTTGTTCCGTGTTTGGCCACGGTATGATGGCCGGGGCGCTGGCGTAGCTTTACATGGTATCAGAGCCAACCCATTAACTGTATACTAGTTGTTTAGACGATGTTAAAATATCGAAATCAAAACAACCCCGAAACAATACCAATGATATTTTTTGGTGATGAGGGAATTTAGTAGCTGTTGATATTTTTGGTGAAGGAAATTTCGTGGCTGTTGATTTATGGTGTGCAGGGATTTTTTGTAAGTCCACGGTAGCGCCCCGGCCGTCATTCTGACGCCAAACGCGGAACAAAAACTTTTATAACTGGCGCTATCGCATACTATAATCCGGATCTTGCCATTAACGCTAAACTAACAAACTGTAAAGAGGTAGAAAGGCTATACCGATCGATCCGAGTCCTTCAGTCTTTATCCATCATCCCACGCTCCTCACGGCAACTCCGATCTCTCGTCTCCTCATCGAGGTGGCACCACGTCAACGGATCTTTAAATGGGCTCCCGCCTCTATACCGAGACAACTCGGTCATCAAGTTTGCTAAAAGAGATGACCAAGATGAAGTAGAGAATGAGTAGAATACTTTGTCTCAAACACCCTAGGGTTCTCATCACATGAGAGGGTTAGGGTGGAGGTTGAAGAATATGCTATGGATTTGAAATGGTGAACTCAAGAAGAACTAGTGAGCAAAATAACCAAGCACAAAGAAAACCCTTGGCTGCCTAAAACTTTTGGTGATGATATATATAAGGTTCTAAGATGAAATATCAAGGAAAATATCCTACAAAAATATCTCCAACTTAACCCTAAAATATCACACCCAAAATAAACCTCATTAATACATTAATGACTCACTAGATGACTCATTACATGAGTCATTAGTGATCATTCTAGAATCAATGAGTCACAAAGAATGAGTCACCCTTTCCAAAACTAAATAATCATTTAAACCAAAATGATTAATCCAAAAAGAAATGCATCTTCTAAAATATTCTCGTAACGGAATACGAGAATACCCCTCACCTGTATATACATACCTGTATCCGTATTCCGACCGAATACGAATACGAGAGACTAAAATATTCCGACTCAATATAATACTTGGATCCGGCTTAAACCAAAGCCCACCAGTATTATCTGTCCGAAATATGACACGTGCACAAGTGCACGTGCATTTTTCGAACCCTGCCATAAAACCATACGGCCTCTACGTATTGCGCGAGAACTTGGGAAACTATCTGTGGGGGACTCTAAAGACTCGTCAGTACCCTGGTAGTGGGTTTAACCACAAGCACGTCAGCGGCACTAGCTGTGCGTAACGGCTGCCCATTCACTGACCTCAAGGGAAGCCAATGAGCAAACTCATCCTGGAACCCTACTGAGCCTATCAGTGACAATATACATACAGTCCGGTCCGTTCGTCTATGAGTATCGCATATCGGGCCTAGGGGGCTGGTAACGTCAGACCCCCAATAGCGGTATAAGTCGTGTCGGAGAGTAGCCCTGAACACCCTGGGAAACTACTGGAATACTTACCAGTAATTCTCACCTGCCTTGGCCAAGGACTTGGTGTAATGGCTCTCCTAGACACAGCACGATCTCACCCCCAATACCGGGAGAGATGAATCCCCTGCCGATCCGCTCACTTGCCTCCATGTGGCTCGGGACTGTACCCAAAAAAACCCTGTTTGCACGACTTCTTTGAACCGTGGTAGGGTAGAAATCAAAGCACAGTGGGAACTCACACAAGACAAATGACGACCTCAGGTCGATGAACTAACCTGTACACATGTCACCAGGGAACTGCTATCTGACGCTAGGTATAATACCAACTAGCAGGTTCCCGGCGAGTCCTGTCCGGTGTACTCATAACCCAATGAGCACCTGTATACATCTTAGGTGATCCAACTGACACCAATGGCTTGTGAGACCGGCCACCGCCCCTCGTCGGGGTCTCGACTGTATACACTAGTCTACTCTGGAGTATCGATGCCCTGTCTCGAAACTCCCACGACTAGAGACCACAATTAAGGATGTGCTTATAGACTACCCAACTCTCACGTATATGATCGCCATCATACTGTTGGTATTCAAGCAGGATCCTAAGGGCTCTATCAACGTGTAATAGTGATCATGTCACCTAAAGCTGTACACGACTGATAAAGGCAAACCGGATAGCATTACTATCATCTCGAGTAAAACTGTCCTACCGGTATAGGTCCTCCCTCAATCATTGCAATCACGTACCTGCTATTCAATAATTGACTTTGAGGGCACTATATCCAACATTTTTTTAGTGGCTGTGTTTTTTTTTGAGAAAGGAAAATTCTTGAGTTGCTTAATATAACATATATACCTCTCCATTTCCAAAACTACAGCCACTCCAATTAAACAGCCACCTCAAAACATCTGCCACCTCAATTCAACAGCCACTTCTTTTCTTTTTCTAGACTTGGCCAAAAACCAATTGCTTCACATTTTCTTCACCCCAATGGCATCTAGTCTCTGGAATATTAGTTCAGTGGTATTGCTTATTTAGCTCAGTTTGGATATAATTTTATCTAGTTGTTTGGGAGCTATTCGGGGTTATTTCGAAGTCGATATTTCTAACATTGTATAAAGTTTACAGTACATGCATTTCTATCTGCGACCATGAATGTCATTAGAGCGGTACAACCTGTCTAATTTCTATAGTTCTTTTAGACGGGTTTGCGAACGTGACATTCACGTTGATGTTCTGTGCTGTGTTGTTGCGGATTTGTCGTGGTGGATAGCTTGGGTGCAATATTAGTAAAGTTTAGTTTCATTTATACATTTGATATCACGGGACGAGCGTCCGACATGTGGACTGCCGTCACTGCATGTTTGTATATTATTTGTTTGGGGTACGACCGGATTGAGATCGATGTCACCGTTGTACATATTTTTTCTTCTTCTTTGTACTGGGATTACCCCGCGATGGAGTGCACGGATAGCCAGGTTCTGGAGGGAAACGGGTTCGCATCTCATGGTGTTGAGAAGGAGGGGGCCTCACTCCAGAATTGGCAGGCTATTTGCCGCACTCGTAGGGGGTACAGGTTGACCCAAGGACGGGTGCTCAAGTTACCCGATTTCGTAAAGTGCTGGGTAACCCATTCACTTTGCTAAAGAGGGCTGCCTCACTTCTGGTTTTGGCGGGTAACTTGCCGCGCTCGTAGGGGTCTAAGTTTTCATTGCACAGGCTATCCACATGACCCAGGGAACGTCGGGTTTCACTTGTGGCTCAAAGGAAACCCGGGGCTCCCAGATTATCTGTATTGTTCTGTGATGCTTATTGCTTATTTGTGATGTTGCATTTATCACGTCTAGAGCGATTATTATATATTGTTATATATATACTAGTAGATGTTGTATATATTTTACACCCACGCTAGTCCAGTCCCGCTCTGTCGTTAGTTAAGTAACCTAACGGGTGATGACGGGACCCAGTGGCGAATGCGGATGGCATATACGTACATCATATTTTCGTTCTTTTGTGGTGTGATTAATTGATGGGACTGTGTTGATTTATATCAATGCAAGGAAAACAGACCTATTCGATGTTGTTGGAACAATTTTAAAAAGCTGTTATTATAAGGACGTTTTCTTTTGTTTTGCACAGAGGTATTCGTTATGAATATCCAGCACCTCATTCGACGAGGCAAGGGCCGAGATCCCTTCACCGGGAGTGACCCTTTGGGTAGAAGTTTGCGTCAGGGTAATAACTTCACTATAGTCGATTACTTTTTTCTTTGCATCGAGGTATTCAGTTTGGAATATCCCGCACCTCATTCGACGAGAAAAGAGCCGAGATCCCTTCACCGGGAGTGACCTCTTTAGCAAAGGTTTTCGCCACTATATATTTATAAAAAGCTATCTGGTTCCTTCAACGATATCAAGTTCATTACGTTAAAAGGGTTTTTGCCAAAAACCATTCGTAGCCCTCCGTTATTTCAGACGGGTAGCACTTAGTATTCATGCTATGTTTGTTGGCTTTAGTCGAGGTATAGTGTATGGAAGAAATTTGTTACTTTTCTGTTGCATAGATAGATCCGTTGGTTCGGGACAGCCGTATAACCTTGTTGGCCTTAGTCAAAGGCGAGTACGGGTGGGTTCAAATTAACCTGGACAATGACGGGTAGAACTTTACATGTGACTTATGATTTGTTGGCCTTAGTCAGGTCATAAGAGCATGGGGTAAAAATCACATAGGGAGTTTCAAACATACAGGAAACTTGCCAGGCATGCGCATACCTTCTGGAGTGTGATAACTTGACTGGATTCCATCAGGTTATCATGCGATGATAGTTGGATCCCGATACCCACTGATGAGTTGGTTTACTCCTCTGGTGATCCCGACTAATTCTTCTTTCAGGTTTGAAGGAGAATTTGAGGATACAGTGGGAGACATCCTGATCAGATAAAGTGATTGACCATTCTGATCTAGATTATAGTGCACGCTGAGTGTTTCTTTTCTCTCTCTTTGGCTGCGACCATGGCCTGACCCTAGACTATAACTCAGTAACCAAGATAACCAGACCTTCTTAAAATATATTGACTTTTGGATTGTCTGAGTTGCATACCTCATTGCCACTCTTACTTTTACCCTTTCCTTTTCTCCGGAACATTCCGTATCACTACGAAGATCCATATTTATTGGATATGACCATCGTATAGTTATATACGAACTCGAAGAAACTTGTTTCAGATTCGAGGATGGTTTCCAGTTCTGGCGAAATTGAATAGGACTATTCAGTTGTCTTTTCGTTTTAGCTTCTCTCAGGTTGTGAGGGCTCCTAGGATTAGGAGATGGTACACCTATTGCGCTTATTGGATAGTCTTCTTCCAAATCATAGGCAGGTGCCGAAAGGTGGGGAAGGAAGAAAACCAATTAGCCTAAGTGTGGCGTAAAGAAGGTAATAAGTAAAGACAATAAATGGATTAGAAAGAGAGCAAAGTAAAATGTGACTGCTACCATTCATGACCAAACCGCATAGTTCATCGCCACTCCTATTTCACCTTTGCATTTCTCCGGTTCAGAAGAAATTGAATAAGGTTCATTCAGTTGTCTTTTATCTTTACCTTCTCTTAGGTTGAGAGTACTCCTAGGATTAGGAGAGTACACCTATTATGCTTATTGGATAGTCTTCTTTCAAACCATAGGCCGGTGCCGAACGGTAGGAAAGGAAGAGAACCATTTAGCCTAAGGATGGTGTATAGAAGGTAATGAGTAAAGACAAATAAAGGGATTTAGAGAGATGACAAAGAAATATACGGTTACAGTCAGGAATATGGATAATGGAAGAGGCATTACTAGGAATACCCGGCTACCCCTTCGAAACATTTTCATGTTTCAATTTCACTATACGTTGTTAATTGAAAACTGATTTCCCAATTTGATCCTTACTCCAGGGTATGCATTTACCAGGTTTGATTCTCATATCTATATGGTTTTTACAGATGATAAGTGGGAGTAAGTTATTGGGAATTAGGTGATCATCCTCATTATATCGGAATTCGTTGTAATTGTTAATATTTCAGGAAATCACCTAGGGTTTTGCTTGACGACAAATATTTGGTTTTGAATATCCGTTGTTATGCACTAATTTCAAACTGATATATCTGTACTTTTATTTTATAAAGTGAGATATAACTTTTTGAAATTATGTCCATGACATTTACCTATATTAGTTGATGGTTAGGTAAGAAGTATTAAACAGCGGTGTAATTCTTCTTAACTATAGTACAGTTTTCAACCTACGATGCACAGGGTTTGAGTTATTCAACTCAGGGGACTTATACAAAGTATTGTATGTTGTCCAGTGTCTATTAGGACAGAGGGGTTGGTCCTCGTACTATATTCTATTTACTTATGACTTCTCCAGTTTTAGACAAGTGTTTCGTAGAAATACAAGATCCAAGTTTTGAGAAGTTATAGGTATATGAATAAAGTAGAGAACCATGTGTTGCAAGTATCAAGATTTTTCAAGGTGATCGAAGATATAGATACTTGTGTTTGGTATTCAGTTGATAGTAATGGTTTTGAGAACTTGCTTCTCTTTCAGGTTACTCATATCTGGATGCATTTCTAAGTTGAGTAATGCTGATCGGCCTCTCTCCATTTAGTTGACATACATTGGAGACAGCTGCATGATTTGAATCTGGTTCCAATTAAATCAGTGCCTCTGTTTCTATATTGTATATAGAATGGTTCATATCTTAACGATGTTAAGGTATATGGAGTTGTCTGGCTTATTCTTAAAACCAGACTCTGGATAACTCAAGACACGTTTCTGTAATGGCAGTTTGTGGGTTATCCCGGATTTTGACGAGGGTTAACTTTCTACCATCTGGAAGATCAATAGTGATTGATCTTGACTCGCCACAGTTTTAGTAAAATGGACTTTTTCAGAAAACAGTAGTGGGAGTATGGTAGAACTGGAAGTGATTCTAGAACCACAGACGATTACTGAAAATTTAATAAGAACCTAAAGATTCAATCGGGTTTGACATTCCATTAGCCACTCCGCAGATATGGTGGGTAACCTCAGGCGCACGAGAGGTACTTCGGTATCCTCAAAGACTATGACAGGGAGGTTCTTGTTTACCCAGACTTGCCATTACTGCTGTTCTAGATCATGGGACCCGGCATGAGGATGAGTATAGCGTCGTTGTAAACTAGCTTTAGAAATGCACGTGTATATAACTCTGCCAGAGGGTTGTTGTAGTCAGTGGGAGCAGCGGAAGCATAGCGGAGATGATGCTTATGTCTATTTATAGACTAAAGAAAGTATACTAGAGATAGATCATTTATTTTTGATATAACAGTCATAGGCTTTGACTTCATCAGAATATGAGATAGATCTGTTAAGAAGGTAGTAGGGTGTGATGTCCCGGTATATGGATGACATGCACATTGTAGGAAGCGAAATTCCTATACTACGATCGGTTATACTGTGGTTATCATACAGTAGTTTCTCCACATAGGATATGGATATAATATCTGGCATTCTGGTTACTAGATCTATGGTTTTAGATCTAGATTTGGGTAGTTTCCCAATCTGGGTATTTAGATAGTATTCTAAAGGTGTTTAGAATGGACGACTCCTGGCATGGTAGTGTACCTGCAAGTGATGGAGTCATCCTTTCTAAAAGTGTCTTACAGACTAAAGGGGAGAGGGATGTGCATGATTGGCATATCACTTGCTTAGGCAATTGAGTCAATCATAAGATGTCAAGTACCACACCAAGATGTTGTTTTTGCACTGGATGAAATAAGTTTATATTAATCCAATCCTGGAGAAACGTTCGGAAGCAGTTTATGGACATAAGTGGATATTCTAGGGATTTGATAACGACAGCCTCCTTCGGGAGACGGTTATCATTCCAGGCTTCTATGGTGACCTGGATGACAGAGTGACTGTCAGAGTTATAGTTTTCCCTCTTTTGAGGGGCAGTAGTTTGGACAGGAGGTCCAAGCGGATACCGAGGGGGCATGGCGCAGGATACTAATTGAATTCAGTTGATGATACAGTCTAAGAAGTTTACTGGATTTGGAGTTCATTTGTGAACTGAGTCCCATCAGATATCCAGACATATTCTAAGACAGGTATTGCTCATTTCGGGAGATGGCTTTCTCCGTGAACTTGAGATAAAGAGAGACATAGAAAGAAACATTGGAGGGGATCCACTAACTGAGGCTATTTCTCGAACGCAATAGTTTCACAAACAAGCTTTGTGAAACTGATTAGTAGAGAAGTTGGGTGTTCGGTATCACACGGGCTGTGAGTATGCGACACCGCAATAATTGGCCTTAAGTGCAAGTGGGAGATTGTTGGTTATAGTGCCCTCAAGTCAATTATTGGATCGCAGGCACATGATTGCAATGATTGAGGGAGGACCTATACCGGTAGAACAGTCTTACTCGAGATGATAGTATGCTATCTGGTTTGTCTTTATTATCGTGTACATGCTTCAGGTGACATTACAGATCACTATTACATGTTGATAGAGCCCATAGGATTCTTGCTTGACTACCAGCAGTATGGTGGTGATCATATACGTGAGAGTTGGGTGGTCTATAAGTACATCCTTAAAAGGTCCCTAGTCGTGGGAGTTTCAAGACTGGGCATTGATACTTCGAGAGTAGACTAGTGTATACGGATCGAGACCCCGATGAGGGGCGGTGGCCGGTCTCACAAGCCATTGGTGTCAGTTTGTTCACCTAAGATGTATACAGGTGCTCATTGGGTTATGAGTACTCCGGACGGACTCGCCGGGAACATGCTAGTTGGTATTATACCTGTTGTTAGATAGCAGTTCCCCGGTCACATGTGTACAGGTTAGTTTATCGACTTGAGATCGTCATTTGTCTCGTGTGAGTTCCCACTGTGCTTTGATTACTACCCTACCATGGCTCAAAGGAGTCGTGCAAACAGGTTTTAGTTGGATACAATCCCGAGTCACATGGAGGCAGTGAGCGGATCGTCAGGGGATTCGTCTCTCCCGGTATTGGGGGTTGATGTCGCGGAGTGCACGGATGGCCATCACCAAAAATCCTCGGCCAGGGTAGACGAGAATTACCAATCTAGGATCGGTAGTTTCTCAGTTGGTGATAAGTTTCATGCCGACACTAAATGTCGCAGTATTAGGGGTCTGACTTTATCCACCCCCAGACCCGATATGCGATACTCATAGATGAGCGGATTGGACTGTACGGATATTGTCACTGTCAGGTTCAGTAGGGTTTCAGGATGAGTTTGCTCGTCGGCCTCCCTTTCGCTCAATACCTGGGCAGCCGTTACGTACAGCTAGTGCCACTGACATGCTTGTGGTTAAACCCACTGCCAGCGTATTGAAGAGTCTTTAGAGTCCCACATAGAGGGTTTTCCTGGTTCGGGCGAAACATTGTAGAGGCCGTATGGTTTTATAGCAGGGTTCGATCATATTCATGCACTTGTGCACGGATCATGATCGGACGGATAATACTAGCGGGTTTTGGTTTAAGCCGGATCCTAGTATTATATTTCTGGATTATTTTCGTCTTGTTGTATTCGTATTCATTTGGAATACGGATGCGGGTATGTATATACAGATGAGGGGTATTCTTGTAATTCGTTACAAGTTTACTTTAGAAGTTGTCATTATCTTTTTTGTTTAAACATTTAGTTTAATATTTAATTTTTGTGAGAATTGAGTCATGTTTAATTGGCTAATTCTTGTGCTGCCAAATTCGTGGGCATTGGCAGTGCTGGCAATTTGATAGGTCATCTCATGCATTTATGGGTTTTGTCATGGTTAAGATATTTTCTTGTGTGAGATATTATTTGAAGTGGCAATAATGGAGTGGCTGCTGTTTTTGTGATGGGCAAAATTTTCTTGAGTTGCTTGATTAACAACATACACCTCACCACTCACAAAATCAACAGAGAACCAATTTTTTTTTGGCCGAGCCCAATTTTTCCAGCTAGCTCATTTTTCTTTTAGCCAAAACCTATGCACACACTTTCTCACCTCATGGCAACTTCATCACCTCCACCCAAATCCTTGGGTGAATTGAGACAAAATGTTCACACACTATCTCTACTTCACCTTGGATATCTAGGATAGCAAACTGGATTCCCGAGTTGCTTCGGTTTTGAAGCGGAAGCCCGTATTACTAATTCTCGACGTGGATCGTCTTCGACGAGGGAGACCGGAGAACAAACTTGATCAAGGAAGCCACAAAGAGCTTGGGACAGAGGTTGAAGACCGAAGGACTCGGATCGATCGGTATAACCTCTCTAAACTCCTTTTACAGTTAACTAGTATAGGGTTAATGGTTCGATCCGGGAATCGGGTTCCGTTAGCACCGGGTTTTAAAAGTTTTTGTTCCGCGTTTGGCCATGGTATGATGGCCGGGGCACTGGCGTAGCCTTACATATTGTTTAGCAATCATAAACAAACACATTAGAACAAGTTTCATCTCAAAATAATATGTATTGCAATTCTATTTCAATTTTATGGTAAAATACCATCATGTTTACATACTACATTGCTTATTCATTTTGATCATATTACCTTTAGAAAACTCACGAGATAATGACCTATCTCATCACAACGCATATTCTTGACATAGCATGATGACTTTTGGAACATTAAATTGTGGGAATTTACAAGTTTACAATAAAATATCATAAACATTCAAAAACCGTTTTTCTTAAAAGTGTATTATTTAATTCCTTGCAAATGCGCCTCTACAACCCATTTTGGGGAACCCCGATCGAGATGGTGCCGGTTATCGCACATTCTCTGGTCTAGTAGAGCGAGATGAAGACCTCCTCACGGAGCATCCGATCTAGATGGAATTTTTAATGCAATTTTTAAGAAAAATGAGACTTCTACTTAATAATTAAAATTTATTTTTATTATATATATATATATATCATCAAAATACCTACTTTAAATATATATATATATATATATATATATATATATTCCATGTTTTTTAAATCAAGGGAATCACAAATTTCATAAAACTACCATTACAAATCAATACAATTTCAATATTACACTAACATACCATATACAATGAAATATAGGTTCTATTCACTAGAAAACTTCATTTTATAAAAACTACATCTATGAAAACCCTAAAGACGATAAATAAATACTTGTGGTTTATTTTGAAGATATATCAAAACTATTTTTCATAAAACCCCCTCAAGTTATATTAATTTACAATAAGGAGCGGGACCAGTTCTCTTGAGTCTTAGGGAGCCGGAGGATATGGGTGATTGCCTATCTAAGATAGACAACCTAAAAACGGTGTTATCAATTCGGTAATTGTCTTGTAAAAAGACACAAATCCTGCCGTCCATGTGTAGCAGTTACCGATAACATCAAAACTAATTCAGGACTTCAACTCGTTGTAAAGTGTCTGACTCAGGCAGAGTCTTAGTCTAATATG
Source organism: Agapanthus africanus (assembly GCA_030015575.1). NCBI lineage: Eukaryota > Viridiplantae > Streptophyta > Magnoliopsida > Asparagales > Amaryllidaceae > Agapanthus > Agapanthus africanus. The sequence continues at coordinate 188,817 of JASDDO010000187.1, forward strand.
AAATCAATCTATCCTTGAATATGATTCAAGATAACTCCATTTCAACATGAATCCATACCAGAATTTAATCTATATCAACATGACTCGACCGAACCGAACCATGGATATACTCTGATTACAATACTATCCATTTATATCCATTCTGTTTACATGATATTATGGTTTCCGCAAGTCGTATATCCATTAAACAAAATAATTAAAATCAATACAAAATACATTACGGGGTTTTAAAGGGGTAGACTGGCACATAATGTGTTAAAGGTGGCACGAGATGGTCATTAAAAGACGTATCTATACATCCATTGCCGTTGTTTCTTGGTTTTATCGACGGAGCCTTGTACTACGGGTTACCACAATCCACGGTGTAAGTTGGACTCCTCTCGTATACACTGGCATATTCTGTACCAAGCTACAATCCACCGCGTTAACATAACAAACTCACAATACACCAGTTATATTCTCATATCTGTCTAATCATCTGTCTGTTTTATTTCTACTTTTCTTTGGGACTTATCGAGCGATTGTTCGCTAAAGACATTCCTATTTCTCTTCTTTCTTTAGAATGTTGTCAGGAGGACCCGACTCTGAGGAGTTCGAGATTAGCCAGGAGCACTTGCAGCAGAACACTGAGCAGCACGACCTTTAGGCTTTACTTGTACTTACTTCTCTTTCGGTTCATGCCATTGTTTAGGCATTGTTTTCATCATTGTATTTACATTTCAGTTGTATTGTAAAGAAATGTTCAATAAATAAAAGTTGCTGTTCATTTACATTTCATGTTTTCTTGTGTATATTTACATTATATTGCTTAGTACGCTTAGCGTGTTTACTTCTGAGTAAATACGTAGCGGGTCTCGTCGCGTCTTCTTATCCGTAAGCGGGGGGTGACACTATAAGTGGCTTCTTGCCGTTCTTAAATAAAAATTAACTTATAAATTATACTCAAGCTTGTAAACTCCTTTCTTCACATTAAGCTGAAAAATTTTGTACAGTAAATTCAGAGTCGTTACATTCTACCTTCCTTATATAAATGTAAATTTCTCCTTGAAATTTACATTTATATAAGGACTAATGTACAAATAAGTGAGGATATCTTGCACGCATGTCGTCTTCTTGTTCCCACGTTGATTCTCCTTGCAAATCTTTTCTCCACATCATTCGGACCAAGTTTATTTCCTTATTCCGTAATGTCTTTACCTTTCTGTCCAGGATCTCAACGAGTTTTTGCTCGCAAGTCAGGTCAGTCTGGACTGTGAGCTCGGAGTGATCAAGGATGTGGCTGGGGTTGCTCACATATCTTTGTAATTGGGATATGTGGAACATGATGTGCACTCCTTCCAATGAGGGTGGTAGTGCCAAACGATATGCCACTTCTCCGATTTGTTCGAGAATGTCGAACGGTCCTATGTATCTGGGACTGAGCTTACCCCTCTTTCCAAAGCGGATTACTCCTATGTTTGGTGAGATCTTCAGAAAAACATGGTCTCCAGGTTGGAACTCCAGGTGTCGACGCTTTGCATTTGCTCAATGTTTCTGTCTGTCTTGGGCTATGCGTATTCTTTCCCTGATCGTGAGAACTACGTCCATAGTTGCTACAATCATCTCTGGTCCTAGGAATTCACGATCTCCAATGTCGTCCCAATTTAGTGGTGATCGACACTTCTTTCCATAAAGTGCTGCAAATGGTGCCATTCCAATGCTCGCGTGATAGCTGTTGTTGTATGAAAACTCCACAAGGTGTAGGTGATCTTCCCACGAACCTCCGATGTCTAACATACAAGCTCTTAGAATGTCTTCCAGAATTTGAATTGTTCGCTCAGACTGTCCGTCCGTTTATGGATGGTAGGCCATGCTGAAGTTCAGACTCATTCCCAGGATAGATTGCAGACTCTGCCAAAACTGTGATCGGAATCTGGTGTCACGATCGGAGACGATGCAAACCGGTACTCCCTGTAATCTTACAATCTCCTTCATGAGTTCATGGGTATCAATAATAGTATACTTTGAGGTTAAATCTTACTTTAGATTCATGCTTACCTCCATGTACTTCTTTACTAACGTCTCGGTAGATTGGCCAACTCAAAAGGGAATAAAATGAGCCGAATTGGTGAGTCGATCCATAATAACCCATACTGCGTCGTTACCCTTCCTGCTACGGGGAAGGGCAGTCACGAAATCCATGGTAATGTGCTACCATTTCCATTCTGGGATTGGTAATGGCTGAAGTAGACCAGCAGTTTTGTGATGTTCAGCCTTTACTTGCTGACACACCAAACACTTGGCTACGCTTCTGGCTATTTCGCGCTTCATTCCATGCCATCAGTAGTGTTGCCGTAGATCCTTATATATTTTTGTACCACCGGGGTGTACTGTGTAAGGAGAGCCATGAGCTTCTTTTATCAACTCTTCTCGAACAGGACCGTTTGGTACACATAATCTACTTCCATATCTCAAAGATCCGTCTTCATAGATGATGAAGTCTATTCAAAGTCCACTTTCTACATGTTCTCGGATCTTTTGCAGCTTGGCATCATTTGCTTGAGCTGCCTTGATCTGATTGACAATAGTAAACTGGACTTGTAAGTTCATCAAAGACGAAGCGTTACCTAGTATAACTACTTCGATCTCCATTCCGTGCAATTCCTGCTGTAGTTTCCACTGTGCGGTAAGATTCATTGATAATGGTTGACGGCTAAGTGCATCAGGAACCACATTCACCTTTCAAGGATGATATTGTAGGTTGATGTCGAAGTCCGCCATGAGTTCTAGCCATCTTCTTTTCCGCATGTTCAATTCCATCTGAGTAAATACATACTTCAGACTCTTGTGGTCAGTATATATATCCACTTGTTCTCCCAGAAGATAGTGGCGCCAAATCTTAAGTGCAAAGATAACGGCTCCCAACTCCAGATCATGTGTTGGATAGTTGCGCTCATGAACTTTTAGCTGTCTCAATGCAAAGGCCACAACTTTTCCATGCTGATGTAGAACACATCCTAATCCCTTACCGGACGCATCACAATGTACGACGAATCCTCCAGATTAATCCGGTATTACGAGAATAGGAGATGAAGTTAATCTCGACTTGAGTTATACAAAAGCTTGTTCACATGCTTCTGACCAAACAAATGCTTCATCTTTACGTGTGAGCTTGGTCAGGGGTGCTACAATCTTCGAAAAACGTTCAATGAATCTTCGGTAGTATCCTACTAATCCCAAGAAACTTCGAATGTCCTTCACCATCTTTAGTGTCGGCCATTCGCTGACAGCTGACACTTTAGCTGGAACTACTAAGATTCCTTAGCCTGAAACAATATGTCTGAGAAATATGACTTGATCTAACCAAAATTCACACTTGCTGTACTTGGCATAAAGTTTATGCTGTCGCAATGTCTCCAGGACAATCCATAAATACTCAGTGTGCTTTTTCCGATTCTTTGAATACACCAGGATATCGTCGATGAAAATAACAATGAATCTGTCTAAGTACTCTCGAAAAACTTGGTTCATCAGATTCATGAATATAGCAGGCGCATTGCTCACTCCAAATGGCATCACAAGATATTCCTAATGACCATAGCGAGTCCTGAACGCCGTTTTCGGAATATCAGACTCTTTGACCTTCACCTGATGATAACCTGAATGAAGATCTAGCTTCGAAAATACACAAGACCCACTTAGCTGATCGAAAAGGTCATCGATGCGAGGTAGTGGATACTTGTTCTTTATCGTCACTTCGTTCAGAGCTCGGTAATCTATACACATTCTGTATGAACCTTCTTTCTTCTTCACAAGCAAAACTGGAGATCCCCAACTTGAAGCACTAGGACGAATCCAACCTTTCTTCAGAAGTTCATCCAACTAAGTACGGATCTCCTTCAATCCTTCAGGACTTAATCAGTACGGAGCTTTGATTACCGGTTGCGCACCAGGCAGTAAATCAATGTTGAATTCAAGAGCTCAATCGGGAGGCAAATCTGTTATATCTTCAGGAAACACATCCTCGAACTCTCGAACTACCTCTGGCTTTTCTTCTTCTGCCGGTAGAGTAAACACTTCTGCATTCATTGGCTTGGCACGGAAGATTCCTGGCTCTAAAGTTCTGTCTCCACTCTTGAAGTAAAAGACTGGGTGATCTGGTATCTCAAATACTACCCTTCTTTGACGACAGTCAATCGTAGCATAGAAAACTCCGATCTAGTCCATTCCCAACACAACATCAAAATTTAGAATTTCCAGTAATTTGAAATCCGCGTAGAATTCTCGTCCGCAAACTACAACTGGACATTGATCCAATCCCATAGTTGCTTTCAATACTTCATTCTCGGAACTGACATTCCAGCTTGAAATGAGTGGCTTCATGGGAATCGCATGTGTTCTCACAAATCGTTACGACATGAAGCAGTGTGATGCTCCAGTGTCGAACAATGCTAATGCATGAAGGGTGGCTACTAGTATAGTACCTAAGTTGTGTGAGGTTGGTTTTAGATATAGGGAAAATATAGAGATATACAAGGATTGAAAAGATGAAAGGATTGGGAATTACCAGTGAAAACTTGGCCAGTAGCCTCGGCTTCCTCAATTGTCATTGTGAAAGCCTGACATCGGGTTACATTCCTCCTTGCTGGAGGCACATTCCTCTGTCCCTGGGGCATGTTTCTCTGCCTTTGAGGCATGTTCCTCTGTGCCTGATGGAATTGACGAGGAGGTTGTGCAGGAGGTCCATGTGGAGGTGGAGCAGGTGGGGTTAAACGAAGTGCAGGAGCTTGAATAGCTGGTCGTTGTAGAACTGTGATTGTGGGTCTTGGTGATGGAGCTGGGTTGAGTCGGTATGGACATGCTCCAATGGTGTGAGTGGATGCGCCACAAACCAAACACAGGCCATTTGCATGCCTGCAGTTTTTCTCCAGGTATCTATTCCTCTTGCAGTAGAAGCAAATGTTTGGGCTGGGCCGGTTAAATGTTACTCCCAGTCTCCTGGGTGCAAAAATTGGCCTGGAAGAGGCTCCTCCTACCTTCTGAGTGGTAGGGCATTTCACACCGGCAGTCTGAGGTCTGCCCTTCTTCTTCACAACTACCTCATAGCGTCGGCCAGCCTTCAGAGCGACATCATGGGTTGGGAAATCCCCTGTAGCTAGTGCAGCTTGGATTTCCAGGTCCAACCCTTGCTGAAATCGTCGTGCCCGGATCTCAGCAGTCGGAATCAGACGTGCCGCGAACCTGTTATGACCTTGTGTTAGCAATGAAATATGTGACATCAGGAAATTAAATATTGAGACATATCTTACCTGCTAAGCATGGTAAACTCAATATCGTATTCATCTATAGATTTGCTCCACATCGAGCCTTGTTGTAAGTGGATGAACTGCTGTTCCATGTCGAAACGGGCAGTTTAAGGGAAGTATTTCGCGTCGAACATATCGCGAAATGTCTTCCATTCAATAGGTTCAGCGAGACGACTTTCTTCAGCCTTCCACCAGACTCTAGAGTTATCTGTTAGTTACAGCTTTGCAACTCTCACCCAAGCAATCTCTGAAACTTATGCTGCTGCCATATCATCTTCGATAGACTGAGCCCATTCCTTTGCCTCTAGTGGGCTCTCTTTTCCAGAGAAATGTTTTGGGTGCAGTACCCGGAATTGTTTGACTCCGGGTGCCTCGATCTTTGGGCGGTGCATGAGGATAGCAGTCTGCTGCTGCTGACCTTCCAAGAGGCTCTTGATGGAAGCTGCAACGGTAGGTGGTGGTAGAGTAGGTGGTGGGGTGTTGCCATTAACGTTGGTACTCGTGTTGTTGGGAGAATCCATGACCTTGATAGAAAAAGAAAGGTTATGATAGGTTCAAAGAATTTGAAATGTAAAAAATGTATAGTTGCCGATTCTTATAATTTTTGTGATATATTGCTTAGGATTGCATGCAGAACAGACCTGCATGGGCCGCCAACAAAACCTGTCATGCCCCGCTTCCCAGTGTATGGAAGTGGTGATGTGGCAATGATTTGTCTCAAAAACTATCTATTTACCGCAATCAAGAACGGCGTCGCTTTGCAGCTAGCCGGTGAGTACGGGTCGGTCCACAGGGATGTTGTGAATCTCCTAATCGCGCTAACGAGTTAATTCCGAAGGGTGTTCGGATCGATTATGAAATCTAAAAACCTAATTATTCTATACTACGATTATCTAGATCTAGTCTTGTTAGGGTTAGGTTTAGGGATGGTTTGGAAATGCAAGTAAATCTCAACGCTTTCTATACCCGAATGAAGATCTATGAGGAGTTATGGTAATTATCAATAAAGGGGATTAGATCCATTCGGGAAGGTGTTACTTTCTCTAGGTTCTTGTCCTTCCTTTAGAGATCCTTACCCTAACCTCCATGGAAAACGCACGCAACCGGGCTTTTATACTACGGTGTCATCGTTACCTCGAGGGGTAGGATGCCGTAGGGCACGGTGTGTGCGTGTATGCATGGAGTCTTATTAAAAATATATAATGGGTAAGAAAGGGATGAGAGATCTCATCTCTCAAAATCCTTCCCCAAAGCTAACTCTAAACAATTTCCTAGGGCAAGGAATTAAATCTACCTAGGGCAAAGAATTGAAATCTAAACTAGAGCAAGGAATTAAATCTACTTACAGATGCTCTCTCCAATCATCAACGCAGGTTTGTCAGATTTGAATTCATGAGTTGAAAAGAAAACACCGATGCTCTCCATAAAGAGATCTGAATTTATTATTTAAAAGGAGGCATAAGAAATTACAATCTTTAGAGTTCTATTTATAGGAAATAGAAACCCTAGGTTACATTTTGATCCGCATGTCTACAATTACAAATATAGCCCTAAGGTTGACTATTCAGCGCCGCCAAACATTTGGTAAAAATTATTTCCTCTGATCGCTTAAGACCGCCGCGGAACCGCGGCCCGAGGCCTGGTTTGGCCGCGGTTACGCGGCCAAAAGATGGAATTGGGCTACGAATTTTCCTGGGCTGATTTCTGTTGACTTGGGCTTCTTATTTCTATATATCTTTTCTCAATTTAGCTTCTGGTTCTCTTCCAGATTTCCAGTGAACATTGTAGTGGACTTCTACCTGTTCGGTTTAAGTCGATGTCTTGAATCTTGCTTTGTGAATTGTTCGTTATGTAGGCTTGATCAAGATTCTCTGTTTGTCGGTCAAAGTCTCACTTTTACGTCGTCTTTTCATCGTTTTCACTGTTTCCTGTCTAAGAACCTGTAACCTGTAACATGTAGCAGACATGCGTCAAAAGCACCTGTTTATTTATAAAAAGAATAAGAATGAGGAATATAATAATACAATATTATGGTGTGAACAAATACCCCCAAACTTATCTTTTGCTCGTCCTCGAGAAAACTTATTTTTATTCACTAAAATTCTAACCGCACTTTCGCAGGGAAACGCGATTGCACTGAGCACGTGCAACAAGCCGTTAAACCTTTAGGTGTCCCTAGTAGGAGGAGTGTTGTCTCCTGAGGGTTTTTAGCGGATTACACCCACAAAATCCTATCAATTCGGCCTTTTGACTTTTGTTCTCCAATTAGGTTTTGTAACAAGGAATTCTATTATCTTCTACTCATAAATCATCCACCCATATTCTTCACACTTCCTCATTATTTAACTTAAGATTATATATGTTCTATAGACTTACTTAGCTTTCGGCATCTCTTAAGTTTTCCTTCTAGGGTTCCATCTCCACTTAGGAATTGTTATCAACTCTATTAAAGATACAAGTTCTATTCTTCATTCCTCTCTCTTATCTAAACTCCAATCACATATCCCCACGTGTGTGTATAAATCACCCTTACACTTGGAAATTCAAATCAAGCAATCATGCCCTTGTTCGTTGTCCAAAGTACTTATTAGTAAGTGAATTTTTAATTGAATTTTGCTTACACATCCTTCATGCGACCGTTAATACTTCTTGAGGTACCAACGACCGATTATAAAATGCGTTTGCACTTTTAAAGCGTAATTCCTAGTCTTGCAACATCCAAGGCTTTTTAGCAGTAACTTCCAAACCAGTTGGTCTAAGGCACTAGGTGATGAAGCACCCTCATTAAATATTTTTCTATTTTTACAGCCTTAAGTAATCGCAAAAACCAGTGTTCATTTTTTTTTATTCTTTATTCACACTTTTATATATATTTTTTTCATTTTCATTGTACTAAGGACTTTAGACAAGAGCATTTCAAGGTCTCCTCTACTATTCCAAGTTTCAAGATGCGTGTTTGTGCAATTTGTAGGGTATACATTTTCAGAATCTAGACTTAAGCTAGGAACTATTTTTCAAACTTATACTCTAATAAAATATCAATACTTTTCCTTTATTTCTACTTAGCCCCAAAAGTTAACTCAACATTTGCTTATTTCTAAATAAACTACAAAGACATATACTCTCTACCGTTAAACTTTAAGAAAGATTATCTTTAGGGTTTTTAATTTACTACGTCTAAGATCTAGTTGTTCCTAGCTAGTTAACCTATCTGTTAAACTCTAGTCAAATAAACCAAAATTGAATACAATAATTTTTATAATTTTTCAAAAATTTTCAATTTTAATGGGTTTTCAAATAAGTATGCAAATGCAAAAATATGTACAAATGAATGCGAAGGAAGAAAACGTACCGAGCATACCCCCAAACTTGAACTTGACAGTGTCCTCACTTTCATGCTAAACCAAGTGGGTCAAAAATGTCGGTACTCCCCTGTTTATTTATTTATAATTTTTTTATTTTATTGTTTTGAATTTTTTTTTAATTTATAGAAAAAAAAACAGAAAATATATATACATATATACAAAGGTTCCCCCCAAACTTAAGCTTGGTCTTACACAAGCCAAAGATTAGCACCAACCATTCAAAAATCTTATCATGGTAATGACTAAGTTGGTGAAATAATGGGGTGTAGAAGAAAGAAATGAGAAACACGCGAGACCGTGTGGAAAGAAAAATGGTAGAATATGGTCTCGGTGGAGGAGAAGAATGACGAAAAGGAGAAAGAAGGGTTGCGCGATCTTGAGGGTGTAAATCGAGTGAATAAATTAGCGCAATTTGTGATGACCGATGTGTTAAAAGCGATTGCGCTAACCTATCAACTCGTCGAGAAATGGGATCAAATCCCTCAAGATTCGCAAGAAAACATGGGTACGCCGAACTTGGTATTTGAGATGAAAGCGTAACGGTCTCTTGTACGGTCGGAACAATATAAATGACGACAGGGAGTGAATTAGGGATAGTCTCATTCTCACTGTAGTAAATTGTCTCGAATTTAAAAGATTCCATCAATGGTTCGAAACTACTGTAAGCAACCGAGTCTGATGGTTCAACTAACTCATCTGAAAATGTAAAGGACTCAAACTCGGGCGGGGAGACATCAACATCATCCGAAAAAATGAAACACTCGTACGTGTTATCGGCTGTGAGAACTGTGTCAGATTCAAAGGAAATTTTTTCAAGCTCACAGTCTTCAAGCGTGGTCGGAACGATGGAAAGGAGGGAGGGTGATATAACAATCAAAGGTTCAGGAGGATGGATTGGAAAATCAGACACATCAAAAAAAAATGGTTTAACCTCAATATGATCCTCAAAACTCTCCTCAATACTATTCTTATAATTCTCCTCAAATTCAACTCATCCATGCCATTATCATCAAAATCAAGACGCATATGAGATTCGGGAGAAACATCTAATGACTTGGGATGATGAGTTGAACATAAAATTTCAATCAAATCGACATATTCATCATCCGAAATATTCCTGGCGTCTATATCCTCAATCAAGTGAAAATCAATTTCTTTAGACACCTCATCAAAAGCATGGATATTTATCGATTTAGCTTCTAGAGTTGAGGTGTAAAGATCGAAAGGATTAAGTGCGGTTTCACTCGAAAGGGGTTCTTCATAATTTGGCAAATCAAACACTACAAAGTCGCACAACTCATCATTTTGGACACATGTTTGAAAACTGGAGTTGTTGGATTCAATTGGGTATGGGTAGGTTTGATTTGGAAATCCTCTCTCATTCTCACTCTGTCCAACCGCCTCCTTATACATTGAAAAATTTTGAGCTAGGGGAAAACTAACTATCGGTTCACTAGGTTGCATAAGGGCGGCCACGGACGCTTTCACATTTCTAGTCATTTTGTTTGTTGCTGCGATATATGCCTCCAACGACTCTTCCAAACTAGACTTGGGTGGTAAGGGGGTTTCGGTAAAAGATTCGAAATCGTGTGGATATGCAAAACTCCCTAATGGCTGTGTGGAAACAGTGTCTAGTGAGGGTGGGAAGGTCGGGTAGGACTGGTAGGAAGTGGGTGATTGGACAGGGGTAGGGTCAACATATGGATAACAAGGTGAATAATCGTGTGGATCCCTAGAACTAGATGAGTGGAGAGGGGTGATAGATCGGCTGCGAGATTGAGCATTATGCTCAGCAATGGACATCGGCTTAGGAGTGACAGAAGGACTCGAAAAAGTGGTGTCAACATATGGAGGTGGTAAAGGTTGACTTGGTTGACACAAAGTGGGTTGCAAAGTCAAATTGTTTCTCCTAGACGCCTCTATTTGATCTTTCAAAGATTTTTTAGGTATGGAAGGATCGTCTTTAAATTGACCGAACAAATTGACGTACGACGCAAAATTAGGTTCGGGATACCAAAGTTCGGCAAGTGATTTATTATGTGGGGTACCCATGTTGGAAGGAAGGGTGAAAGAAAGAAAGATATGTGGTGGTTGTGCAAGAATTTATTTGCGGCAAAATTTTTTGCAAGTTTCTATAAAAGATTTGTCCCTTTTTTTTTTCTTTTTCTTTATTTGGAAATTGTTGCAACAAGATTGTTAATTAAAGATATGCAACCGGAAAATATTACTTGCAATCAGTTATTATTTTAAGCATATCACAAAGAATCTTTATTTGGAAAAAATTGTTGCAAAAAGATATTCGAGAAAAGATATGCAACAAAAAAGATTACTTGCAATCACTTTCTATTTTAAACGAGGCGCACAAATCCTGCACAAGATTGTTATTTGGAAGGGGAAATATTTTTATAGCGCACAAAATCCTGCAGGAATTTTCAGAAAAGATATTTCAAAATATACAGAGAAGAAACAGAGGAACTCACAGAGCAAATTTGGACAAATGTTGCCACCAAACGGCAGCTTTTCCGCGGCCAAACAGGGGGTCCCACCGCGGTTTCGCGGTCAGGTAGTCGGCACGAGACCCTAGAATTTTTCTGACACTATGATCTGACTAGAAGGCCGCGTTTCCACGGTCTAAGATGGGTATGCGCGGCGGAATCGCGGCATGGTGGAGGCTTCAGGGTGCGGGAAAAATTCCACTGTTCTGTTTTGAAAATCCTTCTCTGTTCTGATCTCCTGATTTCTGTTTCGCTTTCTGGAAATTTCCAGATCCGATTTTGTATATCCTGCAAAATTCAAACAACAAAGTATCCCTTCCAAAAATAACAGATGAAATATTTTTATATATTTTTATATTTTTATGATTTTTTATTTTATTAAGATTAACCCGAAATTGCAAAAAGGAAAGTTCTACGCGATCCCCGGCAACGGCGCCATTTGATTTGTCTCAAAAACTATCTATTTACCGCAATCAAAAACGGCGTCGCTTTGCAGCTAGCCGGTGAGTACGGGTCGGTCCACAGGGATGTTGTGAATCTCCTAATCGCGCTAACGAGTTAATTCCGAAGGGTGTTCGGATCGATTATGAAATCTATTAACCTAATTATTCTATACTACGATTATCTAGATCTAGTCTTGTTAGGGTTGGGTTTAGGGATGGTTTGGAAATGCAAGTAAATCTCAACGCTTTCTATACCCGAATGAAGATCTATGAGGAGTTATGGTAATTATCAATAAAGGGGATTAGATCCATTCGGGAAGGTGTTCCTTCCTCTAGGTTCTTGTCCTTCCTTTAGAGATCCTTACCCTAACCTCCACGGAAAACGCGCGCAACCGGGCCTTTATACTACGGTGTCATCGTTACCTCGAGGGGTAGGATGCCGTAGGGCGCGGTGTGTGCGTGTATGCATGGAGTCCTATTAAAAATATATAATGGGTAAGAAAGGGATGAGAGATCTCATCTCTCAAAATCCTTCCCCAAAGCTAACTCTAAACAATTTTCTAGGGCAAGGAATTAAATCTACCTAGGGTAAAGAATTGAAATCTAAACTAGAGCAAGGAATTAAATCTACTTACAGATGCTCTCTCCAATCATCAACGCAGGTTTGTCAGATCTGAATTCATGAGTTGAAAAGAAAACACCGATGCTCTCCATAAAGAGATCTGAATTTATTATTTAAAAGGAGGCATAAGAAATTACAATCTTTAGAGTTCTATTTATAGGAAATAGAAACCCTAGGTTACATTTTGATCCGCATGTCTACAATTACAAATATAGCCCTAAGGTTGACTATTCAGCGCCGCCAAACATTTGGTAAAAATTATTTCCTCTGATCGCTTAAGACCGCCGCGGAACCGCGGCCCGAGGCCTGGTTTGGCCGCGGTTCCGCGGCCAAAAGATGGAATTGGGCTACGAATTTTCCTGGGCTGATTTCTGTTGGCTTGGGCTTCTTATTTCTATATATCTTTTCTCAATTTAGCTTCTGGTTCTCTTCCAGATTTCCAGTGAACATTGTAGTGGACTTCTACCTGTTCGCTTTGAGTCGATGTCTTGAATCTTGTTTTGTGAATTGTTCCTTATGTAGGCTTGATCAAGATTCTCTGTTTGTCGGTTAAAGTCTCACTTTTACGTCGTCTTTTCATCGTTTTCACTGTTTCCTGTCCAAGAACCTGTAACCTGTAACATGTAGCAGACATGCGTCAAAAGCATCTGTTTATTTATAAAAAGAATAAGAATGGGGATTATAATAATACAATATTATGGTGTGAATAGGCAAGCCCGCAACGTATTTACTAAGAAACAAATATGTTAAGCGTAATTAGGCAATATATGTATAAAATGCACAAGAATTGACAAGAGATATAAAATGAACAACAACTTTTATTAACATTCATCTTTACAATACAACAACTTTGAAAAGGAAAGTACAATAATATAAAGCAATGACTAAACTGTGGCATACAAACTGAACTAAGTACAAGATGAACTAGAAGTCCTGCTGGACAGTGAACTGGTCCAAGTCCTCCTGGCTCGGCTCGTTCTCCTGAGAGTCCGGTCCTCCTGACGAACATTCCAAAGAAAGAAATAGACAGGAATGTCGTCAGCGAACTAGCGCTCGGTAAGTCCTAAAAGAAAGAAAGGAATATAGAAAGTAATGAGAATTGAACTGGTAAGATGTACAGGTATAAGATTTCTATTCTAACGTAGTTGTTTGTAGATTGGTACAGAAAATATTTGTGTATACGAGAGAAGTCCATCTTTCCCTGTGGACTATGGTAACATGTAGTACAAGGCCCCATCAAAACCCACGGGACAACGACACGAGAGTTTATGTAGGTGTCTTTTAGTGATCGTCTCGTGCCACGCTATACATTCCGTACAAATCTACCCCGTTAACCCCGTAATGTATTGTATAGATTATATGGTTTTCCGAGACCATGGATATAAGTTGTTCAAGTAGTTAGGTTCAGAATGCAAGCTTGTAATCATGTCAAGTTATAGCCATGGTTCGGTCAAGTCAAGTCTTGTATTCAGTTTGATATTCAGGTTCATATTCAAGTATACATGTTAGAGTTTAGGTTCATGTTTGAATTGGTTTCTGGTTTGAGTTTGGATTCAAGCTTGGTTTAGACTCAAACTTGAGTCGGACACTTATAACTGATTTAGATCCTGAATTAGGTTCGGGAGTTATCGGTAACTGCTGCACATGGACGACAGGATTTATGACTTTTTCCAAGACGATTACCATTGATAACACCGTTAAGTTTTCTATCTTAAATAGGGAAGCACTCACTTTTTCCGGCTCCCTGGGGCTCAAGAGAATTGATCCCGCTTAAACCTATATTTACTAAAGTCCTTAAATGTAATTTTATATACCTCGAGAGGGTTTTGTGAAAAATATTTTTAATATAGTTTCAAAATAACCTTGATAAATTAATTATTTTATTTAGGGTTTTCATGGATATGAATTTTAAGGGTTTGAGGTTTTTTAGTGATAATTATCTTAGCTTTGATAGTTCATGATATTTTACTGTAAAATTTGATTTTTGTTGGTATCTTGATGGTACTTTGATGAAACCTGTAATTCTTTCATTTGAAAAAATATAAATTTATTATGTTTTGAAAATATATGGATTTGTAATATTTATATAATTATAAAAATTAATTTTATTTAAATAGAAAAATGCGTTTTTCTTAAAAACCGTATTTAAAAAAACCTTTCGAGACCGAATGCTCCACGAGAAGATCTGCATCTCGCTCTACTAGCCCAAGGATGTGTGATAATCCGCACCATCCAATAGCGGGTCCCCTAAAAAGGGTTGTCAAGGCTTATTTGTGAAGGAATTTTAAAATACAATTCCATAGAAAACTGTTTTTATAGTAAATGGTATTTTAATGAAATATTGTGTTCGTAACTAAAAATACGTTCGAAGTGTATTGTACTATGGAACCATGTGTTTTTGTGAGGGGTAGGTCATTACCCCGTGAAGTTTTCTAAATGTATAATTAACAAAAATACTAAAAGAAAGATATGTGAAGTTCATGGTATTTTAGTGTAAAAGTTAAGTTAAAGCTATTTTGCATGATATTCTTGATTAAAATTGATTCTAAGCATTAGTTATATGATTACAAACATGGTGTAGGAATATGGATGAAAAATATGTAAGAAAAAGTGGAATTTTAGAGATTTAAAAGAAGATGTCGGTGTTAATTCCATTTTCGACATATTTTATGAAAGAGACTTTCATAGAAGAAGGAGAGCGATTGGAAGGGACATACTAGCTAGATAGATGAAGAGAAGGTAGAAAGAGGGAGGGTTGGTATCGCGTGGTCGCCGGAACTTGCTTTGATTCTCGCCGGAACTTGATTACTTGCTAACTCTTCTTCTACTCCTTTTGTACATAGAAAACTTTGAGAATTTTGGTTACAATTTTCAGAATGATGAAGGGCTAGAGCATGAGGTAGTATTTATAGTGTGGAATTAGGATTTTGGAATTAAAAAGATGAATTAAGATACATTAAAAAGATGGTAAATGGGGAATTGAGGGGTCTCTGTTTGATTGCAGAGCAATCAAACAGTACAGGGAAGTTAGAGGTAGGCCAAGAGTCAAGTTTGAAAAGCCCATGGCTTATTGCCCACGGTTGGACCGTCCCAGCCAGCCAAAAACCAATATCCGCAGGTCGATTGTTGGATTGGGGCCGCAGGATTTGTGCCACATGTTCACGCCAGTATTTACAACATTGTGCACATGTTTATTTCTTCAGACTTTTTATTTTTATGCGCTTTGCACGTGTAAACTTTTGGGCTTTCAAAAAGTTTAAAAGAAAAATCAGAAAAAATATAATGTGTTTGATGGGGTTCGAACACAGGGGCTACGTTACAGCAGTGCAAGGGCTTTACCGGTGAGCTACAAATGGCTTCTTGTTGTTCTTAAACAAAAATTAACTTATAAATTGTACTCAGACTTGTAAACTCCTTTTTGTAAATTAAACTGAAATTTTTTATACAGTAAATTCAGAGTCATTACAATCTTACCTTGTAGACTATGGTAACATGCAGTTAGACTATGGTAACATGCAGTACAAGGCCCCGTCATAACCCACATGACAACGTCACATGAATTCATGTAGGTGTTTTTTAAAGTGACCTCTCGTGTCACGATATACGTTCCGTACCAATCTACCATTTTATTCCCGTGTATTGTATTGTATAGATTAAGATTGCAGGTCTTGGCCGAATCCATGGATATAAAATGTACATGTTCATGTTCAAGATGTAAGCATCTGTTCAGATATTCATATCAAGTCCATGTCAAGTTATAACCATGGTTCGGTCAAGTCGAGTCTAGTATACAAGTTTGAGTTTGATATTTGAATTCGAGTATTTAGGTTCATGATCAAGTATTCAAGTTCGGGTTTGATTTTTTTTTTTTTTGGATTCTGGTTTGAGTTTGGATTCAGGTTGAAGTCAGAATCTTGAGAAAGTAATTAGTTCTTGAAATTTTTAGGTTCGGGAGTAATCGGCAACTGTTGTACATGGACGGCATGATTTATGTCTTTTCCAAGATAATTATCATTTGATAACTCCGTTAAGTTGTCTAGCATGAATAGGCAAGCACTCATTTTCTCCGGCTCTCCGAGGCTGAGAAGAAATGATACCGCTTAAGCCTATATTAGTTTATAGTCCTTAAAATATTGTTTTGTATATCTCGAGGGTTTTTTATGAAAACTACTTTAATATAGTTTAAAATACAACCTCGAGGGTGATTTGTAATATTTAGGGTTTTCATGAACATGTATTTTAATTGTTGGGGTGTTTTAATGATAAAAAACTAGCTTTTAAACGTTTATGGTATTTTTATGAGAACTAGCTCTTTTGGAAACTTGATAGTATTTTATTAAAATTATTCTCTTTCATTTTAAAATATAGATTCATAGTATGTTTTTATTGAAAATATGAATTCATAGTTTTATATAATTTTTCAATATTTAATATTTATTTAGAAAAGTCGTATTTTATAAAAACCGTATTTTTTATTTCCTTTCGAGACCGAATATTTCATGAGGAGTTCCGCATCTCGCTTTACTATCCTAAAGATATGCGATAATCCACACCATCCATTAGCGGGTCCCCTAATGTGGGTTGTAGAGACGTAATTACCAAGGATTCCAAAAATACCGATTAAAAGAAACCCGTTTTTAAAAAAAGAGTGGTATTTTAATGTAAAACATATTCTTTAAATTAGCCATATGTTTGGAATACCGTGTTATGAAACCATAGTGTGCGTGTGCTGTAGGTCGTTACCCCATGAAGTTTTCCTAAAGGTAGATAAGCTAGTTATTGACAAAGGTTATACTAAAATTCATGGTATTTTAATGAAAAAGTCTGTTATATGTTTGTTTCACATGAAAATTTTGATTAAACTAAAAACTAAATGATTACAAATATGGTTACGAATGGTGTGAGAAAGTTAGTTTGACCTATTTTGTTTGAAGATGGGGTACAAATGTTAAAAAGAACTTTATATCGGAGCTAACTCCACTTTACCGATGTGGTTTTAGAAGATAATTTGAGATGAAAGGATGGAAACAGAAGAGTGACTTACGACTTTATAATTTCGAGAAAGGAGTAAGGAAAAGAAAGAGGGCTCCGTGGCGTCATGGTAGCTCCGAAAATGATTTCGATCTTCGACGAAAGGAGCTTGGTTACTAACTCCACTTGACTCCACTTGCACTTAGAAACTTTTGGGAGAATTTTGATAGAAATTTTCAGAATAGAGGGGATCTAGGGCATGGGTGGTATTTATAGTGAAGAATTAAGATTTGGGAATTAAAAATTTGAATTAATAGAATTATAATGGTGTTAAATGGTGAATTGAATGGTCTCTGTTTGATTGCAGGAAAATCAAACAGTATAAGGGAGTTGAGGGGAGTCGAAGGGGTGTGTGTGCAAAGCACATAGGGAATTGGGCACATCGGGACCGTCGGCACCGGCCTAAACATGAAAATGTGTAACGACTCTAAAATTCCTATATCTTCGTATTAATAAAATACTGTATTTGTATATTTTTATTTCCATATTATTAGTTATATTTAATCCCTTCATCTATTTTTCGCATCTAAGTATTTTCTAAAACTCATTTCTTTTTACCCAAACTTATTCTTTAAGCCCAATTTCATTCTTTTCATTCCGAATCTCTTAATCCCAAAAAGCCCACGTTATTTTCAAGCAACCGTATATATTTAATTCTAATTAAATATGTGCATGGACAACCTTGTAGCTCATTGGTAAGACCTTGCACTGCTGAACCAAGCCACCAGAGTTCAAATCCCATACCCCACATTATTTTTAATATTGATTTTTTTTAAACCTTTAGAATACCAAGGGTTTACACGTGCATATCTCACAAAAACCCCACTACACCCAAAAATGTAATATTGCCAGAGGATAGGTGAACCGTCCGGGGGGGGATTCCGGCCGCCTGACTCTGCCGGAAATCAGCCAACTCGGCCGACTCAGGCCTCCGACCGAGTCACGTCCGAGTCGGCCGATTCCGGCGACGACCCCAATGTTTCCCCCAATCAGAGCAAGGCTCTACTGAATTTTGAAAATTCAAAATTCGAAGCAACGCTTCGGTTTCCGTGCGCAGCGCGCAATTTGCCACATGGCAGAGATTGATTCGGCAGCGTAATGCCCGAGACAGTGCGTCCCATCAGAGCAAGGCTCTTCAGAAAACAAAATTAATGTTTAAACTGCGCAAATGCATGGATGCGTGACACGTGTCTGCGCAAACGCACGGATGCGCGACGCGTGTCTGCGCAGTTGCGCAATCGCAACTGCGCAAGCACACGGATGCGCAACACGTGTTTGCGCAAACGCGTGGATGCGCGACGCGTGTCTGCGCAGTTGCGCAATCGCAACTGCGCAAACACACGGTTGCGCAACACGTGTGTGCGCAAACGCGTGGATGCGCGACGCGTGTCTGCGCAGTTGCGCAATCGCAACTGCGCAAACACACGGTTGCGCAACACGTGTCTGCGCAGTTGCGCAATCGCAACTGCGCAAGCGCACGGATGCGCGACACGTGTTTGCGCAAACGCGTGGATGCGAGACACGTGTCTGCGCAGTTGCGCAATCGCAACTGCGCAAGTGCACGGATGCGCGACACGTGTCACGCGCTGGTGAGTTGTGCAGCAACTGAATGAAAATTTAAGTGGATCTTTTCTGTTCTCCTGTAAAACAGGGACCCTTGGATCTCTGATCCAATGGTGGGAAAATTCCCAAAATAATTCAGGAAAGATTTTGTTAACAAATCCAACAACTTTGTGGGCACTATAAATAAGACCCCAGACCTCATTAAAAAGGCATCAACTTCTGAGAAAAAAGAGAGCTGGTGAAGATTAAGAACATAGAAGAAGAAACAAAGAAAAGAGGTAGAATTTCTGAAAAGAGAAAAGAAATAAGAAAAATAAAAAGAACAATAAATAGTGCCTTGCACTTGATATGAACCCCTGGTTCTAAAAAAAAAAAATTAATAATAAACGAATAAAAAAAATAGTGCCTTGCACTTGATATGAACCCTTGGTTCTGTATGATCAGGAAAAAACAAGAACTTGTTTTTCTTAGATCCAAATTCAAATCAAAAGTGCCATGCACTTGTGTTCTTAAACCTAAAGGTTTCTAGGGTTTCTGCAACCCCTTGTTTTGGGCCTGGCCCAAATTAAATTGCAGAATAAATAAAAGGGCAAGGCCCTGTTGGGAAAATTCCTGAGTTTCTGCAAACTCATTAAAAGGGCCTGGCCCAACTCAAAAAATTATTGAGTTTCTGCAACTCATTATTTAAAAGGGCCTGGCCCAATTGCAGAATAATAAGAGGGCAAAGCCCTGTTTGGAAAACTCATGAGTTTCTGTAACTCATTACTTAAGAGGGCCTAGCCCAATTGCAGAAAAATAAAAGGGCAAAGCCCTGTTCAGAAAATTCCTGAGTTTTTTGTAACTCATTATTTAAAAGGGCCTGGCCCAAATCAGATTGCAAAAATAATGAAGGGGTAAAGCCCTGTTTAGGTTGATTCTTTTAATCGGGAACCACGTCCCTAAACTGGAATATGGACCGAAACGTCCCTAAACTAATATCGGACCGAAACGTCCCTAAACTAATAATGGACCGCCACGTCCCTAAACTGGAATATGGACCGAAACGTCCCTAAACTAATATCGGACCGAAACGTCCCTAAACTAATAATGGACCACCACGTCCCTAAACTGGAATATGGACCGCTACGTCTCTAAACTGACACGATAGGGCCCAAACGCTCTTTTGACGGATCTAAACGGTCCCGTCTAAGTTGATCTTAACCCCAAATACGGTTAACGTGTCCTTAGACATCTAAATAAACAATAAAATCCCAAACCAACTTTGGTTCAAGGGTACATCTCGGAACTCCTCAGACGTATGTCGTTGTAATCCCTCAACGACGTCAGAGAGGTGACGAGTCCCGACGGCCGAATAATTAAATCAATCACTACGTCAGGTCGATCTTAGTCCAAAACAGGACTAGCGTATCCTTGATGAACGTTTAAGTTGATCTTAGTCGCAACGTGATTAATGCATCCTTAAACTAAAAACACCAAACCCAAATCTAAGCAAATACGGATTTGGACTAATCCACGTCCTACGGGTGACGATATTATTCAGTCTCCGTACACAATCCACGGGCAACCACAAACAAAACAAACACACACGACACGAAGTGAAATTCTGGAGAAGGAGAAAGTTGTTACCGCGATGCGGTAGCATAATTAACTGCAGGGGCTTGCGCCTGCAGGGAAGAGTGTCCCCACAATCAAAAACCCCTCACCCTGAGGGGGAATCTGACGAAGTCTGCTACAACGGCCGCATCCGTCTAAACCTTCGATACACGGTGCCATAAATCAACTTGGCATCTTCGAAGAGGTGGACGGATAAAAACCAAATAGCATCTGACCCGAACCCCAGGCTACGTGACGTCCTAACGTCGCAGGCCGCCGTTCAGAGGGGAACAGATTCTGGCACGCCCGGTGGGACCTTTTCCTCTTTCCACTCCACACTTCGTGTGTCGTCTTCGCGAACCCATCGCGGTTTGTTAAATGGTTGCCTTCAAATTTCAAATTGCTAAGATTTGGTTTCTTGTCTGGCGCAGAACTCAAGTATCCATGGATTCCCACTGCACCAAATGCGCGAAGCACCACTGCAACGGACGCTCCACCTCACCGAGAGGTGTAACATATGGGCCCCAAGCGGCCTCTTTCCTTACTCTGCCGGTAGAGCAGGTGACCCAGGCCACCACCGGCCTATTTTTCGGGACCATGGTCCCCCCTGCAAGCTTCTCTATGCCGATATCCGCACCAGAAGCGAACAAGAAGTCGGTATTTGACCGGCTCACTGCTGCCACGACCCCTGTCAACGGGTCGCCTGCTACTAAACCGACAGCCTCTGTTTTTACCAGGCTAGGTCAGGATCATAAAGTGGCTGTCCCAAAGAGGGCAACGGCCACAGCTTCGGAAGTCGTTGAAGCGGCTTCTCCTATCAGAAAGTCAGTCTTCACAAGATTGACGGTTCCTACTCCTCCTTCAGCTGGTCAAAAAGCATCAGTCTTTGATAGGCTGACACCGGCAGTTACCCCACACCCAAACAGGGGGCAACAAGAAACTATCCCGATTTCCGAGCCAGTCCCAATGGCTCGTCGTGCGCGACGTCGTCATTGGCAACGAATAAGGAAAGCAGGGGGCAACTCCCCTTCAGGGCTAACCCCGCCTGCTCCAGTGGCGGAGGTCAGCGCTGCTGTTCCAACTGGGAACAGCTTTGAATTACTGAGGAAAGTGAGAAAGAACTCCCCAATCGCCGTATTGAAAAGATCTCCTCCGCCCGTGGAGAAAGCTCCGGAGGCAAAACAAGAACAGCCCTCTCAACGGCTGTCGTCCAAAATTTATAAAGTCTGGCGGAGAGTTCAAGACTCCGTGATTGACTCAGACCACTTCCGTCGCCAGAAAAGGGCAACAAATGCTAGGATGCCCACTTCAGCGGCTCCTTCAACCTCAAAGGTCCATAAAAGGAAAAGACCAGAGAAAGCTCCCGCGACGATGACAAAATCTAAAAGCGGCGAACCCAAACGCCCCAAGTCAGGGGGCATGATAGTACATACGGTCTATATGGCTTCGGGAAAAGAAGAAAGTCGTACTTCTACGGGCCACCGACCGCTTACCCGGTCAGTGACCAAGTCTTAGGAGCAGCAACAAAAGCTCCAGGAGATGATGACTACAATGGCTGCACTCACGGGGCCAAAAGAGAATCCTGAGACGTCCTTAGATGAACGCCAAGAGGAAGAGACCGACGCTGAGTTCCTCCGCCGAACACTGGAAAAGAGAGACAAAGAGGCTGCAGAACAGGCAGCCAACATAAAGAAAATGGCCCTCCTGTTCCAGGATGTGGTGGGTATGATGATTCAACCAGATCCACCTGTTGGAGATCCCCCGATCATTCTTGAAGATGATAGGGGAGAGACATCGAATCCTCTACCGGCTCTATCCGCAGCTAAAGAGGATACCATATCAAAAGCTGATTTGGATGAATATATTGCTCAACAAATACGGGTGCATCAGGCGGCCGAAGCAGCCGGCCACGTTGTAAAAACGGGACGGCCATATCCGGGCTGGTATGACCAAATCAAGTACCCGCCAGGTTACACAATTCCTAAGTTTCATGTCTACAAAGGGACCGGCAATCCCCATCAACATGTTGCCCAGTTCAGGGCGCTTTGTGGTAACACTGGAGGCGACGACAAACTCTTGCTGCGCCAATTCGTTGGAAGCTTATCAGATACGGCTTTCGAGTGGTATTCCGAGCTCCCCAACGACTCTATTAAAACCTTTGCGGAGATGGAGCTGCTCTTCACCCAACGTTTTGCAAGTGCCAGCGAGCGTACCCCGATGACGGCACTGATCAATGCCAGGGTAAAACCCGGCGAGACATGGGTTCAGTACGCTATACGGTGGCGTAATCTATGGTCTAAGTGTGAACAGCGCATAGAAGAAGCCCCTGCGGTGGGAATGTTTGTTGGAACACTCGATCCACAAGCAACCATTTCACAATTTATGATGTTCTTCAAGCCGACTTCCTTCCAGGCTTTGATCGACAAATTGGCGCAGATGGACCAGATGGGCCATAAACCTCCTCTCCCGAAGCCGGATTCCCGAAACGACAAAGGAAAGGGAAAAGCGATCGTCGTCGCTAATGCCCAACAACAACCGAACGATTCGAAGCCGGTTGCTCGTCCAAATAATACACGCCCGTACGTACCCCTTGAGGACAGGATGGGACGGGCTTACTCCTTCCCCCGTGATAAAACAAGGAGGTTATTCGAGCTGGCATTGCGCAACAGGCTCATAAATCTGCCAGATCCAAAACGTCCGTCGCAACCAAGTGACGTTAACGATCCTAATTACTGCCCTTATCATAGAGTGTTGGGACATCCAATCGAAGACTGTTACGTTTTCAAAAATTGGCTTGAGAATCAATACCGTCAGGGCAAATTTGCGCTGTCTGACAAATGGAAGGTGAACCCTCCGCAGCCCCACACCTATAAGGGGACGAATACGCCGGGGGCAACATGCTCCGTTATTGAAGAGGCTCCCTGGGAGGTTGTATTATCGGCCAAAACGAGGAGAAAGCTAAATGATCTTCAAACCTGCCCAGCGGTCAAGTGGAAGAACCCCTTGGAACCGCAGGTTATTGAGGGGATGTTGAAGCCACGACCGACTCCGAAGACCGATGGTAGTAGTTCAAGCGTTCATAGCCAGCCGTCAAAATCTTCGAAAAAGAAGAAGAAGAAATCTAAGAAGCCCGTGAAGCCTGGCGACAAGCGCACGGACTTACAAAAGCAAATCGATGCGCTGGATGAATATAACCAAAAGGCGCGAACTCCCATCACGCTCCAAGATTTCCTTGATCACGTCTTCCAAAAAGAAGATGAAGGAGAAAGTTCATCGGATGAGTCTGACGAATATGTAGCAAGCTGTCATATGATCTCCCATTCGACCACGAACGATGAAGGAACTTCTGGCACTGAAACGCTGGGGGCAAATGCCGAATCAAGAACCCCAGGGTTACCAGTTGAAACGATCAGCGCGTTTCTTAATGAAGCTCGGTTGAAAAGCAAGGCTGATCGAGAGCGCGAGACGGCTATATTCGAAAGGGCCAAGCGTCAGCGACTTGAGGAAGGAGCTGAAATGATCCCGTTGGAGCAAAATGCCTCCACCGCTGACAAAAGCCAATTCAAGATAAAAAAGAAGTTCGCTAAGGCCATATCGATGGGCATGAAACTACCACCCTCTGAAGAAAAAGTTACTGGCGTGGAAGAGATGCACCCCTCTTATTGCTTATACCATCAGAAGGTCTCGCATTCCACCCAAGATTGCAAAGCTTTCAATGGATGGTGGCAAGGATACGTCTCAAATCGACAACGATTTAAACGGGAAAAACGTAAAATTCGTCGAGAATAAAGAAATACGACTAAAGAACTTGAAAGAACTGCCGGCAATTGTCACATGGTTAACACTACCGGGTCACAAGTGCCTACATTTGGGAGCGACTCCGATGAAGAGCTAGAGCTTGGTCCCCTCTTCGAAGAATCCACTTCGGGAAAAGAAAAAGAACTGAAGGCCTGCGAGAATATACAGCTGCGCAATCGAACATTACCCGAAAAGAACCTCGGACCCTTGAATAAGAAAAACAAAGGGAAAGAGAAGGTCTCTGAAGACATCGCTTTGGATGACCAAGTTGCGGAAGAATTAACCGCCAAGAATCCCCCAAAAAGGAATAAAGTAGATTACAATGTCTTGGCGCATCTGAGAAAGCTACCCTCACAACTCAGCATTCTCGATGCCCTATTGCTATCAAAAGAGGCGAGGGATTCTTTGATTAAGGCCCTACAAGATCCGGACCAGTTCCAAGCCTTCCTAGCCAAACAAAAGATGAAGGATGAATTGGAAGAGGTGCATACAGCCGACGTTGCTTTTGGTGATGAAGACCTTCTCCTCGGAACGTGTGAACACAATCGCCCACTTTATGTCTCAGGATACTGCCATGACATAAAGATAGGAAAAATCTTAGTCGATAACGGATCGTCTGTCAATTTACTTAATGTGCGAGTGTTAAAAGAGATTTGCATGAGTGTCCAACACCTCGCCCGAGACAAAATCACCATCTCCGGTTTCGACTCTCAATCCTCAAAGACTCTTGGATCTGTGATATTGACGCTACGTTTCGGGGTGCTCGTCACAGACATCAAATTCCATGTTATAGACGCCAAGACGTGCTACAATGCTCTGCTAGGCCGACCATGGCTACACGAGTACAATATCATCCCTTCTACACAGCATCAGTGCATGAAGTATTCTAGGGACGGCCTCGAGTACACAGTGGCAGGAGAGTTGAATCCGTTTTCCGTGAACGAAGTTCGCAAGTATGAAGATGCCAAATACTTCTTACCGAATTTCGAAGACACGGAAAGGTGTCACAAACCGGAGAACAAAACTAACGCAACCATCCCTGTCTTCGGCAGTGACACCGAGGAGGAGGAGGATATAATCTATTCAGGTCCGTCCCAATCCACCAGACTAGGACCATCCGTTCCTTCATTAATCTTCGGTAGTGATTCAGAGGATGAAGTTCATGCTGTATTCCCTGCTCGACTGTCAATACAAACTTCTGCTGATGAGGAACGAAGTCTACAAATAGCCATGGTGCCGCCTAGACACCATAAAGAACTGGATGCACTTTATATCTACAGTGTAGAAAAGTTGCGGACATTCTATATCCCTCCCGGAAGAAAAGGCGAAAAGGCAATCCTATTCTACCGTTCTGAAGAAAACAAGGTGGAAAAAGAAATTTGGCATGGCGCGGATCCCACGCTCGACAAGCTTCAGCCTATCCGTCTTCCCAGATATTATACCGAAGGTTTGAAGAAACTGCTGAAACGCCAAGGGATGTCCTTCACACAGACCATCAGAAAAGCCAAATTCTATGACAAGGTCTGGAACGTTCCCGGAACTCAATGCAAACTGCCTAACGGGAGAACGGAAACAAAAGGGCTCGGGTACATCCGGCCAAAGAAACGGGAGTTAATAAACAGCTGTTATGCCATGTATGACTTTGATGAAGAAGCGGACGCTCAATGGGAAGACGCTAATCCTGAATCAGCAAGAGTTCCTGATGCAAGACCTCCCAGTCCATCGTCTGAAGACCAGATGAGCAAACTTATAAAGGATGCGAGTCAAAAAGCCCGAGATGATCACGATCGTGAAATGGCAATCTATGAGAAAGCCAAGACACAGCGTCTCCTTCGACAGGCAGTAAAGAACGAAGATGTTACCCCACGTCAGCCTGCTACAAAAAGGGTTCGACGCGAAAGCGAAAACAAGTCGAGGGGCCGAAAAGGTGCTCGACAACCACAAGACAGAGCTAAGAAGCCACGCATACGAGAGTCGAGCGTTATTGACCTAGCCCTTATGAAGAAAATGGGTCGAGCATACTCGTTTCCTCGGAACAAAACAAGGAAAATACTTGATCTTGCTCTAAAACATCAAATGCTTACTCTGCCAGAGTCTAAACACCCTGAGCAAGCAGGCGAAGTCTCCAACCCAAATTATTGCTCTTACCATCGAGTAGTAGGGCATCCGCTTGAAGATTGTTTCACCTTTAAGAATTGGGTTGAGGACCAATATCAGCTTGGCAAATTCGCATTGTCTGACAGTTGGAAGGTAGCGCCGCCGCAAAAGCACGAACCCAAAAACACAAGAATAAAACCAACCCCGCATTGGGATTGGCAGAAAACTCGCACCTGTCATGTGATAACAACATTAAAAGAAGGGTCCGAGGACATGAACGACTTCCCTTGGTGCTTTGAAAACGGCAGTGATGAGGTAATCTCAGAATTTCCCCCAGCTCCGAAAGAACTGGAGGATGGAATCCACACCACTGCAGATAATCTCAAGAAAATTGAGTTGGGGACGGAAAATGACCCGCGACCAACATTCATCAGCGAGCTGTTATCTGAAAAAAGGGTGACTGCGTTGAAAGATGTGCTTCTACAACACAAAGATTTCTTCGCGTGGAACTATTCCGAAATGCCGGGACTAGATCCAGAAATTGCTGTACACAAATTGGCGATATCCCCGGACATCAAGCCAGTCAAACAGGCGCCAAGAAGAATGCGACTCGAGCTTGAGATGAGCATCAACGCCGAAGTCAAAAAGCTGATAGACTCTGGCTTCATCCAGGAAGTTCAATACCCTGAATGGATCGCTAACATCGTCCCAGTGATGAAGAAAAATGGGACGGTGCGTATATGCGTAGATTTCCGGGATCTTAATAAAGCCTGCCCAAAAGATGATTTCCC
Organism: Agapanthus africanus; assembly: GCA_030015575.1. Taxonomy (NCBI): domain Eukaryota; kingdom Viridiplantae; phylum Streptophyta; class Magnoliopsida; order Asparagales; family Amaryllidaceae; genus Agapanthus; species Agapanthus africanus. The sequence continues at coordinate 215,900 of JASDDO010000187.1, forward strand.
AGTACCAGTCACCGAGCTGATGATAGACAATACGTCTACTCATGAAGTTTTCTCCTTCATGGACGGCTCATCGGGGTATAATCAAATAAAAATGCATCCTGAAGATCAGAAACACACAGCTTTCAGGACCCCTCTTGGGATATTTTGTTATAAAGTGATGCCCTTCGGCTTGAAGAACGCCGGTGCTACTTATCAGAGAGCCATGACAAAAATCTTCGACGACCTCATACATGAAATCGTTGAATGCTATATCGACGATCTCGTGGTTAAAAGCAAGTCATACGAGGAACATCTCGAGCATCTGACGACCGTATTTCAACGCCTTCGGCAATACAACTTGAAGATGAATCCTCTTAAATGTGCGTTCGGGGTTTCCTCGGGCAAATTCCTGGGATTCGTCGTTCGACACCGGGGTATTGAAATAGATCCGTCGAAGATTAAAGCAATCATGGAAATGCCTCCGCCGAGGACTCTCAAACAGCTGCGGTCTCTCCAAGGGAAACTCGCATACATACGGCGATTTATAGCCAACCTCTCAGGAAAATGCCGGCCATATAGTCACCTGATGAAGAAAGGAACCCCATTCGTTTGGGATCAAAAATGCCAGGGCGCACTAGACGAGATCAAGCAGTACCTGCAGAACCCGCCGGTGTTGGCTGCCCCGGTTAAGGGGAAGCCTCTCATTCTTTATACGACCGCCCTCGAAGGTTCCTTAGGCGCATTATGGGCACAAGAGAACGATCAAGGGAAAGAAAGAGCACTCTACTACTTAAGTCGAGTGCTGCTGGGGGCAGAAAGCAACTATTCTCCCGTTGAAAAACACTGCCTGGCATTGATCTTCGCAATAACAAAGCTTAGGCACAATGCGTTGGCGCACGAGGTCCGTCTGATTTCAAAAGTGGACCCTCTCAAATATTTAATGTCAAAAGCCATATTGACAGGACGACTCGCCAAATGGGCCCTGCTCTTGATGGAATTTTCCATAACATATCAACCTCTCAAGGCAGTAAAAGGCCAGGCCATCGCTGACTTCCTTGCTGAGCATCCCATACCTGCCGACTCTCCTTTAAACTGCGATTTGCCGGACAGACATGCATTTGACGCAATCGACAGTGGTGATACCCGTTGGGAGCTTTACTTCGATGGAGCGTCTTCTATGAAAAAGCACAAACAAAGTACGCCAACGATCAAATCGGGGGTGGGACTCATCTTTGTGACTCCCCAAGGAGGAATAATGCGCTTCGCCTTCTCCTTAACGGAGCCGAGGACGAATAATGAAGCTGAATATGAAGCTCTGATAGCAGGCCTTGAGATCGCCATTGATATGGGAATTGAGAGCCTCCTCATATACGGGGACTCCCAACTGGTCGTCAGTCAAGTAAACGGCGATTACCAAACATGTAAACCGGAATTGGTAAAATACGGTGAAAAAGTGCAACAACTGCTAACCCAAATTCCCTCTTACACGTTGGAAAGCATACCGCGCGCGGAAAACAGCAAAGCAGATGCACTAGCCAAACTTGCTAAAGAACTGGCTGACGAGAACCTCGACGACGTTAGAATCGTGGTGCAAAGCCGTCGAGTGCTCGCCCCAACAGAAATATCTCCGGAATCGTCTGAAGAAAAAGGAGCGAAAGAGGAGACAACCCTGCAAATAAAAGACTGGGAAAACGCTGAAGACTGGAGAGAAGTCTTCATAGATTACTTCAAGTTCCACCGAATACCTGAAGAAGCGTCCACAAGACATCAGCTCACGAAACGAGCTCTGTCTTTCGCCTTCGTCAATGATACTCTGTACAAGAGGTCATTCGATTCTCTGTGGTTGAGATGCTTAGGACCTGACGAAGCGAGAAGGGTCGTCCAAGAAGTTCACAACGGACTCTGCGGTTCCCACCAAGCAGGCCCTAAGATGAAGTTAAAGATAAAGCGGATGGGCTACTACTGGCCCACGATGATGCAGGATTGCCTAGAATACGCGAGGCAATGTCATTCATGCCAAATTCATGGAGACTTCATCCATCAGCATCCCAATCCACTGCATCCAACAGTGGCTAGTTGGCCATTTGAAATGTGGGGAACTGACATAGTCGGTCCCATCAAACCAGCATCGTCAAAGGGACATCGTTTCATCTTGGCGACGACTGATTACTTCTCCAAATGGGCAGAAGCGGTACCGTTGAGGGAAGTGAAAACGGAAAACATCTTCCATTTCTTCAAAACGCATGTCATATACCGGTTTGGAACCCCAAGAAGGATCATCTCTGACAATGGGCCAGCCTACCGAAGTCATAAGATTAGCCGCTTCGCACAGCAGCACAATATAGACTGGAGATATTCCTCAGTTTATAACCCCCGAGCTAACGGTCTAGCTGAGGCCTTCAACAAGACCTTGACGAAGATCATGAAGAAAACGGTGTCACGAAATAAGAGAGATTGGCACGAAAGATTGCAAGAGGCGCTTTGGGCGTATCGAACTACATTTGAAACGGCCACAAATACAACGCCGTACGCGTTGGTATTTGGGACGGAAGCAGTACTCCCCCTCGAGATAGAATTACCCTCTCTACGAGTGGCAGTCCATTACGAGTTGACGGACGAAGAAAATGCTCACCTTCGGTTTGAAGAGCTTGACGCCCTTGATGAAATCCGGCTTCTAGCACAGCAAAATCTGGAAGCTTATAAAGCAAAGATGACGCGCTCATATGAAAGATTGAGCCGCCCGAGGACATTCCACCAAGGCGAACTCGTGCTAGTGGTCAAAAGGCCCATGATCCCCAATCGCGCCAAGCGGGGAAAGTTTGAGCCAAACTATGAAGGACCGTACATCATTGATAAGGTATACCAGGGCGGAGCCTATCTACTCATGGACATGCACGGTGAAAGGCCTTTCAGGCCAATAAACGGTCGCTTCCTAAAGAAATACTACGCTTAACGAGCCTTAGTTTAGGTCAATGATAGATGACGACGACTATGTCCGCTCGCTATCTTCCTAAGCTCAGGCTTTATAAGCAGTAGCCAGCCCTCTCAACGGCGGACCGAAATGTCCTTAAACTAATAGCAGACCACAACGTCTTTAAACTACTACCGCAGCATCCTTAGGCTGACAAAAAAAAAGTATAATAAATAAAAACGGTATGTCAATAAGCAAAATGGGCACGGATGAAAACCCGAAAGGGCTCCGTGAGTAAAAACAGCAGGACTACCGGCGAATGTTTGCGAAAACCCGAAAGGGCGCAACTTCGTTAAAGAACCCTTACAGAGTCCTCTCGACCCTGTAAGGAGAAACCACCCGCGTGAGATCCTTACGACTCATAAGGGAACAACACACTTAGGAATCCCCACGATTCCCAAGTAGAAAATACACTTGCGAGATCCTCACGACTCGTAAGGAGAACTCTCTTATGGGACCCTCACGGCTCATGAGATTTGAAAGTCTTAAGTTACAGAAACCTAAACCTGTGCTTAAGCAAGCCCCCACAAACTTCCAATATTGCCCTACAAGTGGTTCAATATTGACCCTTGTATACAATCCACGGGCGCGAATAGACATTTCCCTAACAAAGGTCCATCCGTGATCGGGGATATGTTCGCATAACCCTTGTAAGTCCTCTCGATTTACAAGAAGAAAACCCCCCCTGTAGGATCCTTACGACTTACAAAGGAACAAAACACTTTGGAACCCTTACGATTCCTAAGGAAAAAATACACCTACAAGATCCCCACGACTTGTAGGGAGAAATACCTTCACGAGACCCTTACGGCTCATGAAGTCAAAAGCCTTAGCCGACAGGACCCTAACCCTGGTCGCTAAGCCTCCTTTGTTCGACAACGACAGAGGCAAATGATGATTCGCTCCTGGTAATATCACAGTTGTAGCGGTGCTGATGCCGAAATCGGTGTCCAATTTCGGGTTTACGGCAAAAGCCAGCAGGCCGCTCATGCATACGAAATAGCCGAAATGATAGGGCAACTTGCAATAAAAAGCAGCAAGTAAAATGTATGCATGCAAAATAGCCGAAATGATTGGGCACCGCGAAAAATAGCCGAAATGATTGGGCAATCGCGACCTTCGCGATATAAAAGCTGAAATGATAGAGCATCGCGGAAATAAAATAAAACAAAAATAAGAAATGATGAAACTTCGGCCCTACAGTTAAGATCACATCGATCCCTGTATACGATCCAAGGGCGTAAACAAAGAAGAAACCATACTTCCCCAGCGGATTCCGTCGAACGATAAAGCCAAACCTCAATGGTTCATTCCAACCGAAGAAGCCAGTGACTTCAACACAAATTCCTCGACTCACGGATACAAACACTCCTTGACGAGAGCTTCCTGATCCGCGTCGACCCGCAGAGCCACCAGTGCCTCCGTAGGAACCCTCGACTCGTTTCAAACCCCAAGGACACAAATAATCCTTGGCGCTTGGGAAACAAATAATCCCTCGCAAAACTTCTCAACTCACGGATACAAACACTCCTTGACGAGAGCTTCCTGATCCGCGTCGACCCGCAGAGCCACCAGTGCCTCCGTAGGAACCATCGGCTCGTTTCAAACCCTAAGGACACAAATAATCCTTGGAGCTTGGGAAACAAATAATCCCTCGCAAAACTTCTCAACTCACGGATACAAACACTCCTTGACGAGAGCTTCCTGATCCGCGTCGACCCGCAGAGCCACCAGTGCCTCCGTAGGAACCATCGACTCGTTTCAAACCCCAAGGACACAAATAATCCTTGGCGCTTGGGAAACAAATAATCCCTCGCAAAAAACTTCTCAACTCACGGATACAAACACTCCTTGACGAGAGCTTCCTGATCCGCGTCGACCCGCAGAGCCACCAGTGCCTCCGTAGGAACCATCGACTCGTTTCAAACCCCAAGGACACAAATAATCCTTGGCGCTTGGGAAACAAATAATCCCTCGCAAAACTTCTCAACTCATGGATACAAACGCTCCGTGACGAGAGCTTTTCTGACTCACATCTCGGGCAGTAAGGATTCAAAAACTTGCTTCCTGAACAATGGGATCCTGCAAGTCAATCCTAAATGGTCTCTTGCATACTATTCACGGGTCTCACTCTCCGAAGTCGATTCTCGACAAAGAGGGAAACAACCGCTTACGAGCCCTCTCGACTCGTAAGAGGGAGAAATTCTCTTATAGGATCCTTTCGACTTATGAGAGAAAACCACACTTGGGAATCCTCACGATTCCTAAGGAGAAAATCCACCTACGAGATCCTCTCGATCCGTAGGGAGAAAAGTCTCTATGAGACCCTCACGGCTCATAGAGTTGAAAAGTCTTAGGCAGCAGATCTGAACCTGCGGCCTAAGCCATCGCTATATCTCGAAGAAACCAAAATGCTTACTCTATTACCTGTCAATCATGTTTATCAAGACAGCATGCTGATAATAAGAGAAGGGAGAAAGCAAAGAAATGATACAAGACATTGCAAAAAAAAAATGTGTATCTTTATTTATTAATTCAGTCAAGTACATGGTGAATCGTGCAAAAGGATAAAGAATGTATACATCTTATTCGAAAAAGAAAATTACAAGTATATTGATACAAGGGCAGCTACTGGGAAGGAAGCATCTTAAATAACCCTATCAATTGCTCGCGTACTTCTTCCCACGCCTTCTCTTGATCAACTACCACTGCCAGTTCAGCCTCCACTTGAGCCCGCTGCTGCGCGAAGGATGCAAGCTCTTCCCCAATAACTTGCTGAGCTGCTTCTTGGCCTTGGACGTCACGCTCAGCAGCATCAAGTTTCCGCCTCAGAGCTAGCCCATTAGATATACGCTTGAGAAGACCTTCGAAGGCAGCTTTCACCTCAGCAGCATTCGTCCTAACTTCAGCACGAAGGCAAGCGGTCGCGTTTGAAGATTCCTGATGCGCCTTTAGCCGTAAAGCTGCCTCCTGCTCCAAATGGCGGAGATAAGAGGCGCTTTGCTCAAGCCAAGTTGTCCGTTCGGCGCTAGCGGCCAAAACCTCAGGAGAAGGGCGGGTCGACTCCAACCGATGCAGACGGGCCTCGATCTCTCTGCAGTGGTCAACCCACGATTTGACGACGCCTTCGTTATGAAAAGTTACGAGCGCTGCCAACATCGGGTTAACATCCACCGCGAAATCTATGGCAGAAGGTAGGGCATCCACGTTGAGCTCTTCGATGTACCCGCTCAGCATACCCAGGCTCATCACAGCACCCTTTGAAGACGGGCGTCTCAAGAAAGGACCCGCCGGCAAGAGGACGTGAGACTCAAAAGAGGTCAGAACTGGAACAATGGCTGCAAAACGAAACGTGGTCAAACAATGGTTCGAAAAATCGGTGGAAGATCATGTAAAAAGGGGAAAGGAATATCTGTACCAGTCGCAACGGACGGCAAAGCCGGAGGCGCCGGTGGCAGCGCAGGCCTGGTGTCCCCTCCTTCGATTTGAGGCACTGCAATCAGGAAGAGGAAAAGTCAGATACAATCCTATATTCCCTCAAAAGAGACCAAGACAGCGCTTACCAGTACCCCTAGAGGGAGAAGCGGGCTCGGAAGGGAAGGCGAAATGTGGAAGCAGCACTTGATACAAATGATCGAAGAACACTCCTGAAAAGAGCATAGTGGTATAACGTTAGTACATAGGCTGCACGTTAAAAGATTAATGCATAAGTCATAAATTCATACCTTCCGACATCCGCGATGGCACAAGGGAAGGCTGAGGAGTGACTACTGCCAAAGCAGTAGTTGACGGTGCCCCCTCGAGCAATGGAGCATCAGTGCTGGCTGCACCTGCAAGAACAAGCTTGTTAGAAGAGATCACGAGATACATACGAAAAAGGGGAAACGCTGGTGACTCAAAATTTTTACCTGACAAACTGCCCGCACAAACGGAGGCAGTCCCTTCCTCCACCGACGGAAGGCCACCGCCTGTAGCTTCATCACCCGACTCAAGGGGAACCGTTGTTATGCTCTCAAGCTCTGCAGGCGGCGGGGAACCATAGACAGGGAGGGCCAAGATAGGAACATTGCCAGATTCCTGAGAAGGAGCGCCTAGCTCGTCCTCAGGAATCATGGCCGCCTCACCTGCTGCTCCCTCAGGATCAGCGATTACAGCTGCCCCGTCCATCGGCACTACGAGGTCCCCAGCCTCAAGTACCTCGCCCTCTACCGCCTTCGGCTCAGTTGAGACAATCATCTCATCTGCCGCCACTTCGGGCGCGGCATCAATGACCTTCTCCGCGGTAGGTTCCTCAATCTCAGCTCCAGGCCCCATGACCTCGACAAAGTTGTCCACTGTCGGTTCGGGTTCGGCGAGTACCGCTTCTTCCGCTCCCTTGGGTTCGACGGTCGTCTCCGCCTCCCCCTCAGTTGGACTTGACCCTGCAAGATGAGATATGTATGAGCCAATAGTTTTACAAGTCATACAACAAGGCTCTGAAAGGAGTACTACCTGAAGCGGATTTATCATTGGCGTTCCGAACCGCGCGTGCAACTTGTCGATGAGCGGTAGACAGAGCCACAGGGGGCTCTTCAGAAGGAGTACTAGCGTGAGGAACAGTGCTAGGGCCCGCTCCTGCGGCCAGAGCAGCTCTGCGCGCCTTAGCTTCGCGTCTGGACCGCTTCCGCTCCTCTTGAGCCGATGAGACAGATGCCATCAGAGCTTCCTTGAGCGAAGCCTCCTCATCCGTGTAGAGGGATGCCTCCAAATTTTCAGAGCATCCCTCGTTGTTGCATCAGGCCCAGGCTCTTGCGGTAGCTTTGACGGAGCGGCGACTTCGATGACGGGCCTGGGAAGGGTCCTGGCGCCGATTAATACCACCCCTGTAAAGAAACAAGAGAAGGTCAGGTCGACTATCATAAAAAAAAACAACAAACTTTCCTTATAAAAGAGAAAGGGATAAAACATACCGACGCTTGCCAGGGCACGTTTCTTCTCCTCCTCTTGGAAGGTCTTCAAGGATGCAGCGATAGCATCTTCAGTGGAGATACCTGTTAAAAAAGGGAGCAAGAGTTAGTTAAATGTAACAATATAGAGTGCAATGAGATAACAAATAAGGCGTCTGATGATTACCGGACTCGGCGAGTTTACTCAGCATCGCTTCGAGCCTCGTTGATCGCTCTGATTCTGCAATGGCGGCGGCTAGGTTGGTGTCCTCAGGATCCACCACGAAACCCTCGTTGCTGCCGTACTCACATATAGTCTCGGCAGGATGAGCCGCGGGCTCTAAGTTAAGAATCGCGTCGAGGGATAAGGTGGACTTCTTCTTCTTTTGTTCACCAGCCTTGGATCCACCCGGAGCAGCTTTGCGCTTGCCAGTTTTGGCAGTCACTTTCGGGCGGCGAGTCCCGATGTCCGCTCCTGCACCCGACTCCGGCGATGCCGCTTTAACCGTCTCTGTCGGAGCACGGGGTGCCGTTGGGGCATCCACCGTAGTAGGCAGTGGCAGTCCACGCGGAGGGGCCAACACGCGTGGTCGATCTGCTCCGGCCTCTTTCGTCGGAGGGATAACCTGGACCCTAGGCTGCAATGGAGCCTTGCGATTGCCGCCGGGAGGCGCAGCCCTACGATCGACCAGTAGACGTTTCTCCATCAAGATAATTGGGCCCATCGCGTGCGCATACCAGGCTACATACGAATTGAGTATCTTAGGGGTACAGCTGGGCTCACTGATGAAAAAGTAGGAGCCGGTGTTCAGCCGGATGAAGTGATGCATTGCATTCCGTACCCCCTCTAAGCCGACTGCAGGTGTTCCCAAGAAGGCTTCCAACGGGACCCCTTGGTTATAACTCGATTGCCGAGCAAATCGATGCGGATTATACCTCATGAAGAGGGCCGTTTCATTTTGCCTAAATACCAAGTAGCCCGGCCGAATGGAATAAAGGTGGAGGATTTCTCGAGCCTTCAACACGGAAACACCGCCCTTAAAGTCATCACGCAGCGACACCACCGACTTAGTGGTCTCGGAACCTATGGTGATGACTTTATCCACAAAAGAGGTCTTCGCCCCAACTAGATGCGAACGCAGAAGCAGTCCCCGAGACTCCCGCGGAGGTGCGAACACGATGGAAGCCCCAACCAATCGCATGATTCTCGGAAGTTTAAATCTCTCAAAGAACGGAGGAGTTTTGTGGGCACCAAACACTCCTCGAACATGCAGCTCCATCCAAGAAGTGAAGTAGTGCATCGGGAAGTTAGCAGGCTGTACCCCAGGCTCACTAGCGTCCGCCGCTATGCTAAGTCCATGGTAGAGGTAAGCCAACCCAGCAATCCCCACTGATAATTGCAGACCAGCCACCATTCGATGCGCCGGGTAGAAGACAGAAGACCGCATGAGGCGTGGGTGCATGGGAAGCGCGAAGCTGCATAGCCACAGACCTAAGAATCCTATGAAGAAGGTCTCCTCATCCATGCCAGGAACGGCGATCTCTGAGAAAGGGACGCTGGCAGTGCCGGGAAGGTAAAAACTTCGCTGATCAATGTCCGATGAAGGTAGGTGGTCCAGGCCGAAACCAAAAGGATCAGTGAGTTGGGCGAACTTCTCACCCTGCTCTGATAAAAATTCCGGGCGAATAAAACGAGCAATGAAGTCCGCGAAACTAACGCCTTGGTCGCCCAATTCCAAGTGGAGCTCCTCGTAGATCTCCAATACCTTCACCAAGCCCGGGTGCTGATGCTGAATGGCATTGTCCGGAGTTAGATCGCATACCATCTGCTTGGTGGCAAAGACGTACTCGTCAGGAGGAAGCAGCTCTTCATAATGCTCCCCCCTCGCCGGTAAACCTGAAAGCTCAACGAATTCCTCCAGAGAAATGGAAACTTCCCTATCCGCTGTCAGGAAAGTATGTGTGGGGATGTTCCATTGTTCAACGAAAGCCTTTGTCCACCACGTCGGAGGAGTAGGATACTCGAAAAGCGAGACGTAGACGGCGGAGTATAAGCCAATCTTCGTCAGATGAGTTCTCTTCGCCGCTAAAATGTACCGGGCCCATGGCAGGTATCCAGCAGGCGGTCGCGGATTCAGTCCAATGTTGTAAGCCTGTCCCCAAGGGCGTGCTTCACCCTGACAGATTCGCCTTCCCAATATATCTATGGCTGGCGGCGGTTGCACTGGAATAGCGCCGATTGCGGGCTGGAGGAGGTCGTCCGAATTCCAATTTTTAACCTCCACGGCATACTCCACCGGGGGTTTGTCCGCATAAGAGAGCGGGACTATGGGCTCAGAGGGCACGGCGGAACTAAAACTGCGACGGCCTTGGATAATCTGGCTATACCACCTTCCCCATAGGTGAAGTCTCTTGCACTCAGGATCGTGATCTTTGATCAGAGCAAACACCACCCGGTCCACTGTTGCATGTGGGAACCCTCCTTCTGAGCGAACAAAGGGGAAAGACGAATCTCCAGACATGTTTCCTGTAGATAAAAAAAAAAAATAATAACAACTGTTAGTGTTCCAATGCTTCACATTTCAAAGGCATACATCACACTGCAATGCAGTGGGTTGGGGACCAAAGGGGGACCCACAAAATCAAGATGACGGCGCATCATTTGATAAGACAGTCCCATCATTGGATGAGACTGTCAGTTAATAAAAAGGACCCCCAAGAGAATATCCTCACTGGGGGATCTCTAGAGACAAGGAGAAAATCTCCTCTTTTCAGAGCAAAGCTCTGTCACAGAGTGACACTTGTCAAACTCCTGTTTCATAAGAATAAAACTTCTTAAAAAAAAAAAAAAGGAGCCTAGCTCTGTAGCTATAATAAAAATTTATAACTCCTAAGAATCAAAATTTTGGGATCTTAAAGATCCATGGAAACTTAAAAAAAGAGAGAAAGGGTTCTCTAGTTGATCTGTGAGCAGGGCTCTGTTCATGGGTTAAAACCTAAGAACAGAGTCTCTGCAAATTTTTGAGAGCAAGGCTCTGTGAATATATAAATAAAAAAAAACCAGAGGGGTTTCCTTTAGATCAAAGATCTACAAGAGCAAGGCTCTGTTGAAGAAACCCCAAAGGGGTTCCCTTTAGATCAAAGATCTATAAGAGCAAGGCTCTGTTAATTAAATTTAATTTAAATTAAATTAAATTAATTTACCTATAATGGTTCTGAAGTTAGAACTTAGAAGTTCTTAAGGAAATTACAAGAGCAAGGCTCAGAAGTTTTAAACAAGAGCAAGGCTCTGGGTAAAAATTCTTGAGAATGGTAAAAATTACCAAGGACCAAGGGTCCTATTTATAGGCGCCTGCGCCTGTTCACCTGACCCGTCGATCCGATGGTCAGGATCTTGCCACCGCTGCACTCACGTGCGCGCCACGTGAGCGCAACGGTGGGGGGGCATCTGTTTCCCCCAATCAGAGCAAGGCTCTACTGAATTTTGAAAATTCAAAATTCGAAGCAACGCTTCGGTTTCCGTGCGCAGCGCGCAATTTGCCACATGGCAGAGATTGATTCGGCAGCGTAATGCCCGAGACAGTGCGTCCCATCAGAGCAAGGCTCTTCAGAAAACAAAATTAATGTTTAAACTGCGCAAATGCATGGATGCGCAACACGTGTCTGCGCAAACGCACGGATGCGAGACGCATGTCTGCGCAGTTGCGCAATCGCAACTGCGCAAACACACGGTTGCGCAACACGTGTTTGCGCAAACGCGTGGATGCGCGACGCGTGTCTGCGCAGTTGCGCAATCGCAACTGCGCAAACACACGGTTGCGCAACACGTGTTTGCGCAAACGCGTGGATGCGCGACGCGTGTCTGCGCAGTTGCGCAATCGCAACTGCGCAAGCGCACGGATGCGCGACACGTGTCTGCGCAAACGCGTGGATGCGAGACACGTGTCTGCGCAGTTGCGCAATCGCAACTGCGCAAGTGCACGGATGCGCGACACGTGTCACGCGCTGGTGAGTTGCGCAGCAACTGAATGAAAATTTAAGTGGATCTTTTCTGTTCTCCTGTAAAACAGGGACCCTTGGATCTCTGATCCAATGGTGGGAAAATTCCCAAAATAATTCAGGAAAGATTTTGTTAACAAATCCAACAACTTTGTGGGCACTATAAATAAGACCCCAGACCTCATTAAAAAGGCATCAACTTCTGAGAAAAAAGAGAGCTGGTGAAGATTAAGAACAGAGAAGAAGAAACAAAGAAAAGAGGTAGAATTTCTGAAAAGAGAAAAGAAATAAGAAAAATAAAAAGAACAATAAATAGTGCCTTGCACTTGATATGAACCCCTGGTTCTAAAAAAAAAAATAATAATAAAAGAATAAAAAAAATAGTGCCTTGCACTTGATATGAACCCTTGGTTCTGTATGATCAGGAAAAAACAAGAACTTGTTTTTCTTAGATCCAAATTCAAATCAAAAGTGCCATGCACTTGTGTTCTTAAACCTAAAGGTTTCTAGGGTTTCTGCAACCCCTTGTTTTGGGCCTGGCCCAAATTAAATTGCAGAATAAATAAAAGGGCAAGGCCCTGTTGGGAAAATTCCTGAGTTTCTGCAAACTCATTAAAAGGGCCTGGCCCAACTCAAAAAATTATTGAGTTTCTGCAACTCATTATTTAAAAGGGCCTGGCCCAATTGCAGAATAATAAGAGGGCAAAGCCCTGTTTGGAAAACTCATGAGTTTCTGTAACTCATTACTTAAGAGGGCCTAGCCCAATTGCAGAAAAATAAAAGGGCAAAGCCCTGTTCAGAAAATTCCTGAGTTTTTTGTAACTCATTATTTAAAAGGGCCTGGCCCAAATCAGATTGCAAAAATAATGAAGGGGTAAAACCCTGTTTAGGTTGATTCTTTTAATCGGGAACCACGTCCCTAAACTGGAATATGGACCGAAACGTCCCTAAACTAATATCGGACCGAAACGTCCCTAAACTAATAATGGACCACCACGTCCCTAAACTGGAATATGGACCGAAACGTCCCTAAACTAATATCGGACCGAAACGTCCCTAAACTAATAATGGACCACCACGTCCCTAAACTGGAATATGGACCGCTACGTCCCTAAACTGACACGATAGGGCCCAAACGCTCTTTTGACGGATCTAAACGGTCCCGTCTAAGTTGATCTTAACCCCAAATACGGTTAACGTGTCCTTAGACATCTAAATAAACAATAAAATCCCAAACCAACTTTGGTTCAAGGGTACATCTCGGAACTCCTCAGACGTATGTCGTTGTAATCCCTCAACGACGTCAGAGAGGTGACGAGTCCCGACGGCCGAATAATTAAATCAATCACTACGTCAGGTCGATCTTAGTCCAAAACAGGACTAGCGTATCCTTGATGAACGTTTAAGTTGATCTTAGTCGCAACGCGACTAATGCATCCTTAAACTAAAAACACCAAACCCAAATCTAAGCAAATACGGATTTGGACTAATCCACGTCCTACGGGTGACGATATTACTCAGTCTCCGTACACAATCCACGGGCAACCACAAACAAAACAAACACACACGACACGAAGTGAAATTCTGGAGAAGGAGAAAGTTGTTACCGCGATGCGGTAGCGTAATTAACTGCAGGGGCTTGCGCCTGCAGGGAAGAGTGTCCCCACAATCAAAAACCCCTCACCCTGAGGGGGAATCTGACGAAGTCTGCTACAACGGCCGCATCCGTCTAAACCTTCGATACACGGTGCCATAAATCAACTTGGCATCTTCGAAGAGGTGGACGGATAAAAACCAAATAGCATCTGCCCCGAACCCCAGGCTACGTGACGTCCTAACGTCGCAGGCCGCCGTTCGGAGGGGAACACCCAACACAAAAATGTGTCTTTTGGTCTCCCCTGTACACCTGCAAAATTTTGTCCTCATACCATTTCCTGAGCTCTTTTAAAACCCCAATTACTCCATTTTTATTACATTTTAATACAATTTATCACATTTTTCATTTTAACCTTTCACCTACCCTAAACCCTAGCCTAACCCTATAAATACCATCCCTAAATACTACCCCCTCACCCCAAAACTCTAAGACAACTCTCAAGAAATCATTAGAAACCTTATGTACTTTGAAAACGAGCAAGAAGCGAAGCTACGGCGAATTTTCCGGCAAACTTCCGACGACCATCCTAGGAGCTCCCGGCGACGAAACGACGCACCGACGACTCTTCCCGATCAATCTCCCTATCTTTGTTGTCGTAAACCCGTAATTCCCCATTTCTATCTTTCTTTTCTTTCTAAAAAATACGGAATTATAAAACCCGACGGAATCGGAACAAATCTGATTTCCGATTCGGTTTCTTTATAAAACTTCACTTTTCTTTAATACAATTATTCTTAAACCCTTTCATGTTGACTATTAAACACTAATCAACCAAATTGATCAAGTTTCATATCATAAAAATAATTGCTATTTCATTTTACCGTATTTTTTTATTTAAATACCACATAGTTTCAGTTCTACATTTAATATCACAAAACTTGCTATACCTTTATGTAAATCACGAGGAATGACCTACCTCCTCACACACTCATATGTAACATCGCACAATACCCTTGAGAATATAGAATAACGGAAAACGACATCATTGCAAATAAATACCATTTACTTAATAAAACCGTTTTCTAAAGGATTTAGTATTTATACAATCTTTGCAAAGCGCCGCTACAACCCATTTTGGGGAACCCGTTCGGGATGGTGCGGATTATCGCACATCCTCGGACTTAGTAGTGCGAGATTCAGACCTCCGCAAGGAGCATTCGGTCTCGAAAGATTTAAAATACGACATCTTAAGAAAACGAGATTTCTAGAATATTATAGATATATACAAAAATTATTTTCATATAAATATATGTATATGTAACATAAAGATATCTATTTTGAAGTATTATAAATATTCCACCTTTTACTAAAAATATCACAAGAATCAGTTTTACACTAAAATACCATGAATTCCATACAAATCAATATTACAAATAAATACCTTATATTATGAAGTTAGGATATTTTCATTAAAACTATCACAATTATAAAATCTACATTAATAATAACTCTAAAGACGATAACTAAATACTTGGGGAGTCGCAGAGTATGAGTTAATAAACTCATAGGACTTATACATAATGATGTATGTTGTCCGGTGTCCACCTGGACAAGGGGTTGGTACTCATACTTCGTTCTGTTTTACTATGAGTTCTCTTGTTTTAAGCACGCATTCTTGTTGAAATGCAAAGTCCAAAAATTTTGAGAAGTTCATAAGATATAAGAATAAAATAGAGAACCAAACGTTGGAAGTATCAAGATTCTTCGAAGTGTTCGAAGATGTGGATACTTATGCTAAGTATTCCGTAGTTATATAATCGAGAATTTGATTCTCTCTCAGATTGCTCATCCGAGGGTGTGCTCCATGATGAGTAATGCTGAATCGCTTTTTTCGATTAGGATGCACTAGAAATAGATGCATATCAATTGATACTGGTTCCACCTAAATCAGTACCTCAAATTCTATATATGATATAGAATGGGTTATCATCTTAAGATTGTTAAGATGTTGAGTTTCCGGCTTATGCTTAAAACCAGAATCCGGATAAACTCAAGGCACGTTTCAGTAATGGAAGTTTGTGGGTTATCCCGGGTATTGACGAGGGTTTAACTTTCTACCATTTTTCGAGATCAAAAATTGTTTTGTTCTCGACACGCTATCTTTTTAGAAAAGGAATTTCTCACAAAAGAAATTAGTGGGAGTATGGTAGAACTGGAAGAGATTCTAGAACCAAAAACGGTTACTGAAGATTTTGTAGAACCTGAAATTCAATTAACCCTGACAAAGCTTAGCCACTCCACAGATTTGGTAGGTAATCTCAGTCACCTGAGAGTACTACGGTTTCCTCGTTAACGGTGACAAGGAGGATTGCATCATGTGATGATGACCCTACTAGTTATCAGCAGGCCATGGGAAGTGGTGACTTCCGAATGATGGTTGGATGCCTAGTTATCCTAGTTTTACTCTATGCATTGCAACAAAGTGTGGACTTTGTTGGGTACTCCTGAAGGGGTAAAACCCATTAGGAGCAAATAGATCTTACGAGATCAGTGCAAATGGAAAGGTATTAACCTGATAAGGCTAGACTTGTGGTAAAATATTTTCATCAAATACCCGTTGTGGATTGTGATGAAACTATTACTTCAGCGTTTGTGCTGAAATCCATACGGATATAACTTGTCATTGTTGTTTTTTATGACTATTATATCTGGAATGTGGATGAATATAACGTCTTTCTAAATTTGATTTAGAAGTGTACATGTATATGACTCTTCCATAGGGTTATCTTTGTCAGTGGAAGTAGCGGTAAAGAGCAAGTTGCTTAAGTCTATCTTTAGACTAAAGCAGGCATAGAGGAAATGGATCATCTATTTTGATGTTACGGTCAAAGTGTTTGACTTCATCAAAATAAGAGATGAACCCGGTATTTATAAGAAGATAGTAGGGAGTGTTGTCTTATTCCTCATATGGTATGTGGATGACATGCTCATGATAGGAAGTGACTTTCCTATGTTGCAATCAGTAAAACAATGGTGGTCACATGTGTTTCTCCATACAGGATATGGATGTCAATCCAATCCTAAAGAAACATAGGGTAGCAGTTAAGAGCATTTGATGTTCTTGGTGTATGGTAATGGAAGCCTCCTGAAGGAGGTGATTACCGATTCTAGCTTCCCATAGAAGACAGAGTGTCTGTCGCGAGTTATAAGTTTACTCTCTTTTGAGGAGCAGTATATTGAAAAGAGTTCCAAGTGGGATACTGAGATAGTCATGGCGTTAGATGGTGATTGTGAATCAGCAAAAGATTCTGCCTAAGAATTCACTGGATATAATTGTTCATTTATGAACATGATCCCATCGTCAGTCCAGGCAAATACTAAGGAAAGTATCACTCAGTTCAGGCGATATTTGATCTCCAAGAAGTTGGGATTCAGGGGGAAACAGAGATATGCGTTGTGTGTTGGCTATAGTGCCCTCAAGTCAATTATTGAATCGCAAGCACGCGATTGCGATGATTAAGCGAGAACCTATACAGATAGAACAGTCTTACTAACGATGATAGTATGCTATCTGATTTGTCTTTATTATCATGTACATGCTTTATGTGGTATTATAGATCACTATTACATGTTGATAGAGCACATATGATTCTTGCTTGACTACCGGCATTATGATGGCGATCATATACGTGGGAGCTGGGTGATCTATAAGCACATCCTAAAATGTCCCTAGTCGTGGGAGTTTTGAGACTGGGCATTGATACTCCAGAGTAGACTAGTGTATACTGATCGAGATCCCGACGACGGGCGGTGGCCAGGTCTCACAAGCCATTGGTGTTAGTTTGTTCACCTAAGATAGTATACAGGTGCTCATTGGGTTATGAGTACACTGGACGGACTCGCCGGGAACCTGCTAGTTGGTAGTATACTTATTGTTAGATAGCAATTCCCAGGTGACATGTGTGCAGGTTAGTCTGTCGACCTGAGATCGTTATTTGTCTCGTATGAGTTCCCACTGTGCTTTGATTACTACCCTACCACGGCTCAAAGGAGTCGTGCAAACAGATTTTAGTTGGGTACAGTCCCGAGCCACATGGAGGCAGTGAGCGGATCGTCGGGTATTCGTCTCTCCCGGTATTGGGGGTTGATTTCGCGCAGTGCACGGGTGGCCATCATAAGAAATCCTTGGCCAAGGTAGTCGAGAATTACTAATTTGGATCAGTAGTTTCTCAGTTGGTGATAGGCTTCATACCGACACGAAATGTTGCGTTATTAGGGGTCTGACTTTCCACCCCTAGACTCGATAAGCAATACTCTTAGACGAACAGACCGGACTGGACGAATATTGTCACGAACAGGCTCAATAGGGGTTCGGATGAGTTTGCTTATCGGCCTCCCTTTTGCTCAATACCTGGATAGCCGTTATGTACAGCTAGTGTCGCTGACGTGCTTGTGGTTAAACCCACTGCCAGTGTATTGACGGATCTTTAAAGTCCCACACAGAGGGTTTCCCTACTTCGGGCGAAACGATGTGGATGCAGTATGGTTTTACGGTAGGGTTCGATCATATACGTGCACTTGTGAACGTATCAGGATTCGGACGAATAATACTGGTGGCTTTGGTTTAAACCGGATTCTAGTATTATATTGTTGGATTATTTTCGTCTCATTGTATTCGTATTTTTCGGAATACGGATACGGGTATGTATATACGGATGAGGGATATTCTTGTAATTTATTACAAGGTGCTTCTAGAAGATGCCACCTCATTTAGTTTTAACCATTTATGATTAAATGGTTAATGAGGTGAAGAGGATGAGGTGTTTATTGCATTTATTGTGGCATGGCTTTGTAGTGACTTATGGTTACTATTCAAGCATGATTGATTTTTGTTTGTTGTGGGATATTTTGAAGTCTTGAGATATTTTGTTGACTTGAGATATTTTAGAGACTTGAGATATTTTGTTGACTTGAGATATTTTAGAGACTTGAGATATTTATTTGGAGGCTTCATTATTACTCACAACACAACACAACAAAAAGACTTATCCATTTTTCTTGAGTTTCCTCACACCTCATCCTTAAGCTTCTTCTTCTACCTCCACCCTTCATGTCTCATGTGTTGAGAAACCTAGGGTGTTATGAGACAAATTAATCCATCACTACACTCTACATCCTCTAGGCTATCTAGTTTAGCGATCTACGTACCCTAGTTATCTTGGCTATTGAGGTAGGAGCTCGGAATATAAATCCTCAGGTGGATCATCTTCGATGAAGGGAGACCGGAGATCAAGCTTGATCATGGAGGCCTCTAGAAGCTTGGGATGATGGTTAAAGACCGAAGGACACGGATCATTCGGTATAACCATTCTAAACCCATATATTTTCATATTGCTAGTTTACGGTTAATGGTAGATCCGGGTAGCGGGTTGTGTTAGCGCCGGTTTAGAAAATTTTTGTTCCGCAATCGGCCACGGTTTGATGGCCAGGGCGTTGCCATAACCCAACATGGTATCAGAGCCAACCCATAAACCCTGCACTAGCAGTTTAAACAATGTTTAAAGTATCGAAACCGAAACAACTCTGAAACAATACGGAAAATATTCCAGTTTCTGTCGATTTTTTATAGTCTTCAAAAAAAATTAAAATAATTGCAGAAGGCTATTTATGATGTATCTAGAACACCCTCAAAATACGAGCCCCAAATTGCAAAATTTGGCTGGTGAGATTAGAAATATACCCGGCCTGGCCGATCCAATTTGGATATTTGGTCTTGAAATTTTTTTGGTGTTCTGGGTTCTGGAATATTGGTTTTTATGTATTGTTTGCTTTTGCCCAAATTGGATATTGTGTTATCTTTGGATTGGGGGCAATACGAAGTATTTCGAAGTCACTATTTTTAAATTGTTTAAAAGTTTTCAGTACATACATTACTATCTGCGACCGTGGATGTCATTAGAGCGGTACAACTCGTCTAATTGCTATATGTCTTTTAGACGGGTTTGCGAACATGACATTCACGTTGATGTTCTGTGTTGTGCTGTGGTTATGGTTGGATTGTCGTGGTGGATAGCCAGTGGTACAATGATATTACAGTTCAGATTCATTTGTACATTTGATATTGCGAGGTGAGCGTCCGACATGTGGACTGTCGTCTCTGCCAGTTTGTATATTATTTGTTTGGGGCACGACCGGGTTGAGGTCGATGCCACCCTTGTACATATTGTTTTCTTTTCTGTACTAGGATTACCCCAAGGCAGAGTGCACGAATAGCCGGGTCCTAGAGGGCAACGGGTCCGCATCTCATGGAATTGAGACGGAGGGGACCTTACTCTAGAATTGGCGGGCTACTCGCCGCACTAATAGGGGGTATAGGTTGACCCACGGAGGGGTGCTCAAGTTGCCGGATTCCGTGAAGTGCTGGGTGGCCCATTCACGTTGTTGATTGGGGTTGCCTCGCTTCTGGGATTGGCGGGTAACTTGCCATACTCGTAGGGGTTTAGGTTTTCATTGCACAGGCTATCCACACGGAAGGGAACGTCGGGTCTCCTTTACGGCTCAAGTGAAATCCGAGGCTCCAAGATTATCCACCACTCTGTGTTGTTGGCTGAGATTCTGTGATGTTGCTTATATCATGCCTGGGATGAATGTTATATATATTTATATATATACTAGTAGATGTTTTATATGTTTTGCACCCGCGCTAATCCAGCCCCCGCTCTACCGTTAGTTAAGTAACCTAACGGGTGATGACGGGGCCCAGTGGCGAATGCGGATGGTATATACGTAATTATATTTTCGTTCCTTTCTATGGTGTGATATGTTTAATTAATGGGACTGCGTTGATTCTGATCAATGCAAGGATAAAACAAACCTATATGATGTTGTTGGAATCAAGTTTTTAAAAACTGACATTACAAATGTTTCCTTTTGCTTTGCATCATAGTATTCAATTATGAATATCCAGCACCTCATTCGACAAGGCAAGAGCCGATATCCCTTCACAGGTAGTGACCTCTTGAGCAAAAGTTTGCGTCAGGGTAATAATTTCACTATAGTTGATTCTTTTGCTTTGCATCGTAGTATTCAGTTAGGAATATCTTGCACCTCATTCGACGAGGAAAGAGCCGAGATCCCTTCACAGGGAGTGACCTATTTAGAAAAAGTTTGTGCCACTATATATTTGTAAAGCTATCCAGTTCCTTCAACGATATCAAGTTCATTAAATTAATGGTTTTTCACCAAAAATCATCCGTAGCCCTCCGTCATTTCGGATAAATAGCACATAGTATTCATGCGGTGTTTGTTAGCCAAAGTCAAGGCATCGTGAATGGTAGCTATATGTTAATTATCCATAGAATAGATAGATGCATTGGTTTAGAACAGTCGTACCACTTTGTTGGCCAAAGTCAAGGGTGTGTACGGGTGGGTCAAAATCAATCTGGATAATGACGGGTAGAACTTGACTTATGTGTTATGATTTATTGGCCAAAGTCAAGGTCATAACCGCTTAGGGCAAAAATCACATCGGGAGTTTCAAAGATACAGGAAACTTGCCAGGCATGCGCATACCTTCGAAGTGTGGTGACTTGAGTGGCTTCCATCAAGTTATCATGCGATGATAGTTTGATCCCGATTCCCACTGATGAGCAGGATTACTCCTCGGGTAATTTTAGATGATCCCGACTAATTCTCCTTTTAGGGTTTGAAGGAGAATTCGAGGAAACAGTGGGAGCCATCCTGATTAGATAAAGTGATTAACCGTTCTAATCTAGGTTAGAGTGCATGCTGAGTGTTTCTTTTCTCTCTCTCTCTCTCTCTCTGGCAACGACTATAGCTCGACCCTAGACTAAAACTCATGAACCAAGTTAACCGAACCTTCTTAAAACACTTTGGCTTTTGGATTGTCACGGAGTCGCATATATCCTTGCCACTTATACATCACATTTGCATTTCTCCAGAACACCCCGTATCACTACAAAGATCCACATTTATTGGATATTCTATCGTATGGTTACATACGAACTCAAAAGAACTTGTTCCGATTCGAGGATGGATTCTGGTTCTGGAGAAATAGAATAGGACTATCCAGTTGTCTTTTCCCTTTACCCTCTCTCAGGTTGTGAGGGCTCCTAGGATTAGGAGAGGGTACACATATTGCGCTTATTGGATAGTCTTCTTCCAAACCTTAGGCTGGTGCCGAAAGGTATGGAAGGAAGAAAACTAATTAGTCTAAGTGTGGTGTATAGAAGGTAATAAGTAAAGACATATAAAGGGATTAGAATAAGGGCAAAAGGAAATTGCCGCTGCTATCATTCACGACGAAACCGTGTATACCCCTTCCGCTCCTACATCCACTTTGAATTTCTCGAGAACACCTCGTATCACTACGAACATCCTTATTGCTTGGATATGTCATCGTATAGTTACATCCGAACTCGAAGGAACTTGTTCCAATTCGAGAATGGATTCTGGTTCAGAAGAAATAGAATAGGATTATTCAGTTGTCTTTTCTCTTCACCTTCTCTCAGGTTGCGAGGGCTCCCAGTATTAGGAGAGTATACCTATTAGGCTTATTAGACCGTCTTCTTCCAAACCTTAGGCTGGTGCCGAAGGGTAGGGAAGGAAGAAAATCAATCTAAGTGTGGTGTACAGAAGGTAATAAGTAAAGACATATAAAGGGATTGGAGTGAGGGCAAGAAAGTATATGGTTACTTTCATGAATTAGGATAGTGGAAGAGGCATTACTAGGAATACATGGTTACCCCTTCGAAACATTTTTTATGTTTCAGATTTTCTGTACGATATTAAGTGAAAACTGTTTTCCCAATTGGATTCTGACTCCAGGATATGTATTTACCAGATTTGTTTCTCATATCTGTATGGCATTACAGATGGTGAGTGGGAGTAAGATATTGGGAATTGGGTGATTAGATCCTCTATATATCGGAATTCTTTGTAATTGGTGATATTTTAGGAAATCGCCTGGGTTTTGCCTGACGGTAAATATTTGGTTTTGAATATCCGTTGTTATGGACAAATTTCAAATTGATATATCTGTACGTTTATTTTATAAAGTGAGATATAATTTTTGAAATTGTGTCTATGACATTTACCTATATCAGTTGGTGATTAGGTAAGGTGCATTCAACAGCGGTGTAATCCTTCTTAACCATAGCGCAGTTTTCAACCTACGAAGCACAGGGTTTGAGTTATTGAACTCAGGGGACTTATACAAAGTATTGTATGTTGTCCGATGTCCGTTAGGAAAAAGAGGTTGGTACTCGTACTATATTCCGTTTACTCATGACTTCTCCAGTTCTAGACAAGTATTTCGTTGAAATACAAGATCCGGATTTTGAGAAGTTATAGGTATAAGAATGAAGTACAAAACCATATGTTGCAAGACAAAGGGTTGGTAATCGTACTATATTCTCTTTACTTTTGACTTCTCTAGTTTTAAACAAGTATTTCATTGAAATACAGGGTCCAAGTTTTGAGAAGTTATAGGTATAAGAATAAAGTAGAGAACCATTTATTGGAAGTATCAGGATTCTTCGAGATAGTCGAAGATGTAGATACCTATGCTAGGTATTCCGTTGTAAGTAATGGTTTTGAGAACTTGCTTCTCTTTCTGATTACTCATATGTGGATGCATTCCTTGATGAGTAATGTTGTTTGGTCTTCTTCCATTTGGTTGATATGCACTAGAAACAGCTGCATGATTTTTGAATCTGGTTCCATTTAAATTAGTGCATTTGTTTCTATATGGTATATAGAATGGTTTCGTATCTTAACGATGTTAAGGTATATGGAGTTGTCCAGCTGATACTTAAAACCAGAATCCGGATAAACTATAGGCACGTTTTAGTAATAGCTGTTTGTGGGTTATCCCGGATTTTGATGAGGGTTAACTTTCAATCATCAGGAAGATCAATAGTAATATTGTTCTTGACTCGCCACCAGTTTTAGTAAAATGGATTCTTTTTAGAAAACATTAGTGGGGGTATGGTAGAACTGGAAGTGATTCCAGAACCACAAACGATTACTGAAAATTTAATAGAACCTAAAGATTCAATTGGATTCGACATTCCATTAGCCACTCCGCAGATTTGGTGGGTAACCTCAGACACCCGAGAGGTACTTCGGTCTTCTTAGAGACGGTGACAGGGAGGTTCTTGTTTACCCAGACTCGTCATTGCTGCTATTCTAGACTATGAGACCTGGCAGGAATGAGTATAACGTCGTTCTAAATTAGTTTTAGAAAGTGCACGTGTATATGACTCTGGCAGAAGGTTGTTGTAGTCAGTGGGAGCAGCGGAAGCATAGTGGGCAAGTAGCTTATGTCTATTTATAGACTAAACCAGGTATAGCGGAAATAGATCATCTATTTTTGATGTGACAGTCATAGATTTTGACTTCATCAGAATAGGAGATGGATCTGGTAAGAAGGTAGTAGAGAGTGATGTCCAGGTATTTGGATGATATGCACCTGATAGGGAGGGATCTTCCTATACTACGATCAGTTATATACTGTGGTTGTCACAAGGTGTTTCTCCATATGGGATATGGATAAAATATCAGGGATTCTGGTTATTAGATCTATGGTTTTAAGGAAGTGTCCCAATTTGGGTACTTTGACATTATTCTAAAGGTGTTTTAGAATGGACGGCTCCTGACGTGGTGGTGTACCCGCAGATGATGGAGTCACCCTCTCTAAGGATATGTCTTACAGACTGAAGGGGAGAGGGAATTGCATGATAGGCATATCACTTGCATAGTAAATTGAGTCAATCATGAGATGTCAAGTACCACACCAGATATTGCTTTTGCATTGGCTACAATAAGCATATATATTAATCCAATCCTGAAGAAACGTTGGGAAGCAGTTATGAACATAAGTGGATGTTCTTGGGATATGGTAATGGCAGCCTCCTTCGGGAGACGATTATTATTTTAGGCTTCTAAGGTGACCTGGATGACAGAGTAGCTATCAGACCTATAGTTTTCCCTCTTTTGAGGGACAGTATGTTGGACAGGTGGTCCAAGCGGATACTGTGGAAGGCATGACGCAGGATACTGATTAAATTCAGTGGATGATGCAGTCTAAGAAGCTTTTTAGATTTGGAGTTCATTTATGAACTGGGTCCCATCAGATATCCAGACAAATTCTAAGACAGGTATTGCTCATTTCGGGAGATGGTCCTTCTCCGCGAAGTTGAGATATAGAGAGATATAGAAAGAAACATTAGGGCGGATCCACTCACTGAGGCTATTTCTCGAACACAATAGTTTCACAAACGAGCTTTGCAAAACTGATTAGTAGAGAAGTTGGGTGTTCGGTATCACACGAGCTGTGAGTATGCGACACCGCAATAATTAGCCTTAAGTGCAAGTGGGAGATTGTTGGCTATAGTGCCCTCAAGTCAATTATTGAATCGCAGGCACGCGATTGCGATGATTGAGGGAGGACCTATACGAATAGAACAGTCTTACTCAAGATGATAGTATGCTATCTGGTTTGTCTTTATCATCATGTACATATTTTATGTGGTATTATAGATCACTATTACATGTTGATAGAGCCCATAGGATTCTTGCTTGACTACCGGCATTATGATGGCGATCATATACGTGGGAGCTGGGTGGTCTATAAGCACATCCTAAAATGTCCCTAGTCGTGGGAGTTTCGAGGCTGGGCATTGATACTCCAGAGTAGACTAGTGTATACTGATCGAGACCCCGACGAGGGATGGTGGCCAGGTCTTACAAGCCATTGGTGTTAGTTTGTTCACCTAAGATAGTATACAGGTGATCATTGGGTTATGAGTACACTGGTCGGACTCGCCGGGAACATTCTAGTTGGTAGTATACCTATTGTTAGATAGCAATTCGTAGGTGATATGTGTGCAGGTTATTCTGTCGGCCTAAGATCATCATTTGTCTGGTGTGAGTTCCCACCGTGCTTTAATTACTATCCTATCATGGCTCAAAGGAGTCGTGCAAACAGGTTTTAGTTGGGTACAGTCCCGAGCCATATGGAGGCAGTGAGCGGATCGTCGGGGATTCATCTCTCCCGGTATTTGGGGTTGATGTCGCGCAGTGCACGGGTGGCCATCACCAGAAATCCTTGGCCAAGATAGTCGAGAATTATTGATTTGGATCAGTAGTTTCTCAGTTGGTGATGGGCTTCATACCGTCACGAAATGTCGCGTTACTAGGGGTCTCACTTTATCCATCACCCTAGACTCAATATGCGATACTCTTAGACGAATAGACCGGATAAAACGGATATTGTCACGGACAGGCTCAGTAGGGGTTCGGATGAGTTTGCTCGTCGGCCTCCCTTTCGCTCAATACCTGGGTAGCTGTTACGTACAGCAAGTGTCGCTGACGTGCTTGTGGTTAAACCCACTACCAGCGTATTGACGGGTATTTAGAGTCCTACACAGAGGATTTCCCTGCTTCGGGCGAAACGATGTAGATACCGTATGGTTTTACGGCAAGGTTCGATCATATACGTGCACTTGTGCACGTATCAGAATTCGGACGGATAATACTAGTGGCTTTAGTTTATACCGAATCTAGTATTATATTGTTGGACTATTTTCGTCCCATTGTATTCGTATTTTTCGGAATACGGATACGGGTATGTATATACGAATGAGGGGTATCCTTATAATTTATTACAAGGTGCTTCTAGAAGATGCCACCTCATTTAGTTTTAACCATTTAGGATTAAATGGTTAATGAGGTGAAGAGGATGAGGTGTTTATTGCATTTATTATGGCATGGCTTTGTAGTGACTTATGGTTACTATTTAAGTATACTTGATTTTTGTTTGTTGTGTGATATTTTGATGTCTTGAGATATTTTGTTGACTTAAGATATTTTAGAGACTTGAGATATTTATTTGGAGGATTCATTATTACTCACAACACAACACAACAAACAGACTTATCCATTTTCTTGAGTTGCCCCACACTCTCATCCTCAAGCTTCTTCTTCTACCTCCACCCTTCATGTCTCATGTGTTGAGAAACTAGGGTGTTATGAGACAAATTAATCCATCACTACACTCTACATCCTCTAGACTATCTAGTTTAGCGATCTAGGTACCCTAGTTATCTCGGCTATTGAGATAGGAGCTCGGAATACAAATCCTCAGGTAGATCATCTTCGATGGAGGGAGACCGGAGATCAAGTTTGATCATGGAGGCCTCTAGGAGCTTAGGATGATGGTTAAAGACCGAAGGACATAGATCATTCGGTATAACCATTCTAAACTCCTATATTTGTATATTGCTAGTTTAGGATTAATGGTAGATCCGGGTAGTGGGTTGTGTTAGCGCCGGTTTAGAAAAATTTTGTTCCGCAATCGGCCACGGTTTGATGGTCAGGACGCTACCATAACCCAACACTGTGCCGGGTCCACTCATTGAGGCTAGTTCTCGAACACAGTTTGCGAAACTGCTAGTACAGAAGTTAGGTATGCGATATCGCAATAATTGGCATTAAATGCAAGTGGGAGATTGTTGGATATAGGTGCTCTCAAATCAATTATTGTAATTTAATGAGGACCTATACGAAAGAGCAATCTTACTCAAGATGATAGTATACTATCTGGTTTGCCTTTATTTTTCATGTGATGCATTTTATTTTCTATTACGCATCGTTTATACATGAGATAAAACCCTAGGATTTTGCTTGAATACTAGGACGATGATGATGATCATACTAGTGGGGCCTGGATAGTCGATAAGCACATCCTTAAAAGTCCCTAGTCGTAGTGGTATCGAGACTAGGCATCGATACCCCAGTTTAGACTAGTGTGTACGTTTCCTTACCCGGTTGGAGGGTGATAGCTGATCCTGCAGCTATTGGAGTTTGACATTGAGGATTATATGCAGGTGCTCATTAGATGAGTTACACTGGACAGACTCACCGGGAACTCCTAGTTGGTAATATACTAATATCAGGTAGCAGTTCTCTTATAACATGGGTACAGGGTAGTCCCTAGGACCTGAAATCTCCATAATGTCTCATGTGTGTTCCCACTATACTCAAACTTCTACCCTACCACGGCTCAAAGGAGTCGTGCAATGAGCGGTCAAGAGGATTCGTCTCTCCCGGTATAGGGAGTTGATGTCGTGTTGTGCAGGACATGACTACAACTACAAGTCGATGGCCATCATAGTGGAGATAAACTGATAAGTGTTATCAGTTGTATCTCCGGTTGGTTATGAGTCTTATATCGCACGACTTATCAAGTTATTAGGGTATGACAGATTCCAAATCCTAGACCCGATATGCGATACTCTTAAACGAAGAGACCGGACTGTACGGTAATGTCACTAATAGATTTTACAGGGTTCGGATGAGCTTTCTCATTGACCTTCTTTCGATCAATACCTAGGTAGCCATTACGTGCAGTTAGTACCGCTGACATGCTTGTGGCCTATGGATATGATCTTAACCTGCTGCCATCATATTGTCAGGTCTTTAGAGTCACATACAGAGGTTTCCCAGCATATGCGAAACGATGTAGGGCACGTATAAGGATACGTGCAGGAGTTCGATTAAACACGTGTATTTGATACACGTATTTTAATCGGGAGATAATTGATATTAGCCGGTATATATATGATATAGCTGGATTATTAAATCAAGTGTTGATTTAATAATTTTATATATGTTTATATATTGATATATTTATATATTAACTAATATCATGCTCACTTTTTTATTTTCTTCTCTTTATTAATATTTATATTTGATATAAATATTGTTTAATGTATGATGATACATCAAAGCTGAGTGTATAAGAATTGTATGGAAAACGAGAATGAGTCATGAATCTAAGATGGTTGTAGAATTGATGAAGTGTTGTTTTTCTTTTGATGACTCATTTTGAGGATATGTTTTTGTTCTCATCTGAGCTATTCTTATCTTCTTCACATACACTCATCCTCATGGTTATCCTCTCTTGATTTTCTTCAAGTGAGGAATGGAAAAAGAAAAGAGAAAAATAAGTGAGCTAATTATTCTATATCTCCTACTAATCATCCTTAGCAAATTTAATTAGTGGGTTGCTTCATTTTGATGTGATCAATTTGAAGCTAAAACTTGTGTTGGAGTTATCTCAAGGTGGATCATCTTCGACGAGGAGATCATCGAGAAAGTTTATTCCGGGCTTCATGGAGACTAGCCGGAGTCTAAGAAGAGATGGCTAACGCGCTACAAAGATTGTAGTCCACCAACTCTTATTTTTAGTTTACTAGTTTAGTTACAAGTTTAGCATTTTGGTTTGATTCTTGGGATGGGTTTGCTATTGCTCCCTAGATTTTTAAAATTACCGCTTCCGCCGCGCTTTAAAACCTACTAAAGGAGCCTAGCATCACATCATCTCGTGTATTAGAAAACGCTTCTCTCAAGAAAGAAAATGAAATTTTGAATTCTTCCCTTGCTACGTTTTCAAATGTGAATTCTTTAATTAGCAAGAAAAGGAATGTTCTGAAATGAAGAGGCGTTGATTTTAAAATTTCAAAAACCCTCTTCAACTAAAGTTGTCAAAAATGTTTCAAACTTAGCTAAATCTCATGCACATTCTCATGCATATTTTTATAGTTTTAGTTCAAAACAAAATTTCACGAAGCATGCGCATCATTCTATTGCTTTATCTTGCATTGACACATTTAGGACCTCCATGCATACACACACTCACACCTGTCATTCTTGTGGTGTATATGGACATTTCGCATTTGAATGTACTTTGAAAAGGAATATATCTTCACATGCCAATGTTAGATGGGTTCCAAAACTTAACTCATATGGATCCAAAAAAAAACTTAGATGCTGAAATCCCCCTACATATTTTATTTTGTAGTTATGGACACTTCGACAATTTGAAGGATTCGGGATTGTGATGAGCAAGAGCAATCCAATGGTATATTTGCTTGGCTCATCAATTTTTGCGGTATCGTATTTCTTTACTATATTCGTTTAAAATATTGCCAATCACTGTGTGCTTAATGTTGATATTTTAAATTGACTATGTTTTATTTATGTACCCCTCATGATGCACTTGTGCTTATCTTTGCTTATCTTGTTGTGCTTGTTCATGTATGTGATGTTATCCATATGATATTATTTACATTTGGTATCATTCTTATGCTTATATGTGAACTCTTGTGCTCATTTGCTTTAAACTTGTGATCTTTTAAATCTTGAGTACAATATGGTTAGAAAACTTGATTTAGATTTGCATATCTTGTGTTTTCTTGCCATAAACCACGCTCACTTATTTAAAATGTGTTTTTAATTTTATAAGCGAGAATTCGTATTCATTTAGTTTTAAATTGTTTAAATCTTTTTCATAATAGATATAATTTGGCACATGTTTTTAACCTTGAACCACTTTCTTTTGGTATCTTTTTATTATACCTTATTTGTGTGCTTGTGCTTAAACTTGCTTATCTTTGTCGGACACCCTTTTTGCTTGAGTCGTCCTTGTCATTTAGTATTGACTTTCTTTTTATCTAGCCAAATGACTTCTGCAACCCTTTTAAGGAACCATGTTGTGGATTCCATTTATTACAACGAATCCTATTCATGGGTTTAACGGAAATAATTAGAGACCCTTTACCGGAGAGTCGATTCTTATGATGAGAAAACCAAGTTCTTACCTACATGGCTTAGGATTACTCATGTTTTCCTCCACATGCCATTAGAACTTACTTATATATCATTCATGTGGTTCTTTTCCTGTATATTTGCTTTGCGTATTTTCTATACATGCTTTTGGATACGAGTTATGTTTTCAAAATTTGCATTTTAGTTATGCTCGTATCCATCTCCAAGTGTTCTTCTATGCATACATTTAACGGGGGTTATTCAAACGTTTGATTCATTTTAGTTGTACGCGTATGTTTAGAGTGAGTAGTTCAAGAGTTCTATTTTTCTTAAAACACCATTTTCGGTTATGTAAAAAAGGGGGAGAATAATAGTAGTGGTAGTATATCAATATCGGATATTTTGTTATCTTTGATATAGATATACTATCTCCTATTCGTGTTTTTCCATCATCAAAAAGGAGGAGAATGTTAACTTATGGATTTTCATATGGTTTAATTATCCATTCTCGTTTTGTTTTGATGACAGCTAAAACATGAATAGTTGTTTGGTTGCACATACTTTATCTTGTTTATCTATCGACACCAAACTTGTATACACTTGATATTTAGCTTGGTTATCTTATATCTTGTGTATATCGAATAGTATTTCAATATCGCTTTCTTTACCTTGGTTATATACTTCGATATTAAAATATTATTCCCATTCATAGTTTTGATAATTCAAAATATGAATATTTATATAAACATGTGTTCTTTATCTTTCTTTCATATAACATGTGTGTATGTGTCATTGTTCAGTCGAAAATATTGCGCATTTGATGGAATATTTTTCTTACTTTTATTAAGTACTTAAAGGTGTTTATGGTAATTATGATACATATGTGGGTTTATCTGCAAAATACCCTTTATCATATGTTTATACACTATACTTAATATTATGAAGGAAAATATATGCATATAATATTCATAAGATAATTTGATAATTTAAATATGCATATCGTATCCAATAATCTTAATCAAACTTCTTAAAGATTTATTACCATATAAAGTGATTAAGATACTATCTCTAATTTAACAAATATTACTAACATTATTCACGGAGATATTGTGCAAGATTTAGCTCAGGTCAGGAGATCAAGATTTTCAAGATGTCAGGATCAAAAATCTGCCAAAATCATAGAATCGATACTGGCAGAGTTATCTGAAGAATCCAAGCATGGAAAAGATCTCCACGTGTCAACATGAGTCCATAGAAGAAATTTCAAATCCTAAATCCTCTAGAGCGCGGCGCTTCCACGACCAAAGTGCCCAATTAGCGGTGGATCCGCAGCTTAATCATGGCCATAGGATCTGAAAACATGGAAAGTGGATCTTTATGGCAAGTCTAAACCTATGAGATCTAGGGTTTCTGATTTGAGGGCTATATAAGGGACCAAGGGCTAAAGTTAGAATCATCACCTTTAACACGAAGCAAATCACCGTCAAAGAACAAGAGATCCATGACAGGTCCGCGATTCGACGTGATAGAGCGACGTGAATATCGACGGAGCAAATACTTCCTACGAGGCAGAGATCGAGAGCAACTTCTTCCTCTTGTAATCTAAATTCGAAGGATTTGTACTTGTAACGTTGATTAATAAAGGTAGATCATTTGCTTAATTATTTTGCATTTATTTTCTGCATTTACAAAATGATATCCTTCTTTCTCTTCTCTTCTATCTCAACCATGCATGAGTAATTCCTAGCTTGCTATGGTTCGTAGGATTATGGTAGATCAATAGATGAAAAAAATATTATAAGTTCTTTTACATTTTATAAAGTTTATAAACTTTAGCAAAGTAATTGTTAACATCCTTATCGGGCGCGCTACCAATTTCTTGATAGTCTCGACTGCGATTTGAGATTAGATTAACAATTGTTTTGGTAAAGGCTAGACATGAATAGATATCAATGCAAGGATAAGGGTTAAGAGTGGGAAAATCCTAGTTTCTTTCAAAAGAACCCTAATCTACATTCAGCACTATTAATTTAGTTTTAAATCTATTAAAACATAAAAGTAGTCATTTTTAATTAATCATCCATTACTACTAAATTCTATAAACCCTACAAGCCTTTTCTTTATAGATCCTACATCCGTGTTCAATATAGATCTAAAAACTATCCTCCCTATTTTCAATCAACTCGTCTAAAGCAAATAAAAGGTTCAACGTTTCCCTGAGGACGGCCCGTACTCATCTCGGCTAGCTACGAGCGACGCCATTATTGATTGCGGTTATGACAAACACTTCTTTCATATCAATCAAATGGCGCCGTTGCCGGGGATATGTGCATAATTTTTTTCTTGCTATTCGGGTTGAATTCTTATTCGATCTATATCATAAAAATAAAACAAAACCACATATTATGTATTTAACGACTATTGTGCGAATTTTGCAAGGGAATCTGGAGTCACTAGAGTGAGAAAATAAAGATCCAGAGACTTTATACAGAGCCCAGAGGAGCAAGGGAAGCTACTGAAGAAAACTCAGCAGACGAACTCACCATAGCGCCGCGAAACCGTGGCAATTTCATACGTTTGGCAGCAGTTGGGCGGCGGCTTGGTAAAGTTTGATCCCCAAACTCCTATAGTATCTTCCACATATCTTTCTCTCTCCTCTAAATATCCAATAATTTAATTTTCTACAGGATTCTTTGCAAAATATCTTCGCTCAAAAATCTTCTGCGTGTTTTGTAATTGGTTTGTTTTTGCATATTTTAAAATGAACTTTAAGGGGCAAGACTAAAATTCAGATTATGTGGGGAATTCATCACCCTTCCTAAGCCCCACAAATCATAAAACGAGCATCTGCATAACCCTATATTAATTAAAAAATATCTAGTCCAAGACTCTAAGGACCGTCGCACTCAACTAGGATAGAGGAAGGTCGTGGGTAATCTATCGCTTATCCGCATTTCTTTTGTGGTGTCTAAGCAAGTGTGACTATAAGGCAAGTGGTTACTTAATTAGGCCCGCTATTTTCGGTGATTTGTATAGTGGATACCTCCCACTTATCTGGCACTTACCTGGCCACAAGAGTAATAAAGTGGTGGTAGAGGATTGATCCTGCGACTTGTCCTTTGGAAGTCTAGGAGCGGTCTAGTGACTTGACCTAGGTGACTTAAGTTCTAGGGTTGATTGTGCATTTTTTTGTGATTTGTCTCACGCCCGACACTTTTTTCAAAACAAACCATTTAAATTGATTTCCGCACACGCTGCCATGTGCGCTAAACCCGCTTAGTGCATGCTCGGCTGGACACGGGATTCTAGTGCCCGTCTTATCCGCTTTTCTGATATCGACTCCGAAGTCGGTATTTCTTCATCTTCTTTTTCCCCTCCACCCACCACATCGACCGAGATGGATGGTTCTCCATCAAATTTTACAACACACCCCTGCCACCACCCCTAGGTGCGCAGAATCCACCGCGCATCTCTCTTCAAGAAAGATGTTACCCGATACACGGTCCCCTTCCTACCTGTTTATCTATTCCACCAGTCAATGGGGATAATTTCGAAACTAAACCATAATTCATCAAACTGTTGCCCAAATTTCATAGGCTTGAATCCGAAGACACATACGTTTTCATAACCAAATTAGAAAACGTATATGCAATGATGGGCACTTCACAACTTTCAGTGGATGCTATGAGATTACGTCTTCTCCTTTTTACCTTATACGATCTTGCAGGAAAATGGCTTTATAACACTGCCGCACACTCTATTGCCAAATGGGATGAATTCGTTATAGCGTTCCTTAAGAAATTTTATCCGAATCATAAGACGACCCGTGTTCGAAGCGAGATTAACCATTTTACCCAACTTCCCAACGAACCATTCTGGAAATTCTTTGAACGGTTCAAGGATCTTCTTCTACAATGGCCCCATCACGGAATTGATAAATGGAAACTTTGCCGAATTATATATGAGGGTGTTAATCCTGCCACGAAAAAAATGCTTGAAACCATTTTTCAATACCATTTCATGTCTAAAGACGAAAGCGAAGCTTGGCAATTCCTGGAAGATCTTGCCGAACAGACTTTACAATGGGAAAGTGTTAGACCAACATCATCTAGGGGAGGTATCTATCAGCTCAATATTTCCATCGCAGTAAAAGCCGAAATGACAGCGATGTAAAAGAAACTCGACGCTGTCGAAAACAAATTCTTGTTTGCCTCCCTAAACCAGGTTACGCTCCCCAAAACCGTGTGTGGTTGCTGTTACGACCCATTACATTTGACGGAAAAATATCCTTTGAATTCTCCGTTTCAAGGTCAAGAAATAACTAATGCTGCTTTTCAGCAACGACCTAGAAACGATCCTTATTCTTCCACATACAATCAGGGATGGAGGAATCATCCTAATTTTGCTTGGAACCAAAACCAAACTCAAAATCAAAACCAGTTCCCAAGCAACTATCAAAGACATCCCCCACAGCAACAGCAACCACCACAACCGAGTCAGCACCCCTTTCAACCGTAACCTTTTCAAAACCCGGCCAACAACTTTGATCCTTATAATAATTCTTTCCCAACGGCCGATACCGATAAACCCTCTGTACTCGATACGTTCATTAAACAATCTACACAAATGACGGCTAATTTAACTTCTACTATCCAAACTCTAGTGCAGAACACCGCTTCCCACGGTGAAAGCATAAAATCAATAGAAGCACAACATGCAAAGTTAAATGCCGCGATGAGTGCGAGAGAGAAAGGGAAACTTCCATCTCAACCTCTACCGAATTCTGGCCACTCATAAAGTCATAAAGTATGTGCCGTAACCACGTTGAGATCGGGAAGAATTCTAAATAACCAAGTGGGTGAACATGTTGATGTTGATGATACTGATGATACCTCGGCTTCTACTTCTTCTACTCCTACTTCGTCTAGTCCAACAGCTTCTTCCGAGCCTATTCTCCGTTTTCCACTAGGCTCGAACCCTCAGCCCACTTCCTCGAGTAAAGCTCAAACAATCCCAACTCCAATTCTGGGACCTATTCTATCCCCCACAAACTTCTCCACAAATGTTGGACCAAACCCTTATTGATAAAGCCCCTTATCCACATAGGTTAAGAAGCAACAGACCAAGTCCACAAATGGAGAAAATTGTAGAAATTTTTAAGCAAGTTATAAATATTTCTCTCCTAGATGCTATTCAACAAGTTCCGTCTTATGCGAAAATCCTAAAGGACTTGTGCACTAGAAAGAGAAAAATTCAAGTGCCTAAAAAAGTTTTCCTTGCGAGTAATATAAGCACGGCTTTTACACAACAAATACCCAAGAAACGAAATGAACCCGGAAGTTCTACCATATCTATTTCTATTGGGGGTAAAAATATCAATCGTGCTCTACTCGATTTAAGTGCTAATGTTAACTTGCTTCCATATTCTGTCTATAAGCAATTAGGGATCTGAGAGTTAAAACCTGCACACTACACTCTCCAGATGGCAGATCGATCTATCACCCAACTTAGGGGTGAGCTAGAGGATGTGTTAATCAAAGTCGGAGAATTTATATTCCCGGTGGACTTTATCATTATAGATACACAGCCTGTGGCGAACCCATGAAACCAAATTCCAGTGATTTTAAGTCGACCTTTTCTAGCGACTTCCAACACAATAATCAACTGTCAAAACGGCTCTATGATCCTATCCTTCGGGAAGAAGTCAATTGAGCTTAATATTTAAAATTTGGGAAGTGAACCCTCCGAACCCTATGTTCAAGTATGTTCTGTCGAAAGGATGGATTCCGACGGTAGCGAATTTGAACAGTTTCACGATACTGATCTTGACTCCGCTAGTACATTATTGTTTGATCCTGCTATTTATTTTACACATACGGACCCTTCTATCGAGCTGTCCAGGTCAACGTCTAACGCTAAATATGAATATTTTATGGAGTCCAAGTATCATCCCGTTCTTTCCGATGAGATTATTATTCGGGATATTGATGAAAGCTTTGAAGAAATCTTCACTGAAGAACCCGCATTCTTAGAAGACATGGGCATTGTGATGAATCAACCCCAACCAAATGAAGTTGAACCGTCACCCCTTCTTCTTATCTGGAACGAGAATGCGAGTAATCCATCATCACTGTTTTGTCTCTATAAACCGAGACTTAAACCCATTCTATTACACTTCTTATCTCCTCCCCACTTCTTCACGTCGATAGGTGACATGTTCTTCTACCAATCTTGGTGCTACATTGATAAAATTTTTGAATTGTTGGTGTTGAATTTTGGTCTTTGTAAAGCTTTATATTGACCAATAACTTTACCCCCCTCTTTATAATTTTAAAATGCTTAATACTGTTTCACTCAAGTTTGGGGGGAATATTTTGGCTCTTGAAAAAAAAAATTACAAAATTGTGAGCCAAAAAATAAGTTTGGGGGGGGGGATTTCACTGTCATTTATTTATGTCCCCGTTACTAACTTTTCGTCCTATGTCTACAGTTTTTTTAAGCTTGACAGATGAGATCAGTGAGGACACTGCTGCAAATAGGTTTGGGGGGGTTTGTGCTTATTCACGTATTATTTTGCATTATCATAAATATAAGCACAAAATTTTTTATTGATAATGAAAGTTAGAAGGTGAAAAATTACATATGAAAGATAGGAATCGTTTGAGAAAAGTAAGAAAATTAGATGATTTCTTAAACGAAACTAGTAATAAGTAGTTATGAGCTGCTGTCCTAAGGGTTAGTAAGGTGAAGGAAATCACTAATCTGAGAATAGATCTGAGTCTGAAAAATAGTCCTTATTCTTGATTCTAAACATTTGAACGTTGATATCCTACTATACGCACTTGCACACATCTTGAAACTTGGGATAGTAGAGAATATCTTGAAATGCTCTTGTCTAAAAGCCTTGGTATAAAGAAAAAAATATAAATAAAAAAATGAACATCGGTTTTGTAATTGCTTAAGGCAGCAAAAAAAATATAGCGAGGGTGCTTTATCACCTAGTGCCTTAGACCAACTGGTTTGGGAGCCACTGGTAAGCTTGGATATTGCAAGATGAGGATATTACGCCTAATTGAGCGAGCATATTTGGTAATCGGTCGGTTAGTACCTCAAGAATTATTAACGGTCGTATGAAGAATATGTGAGCAATTTCAACTAAAATATTCACCGACTAAAAAGTACTAAGGAAGATGGACAAGAGTATGATAGCTTGAATTAAATTCTCTAAGCGTAGGGATGAGTTTTACACACACGTAGGAGTATATGATCGATATTTGGAAGAAAGGTAGGAAGAAAGACTAAAGACGGTATTTTATTAAGGGATGATGTGATTTCTAATATCTTTTCACGACCATTAAGATAACGCTCATGGCAACTGAAAAGTTTGTATAGTTGGAAACACTTCTTTTCAAGTTCTTTCTTTTATAGTTCTTATCTTTGTACGTAACTTTCATTTTCTTTCTTTTATTATGGGATTTTGTGGGTGTAATCCGCTAAAAACTCTCAGGAGACAACACTCCTCCTATTAGGGACACCTAGAGGTTTAACGGCTTGTTGCACGTGCTCAGTGTTATCGTGTTGCCTACGAAAGTGTGCTGGGTTTTCCTTTTCTTTTTGTCTCCCTCTCTTGAATAAATAGTTTGCTCGGGATGATTAAAGTTAAGTTTGACGGTATTTGTTCAGTCAAAAATATTGCACATTTAATGGAACATTTTCCTTACTTTTGTTAAGTA
This sequence comes from Agapanthus africanus, assembly GCA_030015575.1. Lineage (NCBI taxonomy): Eukaryota > Viridiplantae > Streptophyta > Magnoliopsida > Asparagales > Amaryllidaceae > Agapanthus > Agapanthus africanus. The sequence continues at coordinate 253,736 of JASDDO010000187.1, forward strand.
CTTAAACGTATTTATGGTAATTATGGTACATATGTGGGTTTATCTGCAAAATACTCTTTATCATATGTTTATACACTATACTGTAGATTATGAAGGAAATATATCCATATAATATTCATAAGATATTTTGATAATTTAAATATGCATATCATATCAAATTTCTTAAAGATTTATTACCATATAAAGTGATTAAGATACTATCTCTAATTTAACAAATATTACTAACATTATTCAAGGAGATATTGTATAAGATTTAGCTCAGGTCAGGAGATCAACATTTTCAAGATGGCAGGATCAAAAATTTGCCAAAATCATAGAATCGATACTGGCAGAGTTATCTGAAGAATCCAAGCATGGAAAAGATCTCCACATGTCAACATGAGTCCATAGAAGAAATTTCAAATCCTAAATCCTCCAGAGCGCGGCGCTGCCAAGGCCAAAGTGCCCAATTAGCGGCGGATCAGCAGCTTAATCATGGCCGTAGGATCTGAAAACTTGGAACGTGGATCTTTATGGCAAGTTTAAACCTATAAGATCTAGGGTTTTTGATCTGAGGGTTGTATAAAAGACCGAGGGCTAAAATTAGAATCATCACCTTTAACACGAAGCAAATCACCGTCAAAGAACAAGAGATCCACGACAGGTCCACGATTCGACGTGATAGAGCGACGTGAATATCGACGGAGCAAATACTTCCTACGAGCCAGAGATCGAGAGCAACTTCTTCCCCTTGTAATCTAAATTCGAAAGATTTATACTTCTAACGTTGATTAATAAAGGTAGATCATTTGCTTAATTATTTCGCATTTATTTTCTGCATTTACAATATGATCTCCTTCTTTATCTTCTCTTCTATCTCAACCATACGTAAGTAATTCCTAACTTGCTAAGGTTCGTAGGATTAGGATAGATCAATAGATGAAAAAAATATTATAACTTATTTTATATCTTATAAAGTTTATAAACTTTAGCAAAGTAATTGTTAACATTCTTATCGGGCGCGCTACCAATTTCTTGATAGTCTCGACCGCGATTTGATATTAGATTAACAATTGTTTTGGTAAAGGCTACACATAAATAGAGATCAATGCAAGTGTTAAGAGTGGGAAAACACTAGTTTCTTCCAAAAAAACCATAATCCGCATTCATCACTATTAATCTAGTTTTAAATCTATTAAAAAATAAAATGAGTCATCTTTAATTAATCATCCATTACTACTAAATTTTATGAACTCTACAAGCCTCTTCTTTATAGATCCTACATCCGTGTTCAACATAGATCTAAAATCTATCCTCTCTATTTTCAATCAACTAGTCTAAAGCAAGTAAAATGTTCCATGTTTCCCTGAGGACGAGCCATACTCATCTCGGCTAGTTATGAGCGACACCGTTATTGATTGCGGTTATGACAACCACTTCTTTTACATCAATCAATCATGCTTTGTATTTGATTGATATCTTGATGCTGATATTGATATATTATTCATTTCATATTTTATGATATCGAAACTAAGAATGGTCATATACTTGTGTTAATATCCTGTTTATTTCATAACACTGTATACGATATGCTTGGTCGTTTTAAGATTGGATTTCAGGATATCTCACAGCACAAGCATAGAAAAAAGGATGGAAGAAATCGTGCTTAAACGTTATAACTAATGAGGGTTGGAGAATTTGGACGAGTGCTTCTCAAAATTGCACATTCAAGATTGAAGATAGCTAGAGAAGCCGAAGTCCGAGAATGAAGCGTTGAAGTCCAAGTTCAAGATTTAAAGATAAAAGAACGACTTCAAGACGCTTGTGAGTGGCGAAAATCAATGGAGGTCCAACTGAAGATCAAGCGCCAAAGTTCAAAAGCTCGAGACGACAAGGTTTCAAGATTTCGAAGATTTGCGAATACTGACATAGAAATCCTTATAAGTGTTCTATAGATTATGGTTATATTATTTAGAGGTCTTGAACACTCACACACGCTTGCACAAACGTTTTACAAATATTGGGTTTTTAATTTTCAGAGTTTCCTTTTTTATAAAAACCCAACTTTCAGCTTTTGTGCCAGGTCAGACGTCTGCCCAAAACATCTACAGACGTCTGCCTACTGTTGAATTTCTGATATCTGAAAATATCAAAAGTTTTGAGAGGAGACAGACGTCTGCAATTCATGTTGACAGACGTCTGATGAAGGTTTTCAAAATGACAATTTTAAATTTCAAACGTCTGCCTAGCGCTCTATTATTTGTTTTGAAATACCAGACGTATATAGTTCTTTAGGACAGACATCTGCTTAAGGTTTTGTAAAAGACTTTTTGAACTTCAGACGTCTGTCCATGTGAGCTTCAGACGTCTGCCTAGCGCTCTGTTATTTACTTTGAAATACCAAACGTCTGCAGCTCATCGGGAAAGACATATAATGTTGAAATGATTTCAAAAATATAGTCATTAGGACTTTTTATTTGAACTTCAGACGTCTGTCATACCCTTCTTCAGACGTCTGCCCTTTATTAAATCTGCTGACATCATTTAAAACAGCTAGTTTTTTATGGATGCTACAAAAGGGTTTTCTAAACCATTTTTCATGGTTATCACTTCCAAAAACTGAAACTTCAATATCCAAGCGATCGTCCTACATCTTGTGAAAGCAAACTCTTTATTTTTATTATATCTTCATTCTCACACACAAAAGATTCAAGAGCCCAAATTTGATTATCCATACTTCTTAGAGTATAAGAAGTGATCTTGAGAGAAACTCTTTGTAGAGTGATTGTGCTTGTATTTTTTCCTTCTTTCTTTGTGTGAGGGTTTTTGAGTGCAAGAGTTGCTTTGTAAGAAGGAAGTGAGTGTAAGGTTCAACTCTAACCGGAAGTGGAGAGTGTGGGTTGCTCATTTGTCGAGCAACGCGAGGTCTTTTGAGGAGACGTGTTGTAAGGTTTAGCCTTCACCGGAATCGAGGTTGTGGGTTGCTTACGAATTACGGGTCTGCCTCCAAAAGAAAGACGTATTTAATGGAACGGGCTCGTGCGTCTAAAGAAAGTGGACTAACCACTATAAAAACGACTCGTGTTTGCGTTTATAATTTCTTATCTCTCATTGCTTATTAGTTTAGAAATTGCTTGCTTGTGATCGTTTACACTATATGCTCATTGCTTGTTCTTGATATTGCTCTTACTATATGCTTGTTTCATAATTATAGTTAGCTTAGCCATTATCCTTATTGGTATATTCTTAGCTTAAACTTTTCAATTGTGATTTCTTGTTGCAAGTTTGATAGAATTTTTAATTTGGGTATATTGTTGCTTAGTTCTATTCACCCTTTTTAAGACTATTGATGTAGGCTTCCGCGGTTCTTACAAAATAATATATATATATATATATATATATATATATATATATATATAGAGAGAGAGAGAGAGAGAGAGAGAGGAATGTGTGGGAAAAAGCGCAAATGGATGCTACTAAAAATTAATTAAACTAATATAAGGAAATTTTATTATTCATAACAAAATTTCATAACAAATGAAAAAGGAAAACTTATGGAGATTAGATTTCAAAGTGAAGACCGCACGGCATGTAAATCGCACTGTCCTTAAAACTAGTCTCGCGTCCCTTTTGGTGAACTTGACTAGATGTAATAGATTCTCTAGCGCGCTACTCCCAAGAATTCAACGGTCAGTCGTCGTTACCGTGCATTCGATAAACAACGACCTATGAACAACTCTGCACGGCTCTGATATTGTTTTACGAGAGAAGATAAAGAAATATGGAGGATACAAAAATAGGCTACATGTATACTTTTGAGGGTTGTTAAAATAAAAGGGCAGAAGAGTATTTTTCAAAATGAGAGAAACATATCTCTATCTATATATTTCTCACAATGATAAAAAAAAGAACATATAGATACTAATTTGGAGTGATGATAAATAGGTGTGATTATGGCATTAAAATCTAGGGAATAAAAGCAATGAGATTAGATGTTAACAACGTTGTATTGACTGATTAAAGCATTGATCACAAAGATTGTCTTATTTAAATAGCTCACATAAATATTATTGGGCCGGGCCCATGCAACCTCCTGAGCACACCCAGCATGAAATAATTAACTCTCTTTGTTATGCAATTGGTTTTGCAAATATAGTTAAATAATGGACCATATTTATCACAATAATATAGCAAATAAAGTTTTGAAATACACGATATTTCCAACAGAATGAGGTGGCAATGGCATTCTCTATATGTAGTATATGAGGCTGTTTGTTTGCTAGAATCAATAAACAAAACTGGGAATTGGGTCTTACAGAATAATTTTTGTCTTCTGGAATTATCATTCCGTTGTTTGTTTGTAAAGAATTGGAGTGGTTTTTGTCCTCTTCAATCTCTTCATTTGTTTGGTTGAACAAAAAAATAGGTATTGAATTTTGGGCGTTGAATGGAGAGAAGAGAGAGTAAGAGAGAGAGTCGATAAACATAACTATTTCCTAAATAAAATATACATATTATCCTATATATCTTTGGGATTGAGCAATTCCATCCAAAAAAAGCTTGGATTTGGAATTACCAAAAAGGTGATGTCAATTCCCATTTTGGTGATGTCAATTCCCATAACTTGCAATTCTTATTCGATGCAAAAAAAAATAAGAGTAACAGTTCTATGTTTTTTTGGTTTTGATGAGTAGTGTATTGTCCTCCTGATGGTGTTCATAAGTGCGGATTCTCCTGATCAAGACACGTGGCGGATGGCAAGTCTCTCACGTATGCCAACCAGCTCTTTGAAGTACCATGCGAAGTGGACATTTCTCGGCGCCTCATCTCCGAGGTATCATCCGACCTTTGGGAGGCCTCCTCTGAGTACATTTCCTGTTCGCCTAGCAACCAACCAACGACTCGCCTCTGAGCTACCTATAGCTGAGCTTCCTCAGCCTCCACACTCGTCTCCGAACTATTATAGATCTAAGCCTCCTCAGCCTTCTCGCTCGTCTCCGAGCTATCCTACAGCTGAGCTTCATCAGCCTCCTCGTTTGTCACCAAGCTGTCATAGATCTGAGCATCCCCAGCCTCCTCGTGCATCTCTGAGCTGTCACCGAGCAGAGCTTCTTCGGCTTCCCCGTCTGGCCGGGAGCATGGAGCACGGGCTTCCTCATGACGGCTCCGTGTATCCCGCCACGACGAGATCTCCGCCACTCCACGTCCTGCATCTCAGGCTAGCGTATCTCGCCGTTAATGAGCATATCTCTCCATTAATGAGCGTATCCCGCCATCAATGCAAACGTTACGCAGAGGCCTAACGGATGGCGAGAATCTCTCATCGGCTCGCTCTATGGGACAGGTATATAAACCCCTCTACCAAACGACTCAGGTAACTCAAACTGAATCCAATACGCCGCTACTCTGCTTCAATATTTTTCGGTACTTACTTGATCGTCGGAGGGTCCTACGGTGGGTTTCCTACACTGGGACTTCCCTTGAAGGTATCCCGGCGTCAATAACAAACCATTGAGATCCACACGCTCAACCCTTATATCAAATATCAACAGTTCAGCCCCGCTGGCAACGAGATCGACAGAGGACAATATCTGAGGGAGATTCTGACCTCCATCAGTTGGCGCCGTCTGAGGGAACGAAGAATTTTTTCCACCACAAAAGTTGATCTTTCACCTTCAATTCGATGGCCAGCGATCATCGCAACAGAGATCCTGCAGTGAGATATCCCTTGCTTCGCAACGGGAGAGGGGGTGGTTCCACTCCACCTCCAAACATCGTTGAAGCCCTAACAGTACGGATCGACTGACTGGCGGTGATGGTGGACACGCTCGTTCGCGTTCAAGCTGCCGCCTAGGCCCAGCAAACCGCCACACCTGCTCCCCAGAACAACAGCGGGAACGAGACGGCGAACGAACACGCTCGAGTCCACGGCCTCGCTAGGGTCAATCCTGACACCACGGGATACCGGCGTGCTGATTCCGGCAGTCACAACCTCCATACGAGAAATGATTCCATGACTCATTGGGCTCCGAATAATTCAACGCCAAGGTATAGTTCAACGCTCCCCGTGCTTCCTCGCCTTCCTAGGTGACGTCGATCAGAACACCTGATTCCAGGAACAACCGACATCACCATGATCATCGAGGCCTTGCACATGGCGCTCGCCGGGGAGAACCGCGAAAGGTCCAATCGAGGACCTAAGGAACGTAATAAAGCAGAGCCAAAGCCGATCCGTCACTCAAGCCTGAAACGGGTACAACAGACACTCCGATTATAGAGAATCATCGGGTACCTGCAGCGAATCGAGGTCCTCAAGTAAAAGACCGAGGACATGCGACTCGATACCTATTCTCCCGGCGGATCGGCAAAATACTCCGCGGACTCTCTCACGAAGCCCTTCACTAAGCAATTGCTGAGAGAGCGAGGCTCTTCCCGGAACAACCCGCCCAAATTTGCTCTTTTTGACGGGAAGTTTGACCCAAAAGACTACCTAGACCCATTCGCCGCGGGCATGAGCTATCAAGATAACTCGGACGCCGCTTAGTGCCTAGCATTCCCTACCACCCTCATCCGATCAGGACAGACTGGTTCCGCAACCTGACTCCGCACTCGATCTCGACCTTTGAAGAATTGGCCACACGATTCCTCAGCCACTTTGTCAGCAACCGACAACAAAAGAGATCGGTTGACTACCTGTTCACCATCAAATGCGAGGACAGGGAGTCTTTCAAAAACTATATTGCCCGTTTCTACAATGCCCTTCTGGGGGTACCCGAGCACAGGGATGAGACGGTCATAATCGCCCTGAGGTCTAGTCTTAGGGACAAAGAGTGGCTCTTCTCTTTTTCTTTGGCGCAACCTGAGACCCTGGCCGAGATAAAGGTTTAGACCGAGCGGGAAATCCAACTCGAATCCGAGGTTAACGCTCACATTTCCCGAGGATACCAGACAGACCAAAAGAAAAGGGACCTAGAAGAAGACAAGAAGAAGGTTGATCGGTCAAAGCCTTATATGCCGAGATTTCGCAAGTACACGCCTCTCAATGTCTCGCAGGCCAAGCTGCTAAAGGAAGCAAGGAGCGAAAGATTCTTCAATCTGCCACCGATGACATGAAAGCTGGGCAAGTAACTGCGCGGCCTGTACTGTGCCTATCAACGGACGCAAGGGCATCCGACCGAGGATTGTAAACAGCTACGCGATTACATCGAGAAGCTGATCTACTCCGGTCACATAGAAAAATCCTTCGAGAGAAACATCAAGCAAATAGGGGCGAAAGCCGACCAACTTGAAGCCGGAGAGCTGACGATCGGGAAGATCATAGTCATCACCGACTGACCTGAGTCCGAGCAACAAGAACACCCATCGAATATGGTCATTCAATGCAGGAGGGTTTAAACTGTTGGGTTATGGCAGTGCCCTAGCCATCAAACCGTGGCCGATTGAGGAATAAAAATTTATAAAACTGGCGCTAACACAACCTGCTACCCGGATCTGCCATTAACCCTAAACTAGTTATCTAAATATAAGAGTTTAGAAAGTTATACCGAATGATCTGTGTCCTTCGGTCTTTAACCATCATCCCAACCTCCTGGAGGCCTCCATGATCAAGCTTGATCTCCGGTATCCCTCCATCGAAGATGATCCACCTGAGGATTTGTATTCCGAGCTCCTCCCTCAATAGCCGAGGTAACTAGGGTACCTAGTTCGCTAAACTAGATAGCTTAGAGGATGTAGAATGTAGTGATGGATTAATTTGTCTCCAAACACCCCGGTTTCTCAACACATGAGATTTAAAGGGTAGAGATAGAAGAAGAAGCTTGAGGATGAGAGTGAGAGGCAACTCAAAAAAAATGGCTAAGTTCTTTTGTTGTTGTATTGTGTGAGCAATAATTGAAGCCATCCAATAAATATCTCAAGTCTACAAAATATCTTAAGTCAACAAAATATCTCACAACAAACAAAAAACAAGCATTCTTGAATAGTAACCATAAGTCGCTACAAAACCATGCCACAATAAATGCAATAAAAACCTCATCCTCTCCACCTCATTAACCATTTAATCCTAAATAGTTAAAACTAAATGAGGTGGCATTTTCTGGAAGCACCTTGTAATAAATTACAAGAATACCTCTCATCCGTATATACATATCCGTATCTGTATTCTGTTAAAATATGAATATAATGAGGCGAAAATAATCCAACAATATAATACTAGAATCCGGCTTAAACCAAAGCCCGCTAGTATTATCCGTCGGAATTATAATATGTGCATAAGTGCACATATATGATCGAACCCTGCCGTAAAACCATACGGTCTCTACATCGTTTCGCCCGAAGCAGGTAAACCCTCTGTGTGGGACTCTAAAGACTCGTCAATACGCTGGCAGTGGGTTTAACCACAAGCACGTCAGCGGCACTAGCTGTACGTAACGGCTACCCAGGTATTGGGCGAAAGGGAGGCCGACGAGCAAACTCATCCGAAGCCCTACTGAGTCTGTCCGTGACAACATCCGTACAGTCCGGTCCATTCGTCTAAGAGTATCGCATATCGAGTCTAAGAGGTGAATAAAGTCAGACCCCTAATAACACAACATTTCGTGTCGGTATGAAGCCCATCACCAACTGAGAAACTACTGATCCAAATCAGTAATTCTCGACTAGCTTGGCCAAGGATTTCTAGTGATGGCCACCCGTGCACTGCGCGACATCAACCCCCAATACCGGGAGAGACGAATCCCTAACGATTCGCTCACTGCCTCCAGGTGGCTCGGGACTGTACCTAACTAAAACCTATTTGCATGACTCTTTTGAGCCGTGGTAGGGTAGTAATCAAAGCACAATGGGAACTCACACGAGACAAATGATGATCTCAGGTCGACAGACTTACCTGCACACATGTCGCCTGAGAACTGCTATTTAACAATAGGTATACTACTAACTAGCATGTTCCCGACGAGTCTGTCCAGTATACTCATAACCCAATGAGCACCTGTATATTATCTTTGGTGAACAAATTAACACCGATGGCTTGTGAGACCTGGCCACCGCCCCTTGTCGGGGTCTCGATAAGTACACATTGTTAGTTATATGTATGCTCTAAAGGCCATTATTGTATATATGATGTATATTATAGTGGATGCTTGGACATACATAGGTAGGACTTTCATGCTCGACATGATAATATGCTATCTGGTTGCTCTTTATCTTAACATGTACACTTGATGTCTCTATGTTACATGTTGATAAAGCCCTTAGGATGTGTGACTACCAAGATTATGATAGAGATCATACTAGTGGGGTATGGGTAGTCTGTGAGTACATCCTTTAATTGTTCCTAGTCGAGGGAATATCGAGACAGGGCGTCGATACTCCAGAGTAGACTAGCGTACAGCTTCTCGACCTGTGTGATGGGCGATGGATGATCCCATATCCATTGGTGTTTGACATCAGAGATGGTATACGGGTGCTCAGTGGAGATTGGGTACACTGAACGGACTCGCCGAGAACTCCTGGATAGTATTATACCACACGTCAGATAGCAGTTCTCCGGTGACATTGGTACAGGTTAGTCTTTCGACCCGAGATCGTCATAGAGACTTGTGTGTCTCCCACCATGCTTTGATTTTTACCCTACCACGGCTCTACTGAGTCGTGCAAACATGTGGTTTTTGGGTACAGTCCCGAGTCACATGGAGGCAATGAGCGATAGGAGGGGATTCATCTCTCCCGGTATTGGGGGTTGATGTTGCGCTATGCTCGATTGGCCATAACAGGAAATCCCTGGCCAGGGTTGCTGAGATCTACTGGTAAGTGTTATCAGTAGTTTCTCAAACCATTATGGACCTTACATCAGCATGACTTATCAAGTTACTGGGGTCTGACGTTTACCATCCCTCTTGACCCCTAGCCCGCTATCCGAGTAGCGGGACTTCCATAAAAGCTCTGCGGGGACCCCGATATATCCAAAACCCCTTTCAAAACATAACACACGTACACTACGCATCGAGTTCACATGACCTGTTTGACCCGTTAATCGGAGGTTCTCTCGCTCCAAAGGCGAGGAGTAATTAATGGCAGCTTAGTCCGTGGCTGCCGGAGATTCGAATCCCCACAATCAATAAACCCCAGCCTACCCTAGGCAGGGAGAATCTGTAATGTGCCTGACGAGCGCGCATGTATTCTCATCTTAATGGGGTGACGAAAAACACCCTATAGATTATGGCACGCCCGGCGGGACCAATCTCTCCTCCCATATTTTGGGTTAAACGTTCATGCGAACTCAATCAATATACATATATATATTTATACTAAAATAATGCTCTTTCATTCAGGTTTTCAAGCAATCACCTTTCAACAATGTCTCCAAAGATGAACTCAACTCCCATCTTCTACACGATGAAGATGGATGCCAGGACAGTCCTTCCGGCCAGTCTTGGGAGACAGTGGGAGGAGCCGCCGCTACCATTTGGCTCTATTCTGTTCGTGCCAGCTGACGACGTCCCTGCTCTTCAAGCCCCAGTGATGGATAAACCAGCCTCAAAAGGGAAAAGGCCGAATGTCATGGTCGCGAGGGCACCTCAGCCTAAGCGCAAGTCCGTTTCCGAACGACTCTCCATGGCCCCAGCTGGGGGCAAGTCCATCAACACCAACAAAGCAACAAGGCCTCACGAGCAAGCTCCGGCGGTGCCCCTGACAACTGCCCGATCGGGTACATTCTCTAAGCTCCCCGCCAAAGATAAAGAGATGACTGGATATGTTGTCCACACTGTCTACATGGTGGGCACGCGTCCCAGCGACAACCTTCACAGCAAAAGCAAGGATGGGGCCACCACATCTCAAATCCAATATGGTGTGAATATAGCAGTCACTTCCCAAGACCAGCATCCTCCGGAGGGTGATGAAAATCCTTCCGGTGAGGCTGATAAGCAGAGAGATCTCTCGGTTCATGAGGAGTCGAGCTCGGAAAGCGAAGATGAGCCAATCTTCCGTCCCAAGAACGCACAGCAGCAACTTCTCCAAGAGCTCCGAAAACAGCTCAAAAGTAAAGACAAGGAGATGGCCAAACTTTACTCCAAAATCGACGACTTGACGAATGTCGTCTTGCAGCTCACGGCCCGACTTGCCTCTCAGCTGCCCAATCAAGCACAGGGCTCTGCTCATGAACCGGGAAACGGTGTCCCAAGGCAGCCGACGCCTATTCCCTCAAATCCAAAGGTGGGCGGACCGCATGAAAATCAGTTGCATCCTATCTCGGGAAATGTCTTGGCTACCGACGACAGTAGCCCACTAACTCAAGATCAAATCATGGATTTGGTTGCCAACAAAGTCAAAACATTGGTAGCCGAAGCTGAAGCGCAAAAAGATGTTAGCAGTAGCGGGAGACCATATCCTGCTCAGTATGATCTGGTAGAATTTCCTAGCGGCTATGTCATCCCCAAATTCGGAAAATTTGATGGGACGAGAAATGCGAATCAGCACATCGCCCATTTTAAAACCTCATGCGGGAATACTGGGGGCAATGATGCGCTTCTCCTCCGCCAGTTCGTTAATAGCCTGGCCGATGTTTCTTTCGACTGGTACGCGAGCATACCGGATAGCTCCGTCACAACTTTCGTCCAAATGGAGTCTCTATTTCGGCAGAGGTTCATGAGTGTCAGCGATAAGATCACCATTGCCGATCTCGTAAGGACCAAGCCAAAGAACAACGAAAGCAACACGGATTTTATAACCCAATAGCGCAATCTCTCCATCAAATGTGAACCGTCGATAGAGCAGGACCAATCTGTCAATCTCCTTGTCGGAAATCTCAACAATTGGATAGCCCTGTTTCTATGCACCGCGGGTCTCAAAACATTCCAAGAGCTGACCAGGAAAGTTCAGATGCTGGAGTGCTCAAAGAAGGAGTCCTCCTCGGATTCCCAAAATAACAATAGGTCCTGGAGAAACCAAAAGGACGATAATCGCAAAGGTGGAAATCCCGACGATTCTGAATCATTCAACACTTCGGCTAACCGAAATAAGCGAGGGATGAGCGGGCCTAGTGCCAACCAGCCTCAGAAGCCAGTGTTCGGAGAGGGAGGAGAATCTCCACTGAAAGAGAAGCTGGATAAGGTCTATTCCTTCAGAAGAGACAAAATCCATAAAATATTCAAAGACGCCCTGAGAAACGGTCTACAACTGCCAGAGTCAAAAAGACCGCAGGAAGCGAATATGACCGACAACCCTAAATACTGCCCCTATCACAGAGTGATAGGTCATGCCATTGAGAACTGCTTCATCTTCAAAGATTGGGTCGAAAAGCAATACAAGGCAGGAGAGATAGAACTGTCCAAAGGCGTGTTAAAAAACAGTCAAGCCGCGACTGCCAATTTCATACAAACGGAGACCGAAGTTCTTCGTGAAACTGATTCTCTCAGACATATGCCTTTCTCTGAAAACAGTCGACCGCCACGTCATTAAACTGGGAATAAACGACCTCTAAGTCGTTAAACTGGGAATGTAAAAATGTGCAAATAAAAAAAAATAAAAAAAATAATAATAAAATGCCGAAATGATGGGGCAACTCGCAATAAAAATTAGCGAGTAAAAATAAAGATGAAAATAAAGCCGAAATGATGGGGCAACCGCGAATAAAGCCGAAATGATAGGGCAATCGCAACCTTCGCGATAAGAAAAGCTGAAATGATAGAGCAATCGCCGTAAAAAAATGGCGAATGATGAGTCACTCCTGGTACCATATTCCAGTGCAGCGATGCAGACGCCAACCAAATTCAAAATCCCAATGGCGAATGATGAGTCGCTCCTGGTACCATATTCCAGTGCAGCGATGCAGATTCCAACCAAATCCCAATGGCGAACGATGAATCGCTCCTGGTACCATATTCCAGTGCAGCGATGCAGACGCCAACCAAATTCCAAACTTAAATCCCAAATAGCGAATGATGAGTCGCTCCTGGTACCATATTCTAGTGCAGCGATGCAGACGCTAACCAGATTCCAAATCCCATACCCCAATGGCAAATGATGAGTCGCTCCTGGTACCATATTCCAGTGCAGCGATGCAGACGCTAACAAAGTCCCGAAATTTTTCTGGCCCTACGGTCTGGATCATATATCCTGCAAAACCGTATACAATTCACGGGCGTAAAACGATCCCAATCTCTCCCAAGTCCTACCGGCGAGACCATATTCAGAGTCCCACCGACGATGAAGATTCAAAAAAAAAAGGATTGTCCACAAGCAAAATGGGCACGGATGAAAACCCGAAAGGGCTCCGTGGGTAAAAACAGCAGGACTGCCGGCGAGTTTGTGAAAACCCGAAAGGGCGCAAACTCGTGAAAAAGAGATGAAATGCACTCGAAAAGTCCTCTCGACTTTGTGAGGAGAAAATTCCCGTGTGAGATCCTTACGGCTCACAAAGGAGCAACACTTAGGGGTCCCCACGACTCCTAAGGAGAAAATACACTTACGGGATCGTTACGACCCGTAGGGAGAAAATGCTTTATGAGACCCTTACGGCTCACAAAATTGAAAAGTCTTAGGTGATAAGGACCTAAAACCTGTCTCCTAAGCCATCGCTTCCTAATAAGAAAATGCAAATGATGATTCGCTCCTGGTATCATATTCCAGTGTAACGATGCTGATGCCAAACAAAAACCTAAATCCCCAAATCCTCTCATGGAAAATGATGATTCGCTTCTGGTACCATATTCCAGTGTAGCGATGCTGTTGTCAACCCAAATCAAATCAAACCAACAACCTCTGTGGCGGAATCATGCTCCGTCCCAGAATTTACCCCGTGTCGAAATCATGCTTCGCCTCGGGATATCTACCTTTCCTGCCGGAATTATGCTCCGCATCGGAATCAAATCAACCAACCAGCTCTGCGTTGGAGTCATACTTCGTCTCAGAGTGTACCCCGCGTCAAAATCAAGCTTCACCTCGATGTATCTGCCTTCCCTGTCGGAATTATGCTTCGGCTCGGAATCAACCAGCGACCTCCCCATCAGAAAGCTCCGCCTCGGAATCAAATCAACCAACCAGCTCTGCGTCGGAGTCATACTTTGTCTCAGAGTGTACCCCGCGTCAAAATCAAGCTTCGCCTAGGTGTATCTGCCTTCCCTGTCGGAATCATGCTTCGGCTCAGAATCAACCAGCGACCTCCCCGTCGGAAAGCTCCACCTCGGAATCAAGTCAACCAATGACCTCCCCGTCGGAATTAAGCCCCATCTCGGAATCAAGTCGACTAACAAGCTCAGTTTCGAAATCATACTTCGTCTTAGAATATACCCCGTGTCGAAATCATGTTTCGCCTCAGAGTATCTGCTTTCCCTGTCGGAATTATGCTTCGCCCGGGAATCAACCTCTGCATCGAAATTATACTTCGATCAGAAGGTCTGCCGCTCTTCGGAATGATGCTCCGATCCCTGGAATCATGCTCCACTCTTCGGAATGATGCTCCGATCCATGGAATCATGCTCCGCTCTTCGGAATGATGCTCTGATCCCGGAATTATGCTCCAACCCTCGGAATTATGCTCCGGCTCTTCGGAATGATGCTCCAGTCCCTGGAATCATGCTCCGCTCTTCGGAATGATGCTCCGGACCCTCGGAATTATGCTTCGACTCTTCGGAATGATGCTCCGGTCCCTAGAATCATGCTCCGCTCTTCGGAATGATGCTCCGATCCACGGAATTATGCTCCGATCCCCGAAGTTATGCTCATCGGAATCATGCTCCGATCCCCGGAATCATGCTCCGCTCTTCGGAATGATGCTCCGATCCCTGGAATCATGCTCCGCTCATCGGCATGATGCTCCAATCCCTGGAATCATGCTCCGCTCTTCGGAATGATGCTCCGATCTCCGGAATGATGCTCTGATCCTCGGAATTATGCTCCGACCCTTTGGAATCATGCTCCGCTCATCGGAATTATGCTCCGATCCTTGGAATCATACTCCGCTCTTCAGAATGATGCTCCGATCCTCGGAATTATGCTCCGATCCCCGGAATTATGCTCCAGGGATGATGCTCCTCCCCTGGAATGATGTTCCACTTCGAAGTCCAACTTCAAGATCCATCAATTTCATGCACACAACTCAAATGTGCGGTGTGCATTTATTGATGGGGGGCACTTTGTTGGGGTCAAAATTTGCACCCCGGTTGACCAAGTCAAAGTCAAAGTCAACCCCAAGCCAGGTAGGCCCAAGCCCAGATCAAGTGGGCCCATGCCGGAGTCAAGCCCGAACATGAAGCGCCCCCCTAATGCAAATAAATAAAATCATGTAATAAATAATTTTTATGCATGAATGGGTATAAAGCCAAATTTTTGTAAAGCCAATGGCTTATGTGCAAAAAGAAATGGCATATGAGCCATAAGATGGGCAAAATGCCATTTTGTAAAGCCCAAGGGGCTATATGTAAATAGTAAGCCTATATAAGGCAACATGATGAAAATATCTAATATACTTTTCATTCCCTCAAAAATCAAGAGTTTTACTCTTCCTTTTCCAAAACTAAATAGTTTTTCACCACAAAACCCACAAAGGGAACTTAGATCTTCCATCAAATCTTAAAAAGGAGAGATTTTTAAAATCTCACCCCTCTTATTATCCAAGAGCCGGCCAATAAAGGAGGAAGAAGGAGACCCATCTCCAAAGACCCCACTTTGGGGAATATCCAGGGCTCCAGGAGGAGAAGTCCCCTTCATCAGCTTCAAAATATCCTAGGAGTTTAACTCCTCATACACACACACACACACACACATACACACAAAATAATAAGTGTTCCTTTCTGGGGGTACAACTCCCATTGCAGGGACCAAGTCCCTTTCACCTCCCGAGCACCCACGTGCCTGGCACGTGAGGCGCTAGCGCCCAAAGCACTAGCGCCCTTGCGCTAAAAGCGCTAGCGCCTAAAGCGCTAGCGTCCGAGCACCCACGTGCCTGGCACGTGAGGCGCTAGCGCCCAAGCGCCCACGTGCCTGGTACATGAGGCGCTAGCGCCCTGACGCTCAAAGTGCTAGCGCCCAAAGCGCTAGCGCCTGAGTGCCCACGTGCCTGGCACTTGAGGTGCTAGCACCCAAAGCGCTAGCGCCCGAGCGCCCACCTGCCTGGCACGTGAGGCGCTAGCGCCCGAGCGCCCATGTTCCTGGCACGTGAAGCGCTAGCGCCCGAGCGCCCACATGCCTGGTACGTGAGGCGCTAGCGCCAGAAGCGTTAGCGCCCGAGTGCTTTCTCCCACGCATCTTTTGGACGCCCTTTTCCCTTATACACACACACACATACACACTGTCCCCTGTTAGAAAAAATTTCTAACGGGGCGCTGCCCCGGACCCCGCATGGGGGCTGCTAGCCCTCTTGACCCCTAACCTGCTATCCGGGTAGCGGTACCCCCGTAAAAACTCTTCGAGGCCCCCGATTTATCCAAAACCCCTTTCAAAACACAACACACGTACACTGCACATCGAGTTCGCATGACCTGTTTGACCTGTTAATCGGAGGTTCTCTCGCTCCAAAGGAGAGGGGTAATTAACGGCAGCTTAGTCCGCGGCTGCCGGAGATTCGGATCCCCACAATCAATAAACCCAGCCTACCCTAGACAGGGGGAATCTGTAATGCGCCTGACGAGCGCGCACGTATTCTCATCTCAATGGGGTGACGAAAAACACCCTACACTTGTATGTGATGCAAGTAGTCCACAGAACAAAAACGAGACCATTTGCTCGGTTTTGACCCAAGCACTTTCCTCTTTTTCCGAGGAGGCCAGCCCTGTTTTCTCCTTTTTGGCTCGTTTTTGTTATGTGCTCTGGTCTGCTTATTTTGGGGTTTCAGGTATTGTTTGTTTAGTCCAAATTTTCATGTGATGTAAATTTTGATATAGGACTAAAATGGAGTGTTTCGTAGTCGTATAATTTAATATTGTAATGGTAACCTAGGCTATATTTAACAGTTTGAACGAACTTCAAACATCACCCCATGATCCCCTATGAAGTTTTCCAAGAGTTGGAATTTTCTAAGTTGAGTATATTCAATGGTCGTGCAAGTAAGTCTATGGACCCTCTAGAAGAACAAAAACCTTAACTCGATTCTATGCCTACGGAACCGCGATCGAACCCTAGGATTTGCCGTAATTCCGCGGTGTCATAGGTGAGGCATTGATTGACCCTTCTATGGCTGGTAGATAGGTACTGTGGCACGTTATGGGTATTTCAACCTTGCTCAAGTGTTGAGTTCTTAGGGAGATGAGGGTGTTTTTTGATTTGATCGAAATGTTTAACATCGTCTAGTTTATTGGGATACAATACTTGGAATCCACAATATTTGAATTTTATAAATCTAACAATTTAGTCTCATTTGATCGGTTGCCACGGGATTTTGATGTGATCAAAAGTCCGTCGCAATCGCGTAGAGTACGCGAATACTCACCAGAAAACTTTAATAGATAGCCACGCCCCATAGCCCCGACCAAGTGACTATAGGAGAACCCCATCGCCAAAAGAAACCGTTTGGGTGCTCGCGGCTGCGGTGTTCCGCCTTAGTGCACTTCGTCGTCGGCACCGGGGGTGCGGCCGTCTACTAAAGTTTCCGACGAGCATTCGATCGGGATGTCAGGAATCTTGTTGAATTACCCGACTTGTTATTGGAAAGTGTTTTCAATATCGAGACTAAAATACGGGGTTTATAATTGTTAGGCATGCGATGTCTAAGAAATTCATATTGTTAGGCATGAAATCCGCAATATGAGATATTTCGGGTTTATGATGTCTAAGGTGGTTGCGGATTCCAACTATTGTAGTTTTTCATTTTTTTCTGCGACCGTAAGTGTAATATGTGGTATATCGCCGGTTTCGTTGCTATACGTCAACGTAAATTGGGATACGTATATTTACTTATGTTGATGGAATGTGTTGTTATGTGTTGCTGTGATATGTTATATTAGATCGTCGTGTTTGAATAGCCGGGGATTTTTATGTGAAATGAGAGTTTTTCATTTTCATTCATGTAAAAACTTGTATGTAATATTCTTTTATTGGGGCACTTCCGGGTGTAGGAAGATGTCACCGTTGATATATATTATTTATTTTTCCGCATTAGGATAGACCCAAGGAGGGGAGCACAAGTAAACGGGTTCTAGAGTCTAGTGGGAGATCATCTCGAGGAGTTGAGTCCGGGTCTCCTAACTCTAGAATTGGTAGGGTTG
The DNA here is from genome assembly GCA_030015575.1 of Agapanthus africanus. Taxonomy (NCBI): domain Eukaryota; kingdom Viridiplantae; phylum Streptophyta; class Magnoliopsida; order Asparagales; family Amaryllidaceae; genus Agapanthus; species Agapanthus africanus. The sequence continues at coordinate 271,915 of JASDDO010000187.1, forward strand.
CTTGCCGCTCTCGTAGGGGTCTAAGGATGTGGGTTTGACTATTCATCATGACCGTAGAATCTGTATTTTCTATTGTTGGCTAAATACAAAATACGAACATCCTAATATATCCAATATTGTTTTCTGCTGCTGATATTCTATGATGTGATTACTTTATATTTTGAGATGGATACATTATATAATATATATGATATATTATAGACGTTGCTTATGTTTTTCACCCGTGCTAGCCCTGCCCCGCTCTGCCGTTAGTTACCTAACCTAACGGTGCACGACGGGACTTCATAGCGAATGCGGATGGCATAAGCGTACGTTGTATTTATCTGTGATGTTTAGGTAAACTTAAATGATGGGACATTCATTAATGAGATTAATAAAAGAAAATAAACCTAAAGATGTTGTAGAATCAAATTTTAAACCCACTCGGTTTTTTACGAAAAAGCAAAGTTTCAAAAATCGGAGCTTAAACCACTCCTTTTAAAACCATTTGATTCTGCAACGAGATCAAGTTCAAAGCGTTAAAGGTTTTCTTAAAAACAATCCGCAACCCTCCGTCATTTTAGGAAGTAGAGTACTTAGTATTCGTGCTGCGTATGTCGACCATAGCCGAGGCGTAGTGTACGGTAGCTAAGTGATGTCTTCCTACACCACATATGATGCGATTAGTTAGGACAGTCACATGATTATGTCGACCATAGCCGAGGGTCATATGGGTGGGCCTAATTAATCACGAAATAACGGGTAGAACTTGACTAGTGCTTATGATATGTTGATCATAGTCAAGGTCATAAGTGCTAGGGGTAAAAACCATTATCGGGAGTTTCAAGTGTTGAAATTGTAGGGTTGCTAGGCACGCGCACAAGGTTCTACGAGGCATCAACCATGCCCGATTTAAAAATTAGCCGTACCGAACAACCCGAAGCCGGATCTTTAAACTAGAGATTAGGCGAAAACTAACATGCTAAACACTTTAACACTAAGTGAAAGGGATTACAACCTTTGTAGATCCGGTCCTTCACTTCATATGCTCCGTGTTGAGGTCCCTTCGCTGCGATCATCGTACTCCGGACTCTCGAGAGGTTTCACGAAGAGAAAGATGCAGTCTTGCTTCCGATCTTCGATACAAAGATGATCTACCTTGAAGTTTCATTAACACAAGCTAACACTCACTAAAATTGAGTGAACACTCTCATCTAAAGGGCAAGGGAAGATGAGGATGATAAAGTAGGATTTTTGCTCTCTTTATTTATCTTTTTCTCACACTTATTCATCACTTGGAAAAAGCTAGTAAGCTTTTTCATGGAAGAAAGAAGAAGGAAGAAGATGATGAATTATGATAGAAATCCTTTTGTGATGAATAATGCAAAGAAGATAATGATCAATAATGCAACCATGGTTGTCTAAACCATTGTAGAGAATTAACCAAGGCTAGGGTTTGGGTTAGGTTAAGAAATGAGTCATAACAAAATATCTTTCACAAAACAAAACTAAACTTTCTAGAATCATCTAGAAAGCATTAACCCAAATCAATCCCTAATCTTGTTTAATCTTTACTAAACATGTTGCATTAGTTATCATATCATGTTACAATATTATATTTACATATATAATATTTATTGTAACCAAATAAAATAATACAATTAACATATATCGCATATATATCAATGTATTACCTGAGTGAGAAAAAGAATATTTTAGTGAGCTAATATTAGTTAATGCAATTTAATATATCATATATATCATTATACATTAAATTATCGAATCAACACTTGATCCGACAATCCGGCTATATCGCATATAACCGACTAATATTTATCCGTACCGATTCATCGAATCAACACTTGATCCGATGACCCGGTTGATATCAAATATCGTGAGAATAAAATACGGTATCTCATATCGTATTATCCTCGGTCATGCACATATCACATATGTGCCCCTACTCCGTTTCGCCTGAGCCAAGAAACCTCTGTGTAGGACTCTAAAGAATCGTCAATACGCCGGCAGTAGGTGATGATCATATCAAACACCCACAAACTGCAAGCGGTCAGCTAAACGTAACAGCCACCCAGTTATTGAGCGCTCAGAAGATCAACAAGCAAGCCTGTACATTCTCCTGTGAATCCAAACAGTAACACTCCCGTACAGTCCGGTCTCGTCGTCTGATATGTCGCATATCTCGCTTAGGGGTGGTAAACGTCAGACCCCAGTAGCTCGATAAGTCGTGTCGATATGAGGTCTATAACAGTTCGAGAAACTACTGATAACACTTACCAGTAAATCTCAACAACCCTGGCCAGGGATTTCCGGTTATAGCCAATCGAACACAGCACAACATCAACTCCCTATACCGGGAGAGACGAATCCCCTCCTATCGCTCATTGCCTCCATGTGATTCGGGACTGTACCCAAAAGCCACCTTTTTGCACGCCCTCTTGGACATGGTATGATGGAAATTAAAGCACAGTGGGAATCACACAAGACTCTATGACGATCTCGGGTCAACAGACTACTCTGTACCAGTGTCACCGGAGAACTGCCATCTAACGTGAGGTATAATACCATCTGGGAGTTCTCGGCGAGTCCGTCCAGTGTACCCAGTCTCTACCGAGCACCTTTACACCATCCTTGATGTCAAACACCGATGGATATGGGATTATCCATCGCCCATCATATGGGTCAAGATGCGTATACGCTAGTCTACTCTGGTGTATCGATGCCCTGTCTCGATACACCCTCGACTAGGAACAGTTATAGGACGTACTCGTTGACTACCGTGGCCCCACTAGTATGATCTCATCATAGTCCCAGTAGTCGAGTACATATCCTAAGGGCTTTATCAACATGTAACATAGAGACAATCAGAGTACATGTTAAGATAAAGTACAATCAGATAGCATTCTATCATGTCGAGCAAGAAAGTCCTCCCTATATTTGTCCTAGCATCCACTACAATATACATCGTATGTATAGTAATGGCTTCTAGGGCATACATATAACTAACAATCTCCCAATTGCACTAGGGCCATCTGTTGCAGTATCACATACCCAACAATTAGCTGCGGTTGAAGTATCTCATACTCAACCATCCCATAAGAGTCTCTACTGGGAAAAAGGTCTTTGTGAGCGGATCCGCGCTGTTGTCCTCTGTGCTACTCTCCTAACCTCGATCTCCCTGGAGATCAACCATCTCCATGATCAGGTGATACTGCCTAAGAATTATATCTGGATGTCTTATGGGACGGTAGTTCCTTGGCTAAAGCCACAACTCCATTGTCACACAATGGTAGGAACGAAGTTCATCTCATGAACTTATATTTATCCAGACTGCCTCTTTGGTAGCATCCTTGGTAACGATGTATCTTGCCTTTAATCGTCTAGTAAGTCACGGTATCTAGCTTGGAACTCTTCCAACATACCGTCCCGCCACTGAGGGTAAAGACAATGCCTGCGACTGACATTCAGTCGTCCTTATCACCCTGGAACCTTTCCAGTGATTCTCCCCAGGATCGATTGATACCATCTCACTACAACTAGTGAGTATCCTAACATCCAATTAGATCTATCTCATAGATCCAAAAACCCAGGATTTAGGAGGTATCACTTTGATCCTATATGGAGAATCCTTGTGATAAGCGGAGATTGACCGAGCGTAGCATAGGAAACTCCTTCCCTATCAAGAGTATGTCATCCACGTACTCTACAAGGATCACCACCATACTCTCTACTACCTTTTTGTATATACAAGGTTCATCTACCATTTTGATGAAGTCAAATTCTTTGACTACCATATCAAAACAGACGTTCCAATTCCGCGATGCCTGTTTTATCACATAAAACATCTTGCACACGTTTCCGCTGCTCCCACTGTCTACGAAGCCCTCTGGCTGTGTACTTATAGACGCTCTTTTCTAAAACATCATTTAGAAAAGCAGTCATGACACCCAACCGCCAGATATCGTAGTCATGGTATGTAGCCGTGGCAAGTAGGATCTGGATGGACTTAAGCATAGCTTTGAAAGTCTCAACTTTTCCAAGTACACCAAGTAATCTTCTCAAGATATACTCGCTCCTGATGGGGATTTAACCCTTCAGATAAAGCAACCAAAGTCCATACTTTGTTGGTGTATATGGATTCCATCTCAGATCGCTAAGCATCCAGTCATTCTTACAGAGTCCCACTCCTGATGGCCAGCTCGAAACTAGTTGGGTCATCATCTCATGATGCAATCCTCGCTCCCACTGTCATAGAGAAACCGAAGTATCTCTCAGGTGTGTGAGGAACCCTACTAGATCGGCGGAGAGGCTGAGGTTCGTTGGAAACTATTGAATCCTTTGGTTCTACCAAATCATCAGCTGCAGTTTGTATAGATGGAACTTTTCCAGTTCTACATAACAGACCTTGCCTCGAGCTTGTCCAGATTTTGCTTTTAGACATAGGCCGGACAACCCCAAATCTTAACAAACTTAAGATATGGGCTCTTCCCTTTCCATATCACATATGAAGTGGCAGGCAACTGATTTGATTTGAACCCTATTCAATAGGTATGCAGCTTCTCAAGTGCATAACTCCCAAAAGAAAATAGGAAACTCAGTAGTACTCATCATAGAGCACACCATATCACATAGGGTGCTATTGCTCCATCCCGATATACCATCGTGCTATGGTGTATACGGAGGAGTAATGCTGAGAGAGAATCTCATTCTCCTTTAGAATAGTCCAGAAATTCCGTGCTCAAGTATTCTCCTCCCTGATCTCATCATAGGACATAATACTTATACCCGTATTTTGGTTCTCTATTTCTAACTTATATTCTGTGAATATCTCAAAAGCTTCGGACTTGTGTTTCAACAGGAACATATGTCTGAATCTTGAGAGATTATCAGAGAGTGTAATGAAGTACAAAGAACCGGTCTTGGCATGTGTAGACAGGGGACCATCATACATCATCATGTATCAATCCCAAGAGTTCACTAACTCTTTCTCTGTTTCCAACAAACAGAGCTATGGTCATCTTATCTTTGTGACATGACCGGCAAGTTTCACAAGATGTAAATTCAAATAGATTTAAATATGCATCTAAATGTAACTTAGCTAGTCGTGTCGCATTGATATGACCTAGTCTACAATACCTCAAGATGGATTCGTTCATTTCTGAACTCTTCCTCTTGTGTGTGTTCTGTATACTAAGAACTGTAGTTTGATTTAGAACGTCAATGCTTTTGGATAACGTGCCTGAACCGATCAACTCTTGATATAGGAAATGTTCAAAACATTATCCAACAATACAAAATTATATCCTTTCTTTACTAATAAAGAAAAAGATATGATGTTGTATATCAGGTTCGGTATCTAATAACATTCATTCAGAATCAATGTATTCTGGTAATACAGGGTGATAGTGACCAACAGACTTGGCTGAAACACTTGCACCGTTTTCTTTCTCATGAAACTTATCACCCGTTCTCAGTTCTCTACCTATCTGTAGCCCATGTAACAAATTACATATGTGGGACCCTGATCCGGTATCAAATACCCAGGACGTAAAGGATACTGAGAAACAGTTCTATGTAATGAACACACCCGAAGATGATGCATCAGCATGCACTTTCTTCGTTTGGGCGGCACGGGAAATCTGGTATTCCCCAATTTCCTGCTCTGTCTTATAACAATTATAAGTTGGAGCGGGACCAACGTTCCCCAGCTCAGTATAACAAGCGGGTTCGGTCAATATATCCGTATTATTATCTTGATTAAGGCGTGATATGGTCGCTACCTGGAGAGAGAGAAGAAAACACTCAGCGTATGCTCTTGCAAGATTAGATTGGTTATCTAATATATCTAATCAGGATGTCTCCCACTGTTTTTAATCAAATCTTCCTTCAAACCCTAAAAGGAAAGACTAGCCGGGATTAATCACACGCTACAAGTTCGCCAATCTTTCAGCCGGGCCAGTGTCGGTACTTTGAGGGAGGTCCCCCGTGCTTTCGCACGAACCTAATTAAAGTAAATCTCGTTTTCCCAGAGGCGTAACCCCGTTGACACCTTTCTAGACACCTACTTGATCGACTAATTGTAATGTGTAAAACTCTCCCAGGAGTAACTCTTACTCGCAGCGGGTATCGGGATCCAACTATCTCATAGAAGGTATGCAATCTCATTGCAAATTTCAACACTTGAAATTCCCAATAATATTTTACCCCTAGTACTTATGACCTTAACTAAGGTCAACATATCATAAGCACTAGTCAAGTTCTACCCGTCATTTCATGATTAATCAGACCCACCCTACATGACCCTCAACTATGGTCGACATAATCACATGAATGTCCTAACTAATCGCATCATATGCTGTGTAGGAAGACATCACTTAGCTACCGTACACTACGCCTCAACTAAAGTCGACATACGCAGCACGAATACTAAGTACTCTACTTCCTAAAATGACGGAGGGCTACGACAGGTTTTTAAGAAAACCCTTTGCGTAATGAACTTGATATCGTTGTAGAATCGAGTGATTTTAAATGGAGTGTTTTTGAGGCTTTTCTAGTTTTGCTAAAGGGGTCACTCCCGGTGAAGGGATCGTCGGCCCTTTCCTCATCGAATAAGGTGCAGGATATTTCACAAATATCACTATGCAAATCAAAAACTATAGAAGCAATCAAAAGACAGACCGAGTTTGTAGCATCTGCTAGTTTCACTAAAGAGGTCACTCCCGGTGAAGAGATTTCGGCTCTTTCCTTATCGAATAAGGTGTTGGATGTTCTACAAGGAACACCGCTATGCAAAGCAAGAACTAGAGCTACCAGTTTTTTTTAAACAAGTTTCTACAACATCTTAGGTTTCTTTTATTTCATTAATCTCATTAATGAAGTCCCATTTTATTATGCTTCACAAGCATCTCTTTTTGAAACGAAATCTGCAATATAACATATATCTCATATATATAATATAAACATTCATCTCAGGCAGTAATATGATCTCATCATAGAACATTGCAGTAGAAGAACATATATGAAATATTGGATATACTAGGACGTCCGTGTTTTTAATACGAGCCAATATAAAACACGGATTCCACGGTCGCGATGAATAGCCAAACCCACATCCCTAGACCCCTACGAGAGCGGCAAGCAACACTGCCAATTCTAGGGTTAGGAGACCCGCTCTCGACTCCTCGAGATGGTCTCCCACTGGACCCTAGAACCCGGTTACTTGTGCTCCCCGCCTTGGGTCTACCTAATGCGGAAAAGTAAATAATATACAACGGTGACATCATCCGCAACCTGGAAGTGCCCCAATAAAAGAATATTACATACAAATGAATTTTACATGAATGAAAAAGAAAAACTCTCATCTCACATAAAACCCCCGGCTATTCAAAACGCGACGATCCAATACAACATATCACAGCAACACATAATATCTCATATCATCAACGTAAGCAAGTATGCGTATCCCGATTGTCGTTGATGTATAGCAACGAAGCCGGCGATACACCACATACTATGCTTACGGTCACAGAAAAGAAAGTGTAAAACTACAACAGTTGGAATCCGCTACCTCCTTAGACATCGCATGCCTAACCAAATGAATTCCTTAGACATCGCATGCCTAACAATTATAAACCCCGCATTTTAGTCTCTTTATCGAAAACTCTTTTCAATATCAAGTCGGGGAATTCAACAAGATTCCTGATATTCTGATCGAATGCTCGTCGCAAACTTTAGTAGACGGCCGCACCCCCAGATGCCGTCGACGAAGTGCACTAAGGCGGAACACCACTGCCGCGAGCACCCGAACGAATGCTTTCGGCGACGGGGTTCTCCTACAGTCACTTGGTCGGGGCTATGGGACGTAGCTGTCTATTAAGTTTACCCGGCGAGTATCCGCGTACGCTACATGATTGCGACGGACTTTTGATCACATCAAAATTCCGTAGCAACCGATCAACTGAGACTGAACTTTGTAGATTTATAACATTAAAATTAGTTATCTCATAACTACATGTGGATTCCAAATATTGTATCACATTCCAAATAAATAGACAAAGTTAAACTTTCCGATCGAATAATCAAACGCCTAAGATTTCCCCAATATATCTCAACACTTGAAATCAGTTTAAAAACATCCATCGCATGCCACAGTACCAATGGTCCAGCCGTAGAAGGGTCAAGCCAACGCCTCACATGTGGCACGTCGTACTGCCCCAAACCCTAAGGTTCAAAAGCAGTTCAAGACGGTCACATAATCGAGTTAAGGTTTGTTGTCTTCTAGAGGGTCCACCGCGTTACTTGCACGACTTAGATCGTTCTTAAACACGAGGAAAAATCCAACTTTTGAAAAATTTTCTGACAGGGGAAAAATATGAGTTATCGATATCCGTCCGAACTTTTTAACAGTTTCTAAAATTATCCGGACAAACTAAACAAAGTTAAATTATCCGATCGAATCAACGATTCCCCAATACAACCCTTGAAAACTCAACACTTGAGTGGAATTAAAATATTCCCAGAAAAAATTAACAAGAAAGGGCCTAAAAATAATTACATGAAATTTCAGGGACTAAGTCCAAATTTTGGCCACGGAACCGCCGCAAAACCCATGGTTTCGCCGCGGTTCCGCGGTCAAATAGTCGACTTAGGGGACCGTACTTCACAGTAATTCTTATTTTTTCCTGATTGTTTTTCTGAGCATTTTTAATTCAGAAAAAACCACATTTTTGAAAAATGTACAGAGAAGGGTTCGTGTCGGGGATTCGAGTTTCGATCGGACATTAAACTTCGCTCAGACTTCGCCTAAAGCTCTAGCTTGGCTCTGATACCACTGTAGGGTTGCTAGGCACGCGCACAAGGTTCTACGAGGCATCAACCATGCCCGATTTAAAAATTAGCCGTGCCGAACAACCCGAAGCCGGATCTTTAAACTAGAGATTAGGCGAAAACTAACATGCTAAACACTTTAACACTAAGTGAGAGGGATTACAACCTTTGTAGATCCGGTCCTTCACTTCATATGCTCCGTGTTGAGGTCCCTTTGTTGCGATCATCGTACTCCGGACTCTCGAGAGGTTTCACGAAGAGAAAGATGCAGTCTTGCTTCCGATCTTCGATACAAAGATGATCTACCTTAAAGTTTCATTAACACAAGCTAACACTCACTAAAATTGAGTGAACACTCTCATCTAAAGGGCAAGGGAAGATGAGGATGATGAAGTAGGATTTTTGCTCTCTTTATTTATCTTTTTCTCACACTCATTCATCACTTGGAAGAAGCTAGTAAGCTTTTTCATGGAAGAAAGAAGAAGGAAGAAGATGATGAATTATGATAGAAATCCTTTTGTGATGAATAATGCAAAGAAGATAATGATCAATAATGCAACCATGGTTGTCTAAACCATTGTAGAGAATTAACCAAGGCTAGGGTTTGGGTTAGGTTAAGAAATGAGTCATAAAAAAATATCTTTCACAAAACAAAACTAAACCTTCTAGAATCATCTAGAAAGTATTAACCCAAATCAAACCCTAATCTTGTTTAATCTTTACTAAACATGTTGCATTAGTTATCATATCATGTTACAATATTATATATCACATATATAATATTTATTGTAACCAAATAAAATAATACAATTAACATATATCGCATATATATCAATGTATTACCCGAGTGAGAAAAAGAATATTTTAGTGAGCTAATATTAGTTAATGCAATTTAATATATCATATATATCATTATACATTAAATTATCGAATCAACACTTGATCCGACAATCCGGCTATATCGCATATAACCGACTAATATTTATCCGTACCGATTCATCGAATCAACACTTGATCCGATGACCCGGTTGATATCAAATATCGCGAGAATAAAATACGGTATCTCATATCGCATTATCCTCGGTCATGCACATATCACATATGTGCCCCTACTCCGTTTCACCTGAGCCAAGAAACCTCTGTGTAGGACTCTAAAAAATCGTCAATACGCCGGCAGTAGGTGATGATCATATCAAACACCCACAAGCTGCAAGCGGTCAGCTAAACGTAACAGCCACCCAGTTATTGAGCGCTCAGAAGATCAACAAGCAAGCCTGTACATTCTCCTGTGAATCCAAACAGTAACACTCCCGTACAGTCCGGTCTCGTCGTCTGATATGTCGCATATCTCGCCTAGGGGTGGTAAACGTCAGACCCCAGTAGCTCGATAAGTCGTGTCGATATGAGGTCTATAACAGTTCGAGAAACTACTGATAACACTTACCAGTAAATCTCAACAACCCTGGCCAGGGATTTCCGGTTATAGCCAATCGAACACAGCACAACATCAACTCCCTATACCGGGAGAGACGAATCCCCTCCTATCGCTCATTACCTCCATGTGATTCGGGACTGTACCCAAAAGCCACCTTTTTGCACGCCCTCTTGGACGTGGTATGATGGAAATCAAAGCACAGTGGGAATCACACAAGACTCTATGACGATCTCGGGTCAACAGACTACTCTGTACCAGTGTCACCGGAGAACTGCCATCTAACGTGAGGTATAATACCATCTGGGAGTTCTCGGCGAGTCCGTCCAGTGTACCCAGTCTCTACCGAGCACCCTTACACCATCCTTGATGTCAAACACCGATGGATATGGGATCATCCATCGCCCATCATATGGGTCAAGATGCGTATACGCTAGTCTACTCTGGTGTATCGATGCCCTGTCTCGATACACCCTCGACTAGGAACAGTTATAGGACGTACTCGTCGACTACCGTGGCCCCACTAGTATGATCTCATCATAGTCCCAGTAGTCGAGTACATATCCTAAGGGCTTTATCAACATGTAACATAGAGACAATCAGAGTACATGTTAAGATAAAGTACAACCAGATCGCATACTATCATGTCGAGCAAGAAAGTCCTCCCTATATTTGTCCTAGCATCCACTACAATATACATCGTATGTATAGTAATGGCCTCTAGGGCATACATATAACTAACAGAAATTTGCAATGAGATTGCATACCTTCTATGTGATAGTTGGATCCCGATACCCACTATGAGTAATTGTTACTCTTGGGAGAGTTTTGCACTTTACAATTAGCCGATCAAGTAGGTGTCTAGAAAGGTGTCAATGGGGTTACGCCCCTAGGAATACGAGGTTTACTTTAATTAGGTCTGTGCGAAAGAACGGGGAACCTCTCTCAAAGTACCGGCACTAGCCTGGCTGAAAGATTGGCGAATTTGTAGGGTGTAATTAATCCCAACTAGTCTTTCCTTTTAGGGTTTGAAGGAAGATTTGATAAAAAACAGTGGGAGCCATCCTGATTAGATAAAATATAAAACCAATCTAATCTTGCAAAAGCGCACGCAGAGTGTTTTCTTCTCTCTCTCTCCAGGTAGTGACCATATCACGCCTTAATCAAGATAATAATATGGATGTATTGACCGAACCCGCTTGTTATACTGAGTTGGGGAACGTTGGTCCTGCTCCAACTTATAATTGTTATAAGACCGAACAGGAAATAGGGGAATACCAGGATTCCCATGCCGTACAAACGAAGAAAGTGCATGATGATGCATCTTCTTCCGGTGTGTTCATTACCGAGAACTGTTTCTCAGTATCCTCTACGTCCTGGGTATGAAATACCAGATCAGGATCCCACATATGTAATCTGTTACATGGGCTACAGACAGGTAAAGAACTGGGAATGGGTGATAAGTATTAAGAGTTGGAAACGGTGCAATTGTTGCAGTCAAGATGCTGGCAGTTATCACCCTATATTACCAAATACATTGATTCTGAACAAATGTTATTAGATACCGAACTTGATATACAGCATCATATCAGACTCGTTATTTACTAAAGAAGGATATAATTTTGTATTGCGGGATAATATTTTGAACATTTCCTATATCAAAAGTTGATCGATTCAGGCACGTTATCTAATGGCATATACGTTCTAAATCAAACCACAGTTCTTATACGTACAGAACACACACAAGAAGAGGAGTTCAGAAATGAACGAATCCTTCTTGTGGCATTGTAGACTAGGTCATATCAATGCGACCCGACTAGCGAAGTTACATTAAGATGTATATTTAAATCAGTTTGAATTTACATCTTGTGAAACTTGCTAGTCATGTCACAAAGATAAAAATGACCATAGCTCCGTTTACTGGAAACAGAGAAGGAGTTAATGAACCCTTAGGATTGATACATGATGATGTATGTGGTCCCCTGTCTACACATGCCAAGACTGTTTCTTTGTATTTCATTACATTAACTGATGATCTCTCAAGATTTGCACATGTGTTCCTGTTGAAATACAAGTCTGAAGCTTTTGAGAAATTCAAGGAATGTAAGTCAGAAGTAGATAACCAAATTGGGTATAAGTATTATGTCCTTTGATGCGATCAGGGAGGAGAATACTTGAGTATGGAGATCCTGGACTATTCTAAAGGAGAACGAGATTCTCTCTCGTATTACTCCTCCGAATACACCACAGCACAACGGTGTATCATGGCAGAGCAATCGCACCCTATTAAATATGGTGCGCTCTATGATAAATACTACTGAGTTGCATATTTCCTTTAGGGTGTTATGCACTTGTGAAGATGCATACCTATTGAATTCGGTTCCAACCAAATCAGGTGCCTACCACTCCATATGAGATATGGAATGGGAAGAGCCCATGTCTTAAGCAAGTTATGATTTAGGTTGTCCGGCCTATATCAAAAGAAAAATCCGGACAAGCTCGAGACAAGATCAGTTCTGTGGAAATTTGTTGGATATCCTAAGCATTCGCAAGGGAATATCTTCTACCGCACCGAGAAACAAAAGGTGTTTTATTTCTCGGCATGCCACCTTTTTAGAAAATGAATTTATTTTGGAAAGAAATTTGTGGTCATGAGGTAGAACTGGAATCAATTCTAGCTATACAAACTACAGCTGATGATTTAGTAGAACCAGAGGATTCAATAGTTCCCGACGAATCTCAACCTCTCCGCCGATCTGGTAGGGTTCTTCATCCGCCTGAGAGATACTTCGGTTTTCTCGATGACAGTGGGAGCGAGGATTGCATCATGAGATGATGACCCAACTAGTTTCGAGCAAGCCATCAAGAGTAGTGACTCTGTAAGAATGATTGGATGCTAAGCGATCTGAAATGGAATCCATGTACACCAACAAAGTATAGACTTTGGTTGTTTTATCTGAAGGGTTAAAACCCCATCAGGAGCAAGTATATCTTGAGAAGATTACTTGGTGTAGATGGAAAAGTTGAGACTTTCAAAGCTAGACTTGTTGTAAAAGGTTCGTTTCATTAATCAGGTATGGATTATGATGAAAGCTTTTTCTCCTACTGCTATACTTAAGTCCATCCGGATCCTACTTGCCAATGTTGCATACCATGACTACGATATCTGGCGGTTAGGTGTCATGACTGCTTTTCTAAATATTGATTTAGAAAAAAGCGTCTATAAGTACACAGCTAGAGGGCTTCATAGATAGTGGGAGCAATGGAAACGTGAGCAAGTTGCTTTATGCGTTAAAGCAGGTATCGCAGAGTTGGAACATCTGTTTTGATGTGGTAGTCAAAGCGTTTGACTTCATCAAAATAGTAGATGAACCTTGTATATACAAAAGGGTAGTGGAGAGTAAGGTGGTCTTCCTCGTATTATACGTGGATGCCATACTCTTGATACGAAAGGAGTTTCATATGCTACACTCGGTCAATCTCCTCTTATCACATTGATTCTCCATATAAGATCTAGGTGATACCTCCTAAAATCCTGGTTTTTGGATCTATGAGATAGATCTAAGTGGATGTTAGGATTCTCACTAGGTGTAATGAGATGGTATCAATTGATCCTGGGGAAAATCACTGAATAGCTTTAGAGAACCTTCTTAAGTACCTGAGAAGCACTAAAGAACTGTTCTCGGGGTTTTGGTAACAGTCAGCTCCAGTAGGAGTCCTTTGCCGACTCGAGCTTCCAGGGTGGTAAAGTTGACTGAAAGTCAGTCACAGGCACTGTCTTTACCCTCAGTGGAGGGACGGTATGTTGAAAGAGTTCCAAGCTAGATACCGTGGCAAACTAGACGATAAAAGCTGAATGTATCTCTACTAACGATGCTACCAAAGAGGTAGTCTGGGTGTATATTTGTTCATGAGATGAACTAGATTCCTACCATTGTGTGACAATGGAGCTGTGGTTTTGGCCTAGGAACCCCTGTCCCGTCAGTGACCCAGACATATTCTAAGGCGGTATCACCTGATCATGGAGATGGATGATCTCCAGGGGATTGAGGTTAGAAGAGTAGACTCAAAGGACAACACGGCGGATCCACTCACAAAGGCTTTTTCCCAAAAGAGACTTTTATGGGATGGTTGAGTATGAGATACTACAACCAGTGCTGATTGTTGGGTATTGGATACTACAACATATGGCCCTAGTGCAAGTGGGAGATTGTTAGTTATATATATGCCCTAGAGGCCATTATTATACATATGATGTATATTATAGTGGATGCTTGGACATACATAGGTAGGACTTTCTTGCTCGACATGATAGTATGCTATCTGGTTGCTCTTTATCTTAACATGTACACTTGATATCTCTATGTTACATGTTGATAAAGCCCTTAGGATGTGTACCTGACTACCAGGATTATGATAGAGATCATACTAGTGAGGTCTGGGTAGTCTGTGAGTACATCCTTTAATTGTTCCTGGTCGAGGGAATATCGAGACAGGGCATCGATACTCCAGAGTAGACTAGCGTATAGCTTCTCGACCTATGTGATGGGTGATGGATGATCCCATATCCATTGGTGTTTGACATCAGAGATGGTATACGGGTGCTCAGTGGAGACTGGGTATACTGAACGGACTCGCCGAGAACTCTTAGATGGTATTATACCTCACGTCAGATAGCAGTTTTCCAGTGACACTGGTACAGGTTAGTTTGTCGACCCGAGATCGTCATAGAGTCTTGTGTGTTTCCCACTGTGCTTTGATTTCCACTCTACTACGGCTCTACTGATTCATGCAAACAGGTGGTTTTTGGGTACAGTCCCGAGCCACATGGAGGCAATAAGCGATAGGAGGGGATTCGTCTCTCCTGGTATTGGGGATTGATGTTGCGCTATGCTCGATTGGCCAATGGTTGATGAGATCTACTGGTAAGTGTTATCAGTAGTTTCTCGAACTGTTATGGACCTTACATCGGCATGACTTATCAAGTTACTGGGGTCTGACATTTACCACCCCTAGACTAGATATGCGACATATCGGACGAAGAGACCGGACTGTACAGTAGTGTTACTGATTGGATTCACAGGAGTATGAGAAGGCTTGCTTGTTGATCTTCTGATCGCTCAATACTCGGGTGGCCGTTACGTTTTGCAGACCGCTTGCGGCTTATGGGTGACTGATATGATCACCACCTACTGCCGGCTTATTGACGAGTCTTTAGAGTCCTACACTTAGGTTTCCTGGCTCAAGCGAAACGAAGTAGGAGCACATATATGATATGTGCGGGACCGAGAGTAATACGATATGTGATACCGTATTCTATTCTCGCGATATATGATATCGGTCGGTTATATGTGATATAGTCGGGATATCGAATCAAGTGTTGGTTCGATAAGTTGTTGCATTTAATATTAGTCGGTTATATGTAATATAGCCGGATCATTAAATCAAGTGTTGATTTAATGATTTAATGTATAATTATATATATATATATATATATATTGAATTACATTAACTAATATTAGCTCACTTAATTGTTTCTTTTTCTCACTTTTGTATACATGTGATATATGTGATATATACATTGTATCATGCAAAGGTTATATATGCAACTTGGATGTATAAGACTTATACTATAACCATGAAAATTTTAGGGTTTTAATTATCATAAGTAATTCAAAATGGTGAGAATTATGTCAAAGGCTAGAAGCTTGGAGAAGATTGAAAACCATTGACTTAGTCCACCTTATTTGTTTTACTTAAGATATTTATAAACCCAACCACTTACCATATGCTATGGTCAAGTGTCTACAAGAGTTAAGTGTATGACACTAACTCACCTATGGTTGCAAATATAACCTCATTCTATTCTCTTGTTCACTCTCTTGATCGTCTTCTTCTTCATCTCTTCAAGCTTTCTAGGGTTTCAAAAGATGTTGAATACAAGTGAGAAAATCAAATCCAAAGTGAGCAAAATTTCTACTTCATCATCCTCTACTACTTGCCATTTAGTTTAGGGTGTTTGCTTCACAAAGTTAATCACTTTGTGAAGAGATAGCTTGTGCTTGAGTTTCCTCAACGTAGATCATCTTCGGCGTCGAAGACATCTAGCATGCTTGCTCACTACTCTTTGTGGAATTCATCTTGAGTCCAGGAGATCGATGCTTAGAGGGAAGGGATGACTACACGGAGCTTTAGAAGTGAAGGACCGGGTCTACAAAGGTTGTATTCTTGTTCACTTCTTATGTAATGTTTGATTGCAAAGTTTATGTTACCCTAATTTTCTAGTATGATTCCTAGGATGTTTGCTTAGCACCCCTAAATTTTATGTTGTGGCATGTTTGATGCTTGCAAACCCTAGGCATGGTGCTAAGAAAACCCTAACACACACTAGTCTACTCTGGTATCAATGCCCAGTCTCGATACTCCCTTGACTAGGGACATTTAAGGATGTGCTTATAGACAACCCAGCTCCCACGTATATGATCGCCATCATAATGCTGATAGTCAAGAAAGAATACTATGGGCTCTATCAACAAGTATTAGCGATATGTAATACCACATAATGCATGTACATAATGATAAATACAAACCAGATAACATACTATCATCTTGAGTAAGACTGTTCTATCCGTATAGGTCCTCCCTCAATCATGGCAATCGCGTGCCTGCGATTCAATAATTGACTTAAGGGCACTATGGCCAACATAAACTGTGTCATCGAATCAGTATTTTCCCAAATAATAAAGATTATTACTTCCCTGCAATCCAAACTGCTTCTTTTTATTTCTATGCTAAAACGCCCTGCAGTGCCAGCGGGTAGCTTCCTACCCGTCAAGCAAAGACTGGCTCTTCACTCAAGTAAATGAAGCTCGGATGTGCCTATAGATTGCCGACCAAAGCCCTCATCACAAGACCGCCAGAAATCTTCTAGCTCGGCCCATCCGCAATGGGTAGCTTCTTGTCCAATGACACTGTGGATCCAAAGCCCTCATCACGAGGCTGCCGGGCAGCTTCCTGCTCGGCCCATCTACAGCGGGTAGCTTTTTTCCCAACAATGTTGTGGATCCAAAGCCCTCATCACGAGGCGACCGGGTAGCTTCCTGCTCAGCCCGTCCATAGTGGGTAGTTTCCCGCCCAATGAAGGCATGGATCCAAATCCCTCATCACGAGGAAGCTGGGTAGCTTCCTTCCCGGCCCATTCACAACGAGTAGATTCCTGCCAAACAATGTCATGGATCCATAGCCCTCATCATGAGGCTGCCGGGCAGCTTCCTACTCGGCCCATCCTCAACGGGTAGCTTCCTGCCCAAAAACGCTGTGGATCCAAAGCCCTCATCACGAGGTGGCCGGGTAAATTCTTGTTCGACCCATACGCAATGGGTAGCTTCCTTCCCAACGAAGACGTGGATCTAAAGCTCTCATCATAAGGCTGCAAGGCAGCTTCCTGCTCGGCCCATTCGCAGCAGGTAGCTTACTGCCTGACAACGCTGTGGATCCAAATCCCTTTTCATGAGGCCGTCGTGCAGCTTCCTGCTAGGTCCATCCGCGCCGGGTAGCTTCCTGCTCGGCCCATCAACAATGGGTAGCTTCCTACCCGATGAAGTCATGGATCAAAAGCTTTCATCATGAGGTCGCCGAGCAGCTTTCTGCTTGGCCCATCCACAGCAGGTAGCTTCCTGCCCAACAACGCTGTGGATCCAAAGCCCTCATCACGAGGTGGCCGAGCAGCTTCCTGCTCGGCCCATCTGTTGGGGTCAAAAATTACACCCCGGTTGACCAAGTCAATGTCAAAATTAACCCCAAATAAGCGGGCACAAGCCCAGATCAAGTGGACCCATGCCCAAGTCGAACCCCGCGGCCGGCCTCTCCCATGCTAAAATGAAAATCATGTAATAAATAATTTTGATGTAATTTAATGAATAAATGTTATAAAAATGGGCATAAAACCAAATTTTTGTAAAGCCCATAGCTCATGTGCAAAATAAATGAGCACATGAGGCTTGGGATGGGCAAAATGCCATTTTTGTAAAGCCCAAGGAGCTATGTGTAAATTTGTAGGCCTATAAAAGGCAACATGATGATGAAATGAAGGAGAAGAATTCATTCCCCTCAAAAGTTAGGGTTTTGTGCCTCCTCCTTCCTCAAGGTTCTAAACCTTCTCCTTTTTTTGAATTAAATCAAGAGTTTCACTCTTCCTTTTCCAAAAAAAATAGTTTTTCACCATAAAACCCTTGAAGGGGAATGCGGATCTTCCATCAAATCTCCAAAAATGGATATTTTTAAATCTCACCCTTCATTCTCTAAGATCCAGACAATAGAGAGGAGGAGGAAGGAGACCCATCCCCAAAAAAAACCCACTTTGGAAAGATCCAAGGCTCAAGAGAAAAGTCAGAGCTAAAGGGGAGAAGAAAGGGGTCCCCTCTGATCATCTTCAAAGATTTCTAGGAGTTTAACTCCATTCAAGATCTGTTAGAGTTTAACTCCATAAACAAAACCTTTTGAGTTTATTTTCAAATCTATACATAATCCCTGTTAGGAGTTCAACTCTAAAGCCCCTTGGGAGTTCAACTCCCAGCTCAGGGTTAAGCCTTTTCTCCGCTGGTGTTTCCAGCGGTCGCGTGCCGTGCACGTGACCCACGAACGCCCAGCGGTCGCGTGCCGCGAACGTGACCTGCGGGCACCCAGCGATCGCATGCAGGGCACGTGACCCGCGAGCGTCCAGCGGTCGCGTGCAGGGCACGTGACCCACGGGCGCTCAGCGCCCACATGCGTCTCATGGAATCCGCGGATGCTCAGCGGTCGCGTGCAAGGCACATGACCCGCGGGCGCTCAGCGGTCGTATGCCGCGCACATGACCCGCGGGCGCTCAGCGGGCGCGTGCAGGGCACGTGACCCGCGGGCACCCAGCGCCCCACACGCCTGGCACATGACCCACAGGCGCCAAGCGCCCATGCACCTGGTACGTGACCCGCGGGTGCCAAGCGTCCACATGCCATGCACACATCTTTAAGACGCTCCTCACCCCTCATTTCCCATGTACTCCACACCCAAAACACGTCCCCCGTTGAGAAAAATTTTCTAACGGGGTGCTGCCCCATACCCTGTAAGGAGGCTGCTATCCCCCTTGACCCCCAGCCCGCTATCCGGGTAGCGGGACCCCCGTAAACTCTGTGAGGCCCTCGATATATCCAAAACCCTTTCAAAACACAACACACGGTATATTGAGTTCGCATGACCAGTTTGACCTGTCAATCGGAGGTTCTCTCGCTCCAAAAGTAAGGGATAATTAACGGCAGCTTAGTCCGCGACTGCCGGAGATTCGGATCCCCACGATCAATAAACCCTGGCCTACCTTAGGCAGGGGGAATCTGTATATATCTGACAAACGCGCGTGTATTCCCACCTCAATGGGGTGACGAAAAATACCCTACAGATTCTGGCACGCCCGGTTGGACATATCTTTCCTCCCATATTTCGGATTAAATATCCATGCGAACTCAATCAACATATACATTGATTGCATGTACTGAAATTATGCTTCTATTTGTAGATTAACGACTTTCGACTGCAATTTTTGGACGCAACAAAATGTCTCCAAGGACAATCTCAGCTCTCAACACGGCTTCCGTTTCCTACACGATGAAGATGGATGCCAGGACGATCCTACCGGCCAGTCTCGGGCTATAGTGGGAGGAGCCGCCGCTACCATTTGGCTCTATTATGTTCGGGCAAGCTTGTTAGTTATATGTATGCCCTAGAGGCCATTATTGTACATATGATGTATATTATAGTGGATGCTTAGACATATATAGAGAGGACTTTCTTGCTCGATATGATAGTATGCTATCTGGTTGCTCTTTGTCTTAACATGTAGACTTGTATTGTGATACTGTCTTGCTTTCATATGTTGATAAAGCCCTTAGAATGTGTACTTGACTACTAGGACTATGATAGAAATCATACTAGTGGGGCCAGGGTAGTCCACAAGTACATCTTTTAATTGTTCCTAGTCGAGAGTGTATCGAGACAGGGAATAAATATTCCAAAGTAGACTACCGTATACGCTTCTTGACCCATATGATGGGCGATGGATGATCCCACATCCATTGGTGTTTGACATCAAAGATGGTATATGGGTGCTCAGTAGAGACTGGGTACACTGAACGGACTCGCCGAGAACTCCTAGTTGATATTATACCTATCATCAGTTAGCAGTTCTATGGTGACACTGGTACAGGTTCGTCTGTAGACCCGAGATCGTCATAGAGTCTTGTGTGATTCCCACTGTGCTTTGATTTCCACCTTACCACGTTCAAGAGAACGTGCAAAACGGTAGGTTTTGGGTACAGTCCCGAGTCACATGGAGGCAATGAGCGATAGGAGGGTATTCGTCTTTCCCGGTATTGGGGGTTGATGTTGCGCTGTGCTCGATTGGCTATAACAAGAAGCCCATGGCCAGGGATGATACGGAGATTTACTGGTAAGTGTTATCAGTAGTTTCTCGATCCGTTATGAGCCTCACATCGGCACGACTTATCGATTACTGGGGTCTGACGTTAACTACCCCTAGACTAGATATGCGACATATCAGACAAAGAGACCGAACTGTACGGTAGTGTTACTGACAGGCTTTACAGATGTATGAGCAGGCTTGCTTGTTAATATTCTGATCGCTGAATACCCGGCTAACCATTACGTCCAGCTAGTACTGCTGACGGCTTGTGGGTGCTTGATATGATCATCACCTACTGCCGGCGTATTGACGAGTCTTTAGAGTCTACACAGAGGTTTCCTGGTTCAGGCGAAACGAAGTAGGAGCACATATGTGATATGTGCGGGACCGAGATTGATACGAGTATGTGATACCATATTCTATTCTCGTGATATTGGTATCGGTCGGTTATATGTGATATAACCAGGTTATCGAATCAAGTGTTGATTCGATAAGAAGATACATATGATATTAGTCGGTTATATGTGATATAGCCGGATTATTAAATCAAGTGTTGATTTGATAATTTAATGTATAATTGTATATTTGATATACTAATTTATATTAACTAATATTAGCTCACTTAAGCATTCTTTTTTTCTCACAAGTGCACACTTAATATATATGTGATATATATTAATTGTGTTTCTTTATGTGTCATGCTTGATTATACATGCAACATGGGTGTATGAGACTTACACCATTCCATAATGTAGGGTTGCTAGGCACGCGCACAAGGGTCTACGAGGCATCAATCATGCCCGATTAAAATTTTAGCCGTGCCGAACAACCCGAATACGGAACTTTAAACTAGAGATTAGGCGAAAACAAGCATGCTAAACACTTTAACACTAAGAGAGAGAGATTACAACCTTTGTAGATCCGGTCCTTCACTTCATATGCTCCGTGTTGTGGTACCTTCACTGCGATCATCGGGATCCGGACTCTCGAGAGGTTCCACGAAGAGAAAGACGCAACCTTTGCTTCCGATCTTCGATACTAAGATGATCTACCTTAAAGTTTCTTTAACACAAACTAACACTCATGAAATGATGTGAACACCCTCATATAAATGGCAAGGGAAGATGAGGATGATGAAGTAGGATTTTTGCTCTCTTTATTTATCTTTTTCTCATATTTATTCATCACCTTTTGAAAAACTAGTAAGCTTTTCATGAAAGAATGAAGGAGGAAGAAGATGAACAATGTTAGAATCCTTTTGTGATGAATAGGAAAAGAATAATATGATAGAATTATGCAACCATGGTCAAGTGAACCTTTATAGAGAATTAACTAGGGTTAGGGTTTGGGTTGGGTTAAAGCATGACTCACTTGAAAATATCTTTATCATGACAAAAAGAAAAGCTTCTAGAAACATCTAGAAAGCTTAACCCTAATCCAAACCCTAATCATGTTTAAACACTACTAAACAAGTTGCATTAGTTATCATATCATGTTACAATATTATATATCACATATATAATATTTATCGTAACAAAATAAAATAATACAATTAACATATATCGCATATATATCAATGTATTACCCGAGTGAGAAAAAGAATCTTTTAGTGAGAAAATATTAGTTAATGTAATTTAATATATCATATATATTATTATACATTAAATTATCGAATCAACACTTGATCCGACAATCCGGCTATATCGCATATAACCGACTAATATTTATCCGTACCGATTCATCGAATCAACACTTGATCTGATGATCCGGCTGATATCAAATATCGCGAGAATAGAATACGGTATCACATATCGCATTATCCTCGGTCCCGCACATATCACATATGTGCCCCTACTCCGTTTTGCCTGAGTCAAGAAACCTCTGTGTAGGACTCTAAAGAATCGTCAATACGCCGGCAGTAGGTGATGATCATATCAAACACCCACAAGCTGCAAGCGGTCAGCTAAACGTAACAGCTACCCAGGTATTGAGCGCTCAGAAGATCAACAAGCAAGCCTGTACATTCTCCTGCGAATCCTAACAGTAACACTCCCGTACAGTCCGGTCTCGTCGTCTGATATGTTGCATATCTCGCCTAGGGGTGGTAAACGTCAGACCCCAGTAGCTTGATAAGTCGTGTCGATTTGAGGTCTATAACAGTTCGAGAAACTACTGATAACACTTACCAGTAAATCTCAGCAACCCTGGCCAGGGATTTCCGGTTATAGCCAATCGAACACAGCACAACATCAACTCCCTATACCGGGAGAGACGAATCCCCTCCTATCGCTCATTGCCTCCATATGATTCGGGACTGTACCCAAAAGCCACCTTTTTGCACGCCCTCTTGGACGTGGTATGATGGAAATCAAAGCACAGTGGGAATCATACAAGACTCTATGACGATCTCGGGTCGACAGACTACTCTGTACCAGTGTCACCGGAGAACTGCCATCTGACGTATGGTATAATACCATCTGGGAGTTCTCGGCGAGTCCGTCCAGTGTACCCAGTCTCCACTGAGCACCCGTACACCATCCTTGATGTCAAACACCGATGGATATGGGATCATCCATCGCCCATCATATGGGTCAAGATGCGTATACGCTAGTCTACTCTGGTGTATCGATGCCCTGTCTCGATACACCCTCGACTAGGAACAGTTATAGGATGTACTCTTCGACTACCGTGGCCCCACTAGTATGATCTCATCATAGTCCCAGTAGTCGAGTACATATCCTAAGGGCTTTATCAACATGTAATATAGAGACAATCAGAGTACATGTTAAGATAAAGTACAACCAGATAGCATACTATCATGTCGAGCAAGAAAGTTCTCCCTATATATGTCCTAGCATCCACTACAATATACATCGTATGTACAGTAATGGCCTCTAGGGCATACACATAACTAACAATCTCCCACTTGCACTAGGGCCATCTGTTATGGTATCGCATACCCAACAATTAGCTGCGGTTGAAGTATCTCATACTCAACTATCCCATAAAAGTCTCTACTGGGAAAAAGGCCTTCGTGAGTGGATCCGCGCTGTTGTCCTCCGTGTCTACTCTCCTAACCTCGATCTCCCTGGAGATCATCCATCTCCATGATCAGGTGATACTGCCTAAGAATTATATCTGGATTTCTGATGGGACGGTAGTTCCTTGGCTGAAGCCACAACTCCATTTTCACACAATGGTAGGAACGAAGTTCATCTTATGAACTTATAAATATCCAGATTGCCTCTTTTGTAGTATCCTTGGTAACGATGTATCTTGCCTTTAATCGTCTAGTATGTCACGGTATCTAGCTTGGAACTCTTCCAACATACCGTCCCTCCACGGAGGGTATAGACAATGCCTGCGACTGATATTCAGTCGTCCTTATCACCCTGGAACCTTTCCAGTGATTCTTCCCAGGATCGATTGATACCATCTCACTACAACTAGTGAGTATCCTAACATCCAATTAGATCTATCTCATAGATCCAAAACCTAGGATTTAGTAGGTATCACTTTGATCCTATATGGAGAATCCTTGTGATAAGCGGAGATTGACCGATCGTAGCATAGGAAACTCCTTCCCTATCAAGAGTATGTCATCCACGTACTCTACGAGGATCACCACCATACTCTCTACTACCTTTTTGTATATACAAGGTTCATCTACCATTTTGATGAAGTCAAACTCTTTGACTACCACATCAAAACAAATGTTCCAACTCCGCGATGCCTGTTTTATCATATAAAACATCTTGCACACGTTTCCGCTGCTCCCACTGTCTACGAAGCCCTCTGGCTGTGTACTTATAGACGCTATCTTCTAAATCATCATTTAGAAAAGCAGTCATGACACCCAACCACCAGATATCGTAGTCATGGTATGTAGCCGTGGCAAGTAGGATCTGGATGGACTTAAGCATAGATCCTTAGAAAAGGTTTCAACATAATCCATACCTGGTCTATGATGCAAACCTTTAACAAGTCTAGTTTTGAAAGTCTCAACTTTTCCATGTACACCAAGTAATCTTCTCAAGATATACTTTCTCCTGATGGGGATTTAACCCTTCAGATAAGGCAACCAAAGTCCATACTTTGTTGGTGTATAAGGATTCCATCTCAGATCGATAAGCATCCAGCCATTCTTACAGAGTCCCACTCCTGATGGCCAGCTCGAAACTAGTTGGGTCATCATCTCATGATGCAATCCTCGCTCCCACTGTCATAGAGAAACCGAAGTATCTCTCAGGTGGGTGAGGAACCCTACTAGATCGGCAGAGAGGCTGAGGTTCGTTGGAAACTATTGAATCCTTTGGTTCTACCAAATCATCAGCTGCATTTTGTATAGCTGGAACCTTTCCAGTTCTACATAACAGACCTTGCCTCGAGCTTGTCCGGATTTTGCTTTTAGACATAAGACGGACAACCCCAAATCTTAACAAGCTTAAGATATGGGCTCTTCCCTTTCCATATCATATATGAAGTGGTAGGCAACTGATTTGATTTGAACCCTATTCAATAGGTATGCATCTTCTCAAGTGCATAACTCTCAAAAGGAAATAGGACACTC
The DNA here is from genome assembly GCA_030015575.1 of Agapanthus africanus. Taxonomy (NCBI): domain Eukaryota; kingdom Viridiplantae; phylum Streptophyta; class Magnoliopsida; order Asparagales; family Amaryllidaceae; genus Agapanthus; species Agapanthus africanus. Next base: position 297,193 of record JASDDO010000187.1, read on the forward strand.
AGCAGTACTCATCATAGAGCACACCATATCATATAGGGTGTGATTGCTCCGCCCCGATACACCGACGTGCTGTGGTGTATACGGAGGAGTAATGTCGAGAGAGAATCTCATTCTCCTTTAGAATAGTCCAGGAATTCCGTGCTCAAGTATTCTCCTCCTTGATCTCATCAAAGGACATAATACTTATACCCGTATTTTGGTTCTCTACTTCTAATTTATATTCTGTGAATATCTCAAAAGGTTCGGACCTGTGTTTCATCAGAAACATATGTCTGAATCTTGAGAGATCATCAAAGAATGTAATGAAGTACAAAGAACCGGTCTTGGCATGTGTAGACAGGGGACTTTCATACATCAGCATGTATCAATCCCAAGAGTTCACTAACTCTTTCTCTGTTTCCAATAAACAGAGCTATGGTCATCTTATCTTTGTGACATGACCGGCAAGTTTCACAAGATGTAAATTCAAACTAATTTAAATATGCATCTATATGTAACTTCAGCCAGTCGGGTCGCATTGATATGACCTAGTCTACAATACCTCAAGAAGGATTCATTCATATCTGAACTCTTCCTCTTGTGTGTGTTCCGTATACTAAGAACTGTAGTTTAATTTAGAACGTCAATGCTTTTAGATAACGTGCCTGAACCGATCAACTTTTGATATAGGAAATGTTCAAAACATTATCCAACTATACAAAATTTTATCATTTCTTTACTAATAAAGAGACTGATATGATTTTGTATATCAGGTTCGGTATCTAATAACATTTTTTCAGAATTAATGTATTCTGGTAATACAGGGTGACAGTGACCAACAGACTTGGCTGCAACACTTGCACCGTTTTCTGTCTCATGAAACTTATCACCCGTTCTTAGTTCTCTACTTATCTGTAGCCCATGTAACAGATTACATATACGGGATCCTGATCCGGTATCACACACCCAGGACGTAAAGGATACTGAGAAACAGTTCTGTGTAATGAACACACCCGAAGATGATACATCAACATGCACTTTCTTCGTTTAGGCGGCACGGGAAATCTGGTATTCCCCAATTTCCTGCTCTGTCTTATAACAATTATAAGTTGGAGCGGGACCAACGTTCCCCAGCTTAGTATAACAAGCGGGTTCGGTCAATATATCCGTTTTATTATCTTGATTAAGGCGTGATATGGTCGCTACCTGAAGAGAGAGAGAAAAAAACACTCAGCGTATGCTCTTGCAAGATTAGATTGGTTATATAATATATCTAATCAGGATGTCTCCCACTGTTTTAGTCAAATCTTCCTTCAAACCCTAAAAGGAAAGACTAGCCGGGATTAATTACACACTACAAGTTCGCCAATCTTTCAGCCAGGCCAGTGTCGGTACTTTGAGGGAGGTCCCCCGTGCTATCGCACGAACCTAATTAAAGTAAACCTCGTTTTCCCAGAGGCGTAACCCCGTTGACACCTTTCTAGACACCTACTAGATCGGCTAATTGTAATGTGTAAAACTCTCCCAGGAGTAACTCTTACTCGCAGCGGGTATCGGGATCCAACTATCTCATAGAAGGTATGCAATCTCATTGCAAATTTCAACACTTGAAATTCCCGATAATTTTGCCCCTAGCATCTATATGACCTTAACATAGTCAACAAATCATAAGTGCTAGTCAAGTTCAACCCGTCATTTCCCGATTGAATTAAACCCACCCGCACGACCCTTAACATAGTCAACAAAGTCGCACGACTACCCTAATCCAATCGCATCATATGCTTATGCAGATAAGCACTAATTAGCTACCGCACACTACGCCTTAACATAGTCAACAAACGTAGCACAAATACTAACTAGTACTTATCTGAAATGACGGAGGGCTACGACAGGTTTTTTTCTGAAAACCTATTGCGTAATGAACTTGATATCGTTGTAGAATCAAATGATTTTAAAATGGAGTGCTTTTGAGGTTTTTCTAGTTTTGCTAAAGGAGTCACTCCCGGTGAAGGGATCGTCGGTCCTTTCCTCGTCGAATGAGGTGCGGGATATATCATATATATCACTGTGCAAAGCAGAACTCTTAAAAGCAATAAAAAGACAAACCGAGTGTGTAGCATCTGCCAGTTATTGCTAAAGGAGTCGCTCCCGGTGAAGGGATCTCGGTCCTTTCCTCATCGAATAAGGTGCAGGATATATCATATATACCGCTGTGCAAAGCAAGAACTGTAGCTACCTGTTTTTGAAAATTCGATTTCCACAACATCTTTAGGTTTCTTTTAATTTCATTAATCTCATTAATGAAGTCCCATTTTATTATGCTTCACAAGCATCTCTTTTGAAACGAAATCTGCAATATAACATATATCTCATATATATATAATATAAGCATTCGTCTCAGGCAGTAATATGATCTCATCACAGAACATTGCAGCAGAAGAACATATATGAAATATTGGATATACTAGGACGTCCGTGTTTTCAATACGAGCCTGTATAAAACACGGATTCCACGGTCGCGATGAATAGCCAAACCCACATCCCTAGACCCCTACGAGAGCGGCAAGTAACACTGCCAATTCTAGGGTTAGGAGACCCGGTCTCGACTCCTCGAGATGGTCTCCCACTGGACCCTAGAACCCGCTTACTTGTGCTCCCCGCCTTGGGTCTACCTAATGCGGAAAAGTAAATAATATACAACGGTGACAGCTTCCGCTACCTGGAAGTGCCCCAATAAAAGAATATTACATACAAATGAATTTTACATGAATGAAAAAGAAAAAACTCTCATCTCACATAAAACCCCCGGCTATTCAAAACGCGACGATCCAATATAACATATCACAGCAACACATAATATCACATATCATCAATGTAAGCATGTATGCGTATCCCGATTGTCGTTGATGTATAGCAACGAAGCCGGCGATACACCACATACTACGCTTACGGTCACAGAAAAGAAAGTGTAAAACTACAACAGTTGGAATCCGCAATCTCCTTAGACATCGCATGCCTAACTAAATGAATTCCTTAGACATCACATGTCTAACAATTATAAACCCCGCATTTTAGTCTCATTATCGAAAACTCTTTTCAATATCAAGTCGGGCAATTCAACAAGATTCCCGACGTCCTGATCGAATGCTCGTCGCAAACTTTAGTAGACGGCCGCACCCCCGATACCGTCGACGAAGTGCACCAAGGCGGAACACCGCTACCGGGAGCACCCGAACGGATGCTTTCGGCGACGGGGTTCTCCTACAGTCACTTGGTCGGGGCTATGGAGTGAGGCTGTCTATTAAGTTTACCCGGCGAGTATCCGCGTACGCTACGTGATTGCGACAGACTTTTGATCACATCAAAATTCCGTGGCAACCGATCATTTGAGACTAAACTGCTATGTTTATAATATTCAAATCAGTTATCTCATAACTACCTGTGGATTCCAAATATTGTATCACATTCCAGATAAATAGACAAAGTTAAACTTTCCGATCGAATCATCAAACACCCAAGATTTCCCCAATATATCTCAACACTTGAAATCAGTTTAAAAACATCCATCACATGCCACAGTACCAATGGTCCAGCCGTAGAAGGGTCAAGCCAACGCCTCACATGTGGCACGCCGTACTGTCCCAAACCCTAAGGTTCAAAGGGCAGTTCAAGACGGTCACATAATCGAGTTAAGATTTGTTGTCTTCTACAGGGTCCACTGCGTTACTTGCACGACTTAGAACGTTCTTAAACACGAGGAAAAAATCCAACTTTTGAAAAAAAATTCCGACAGGGGAAAAAGTGAGTTATTGATATCCGTTCGAACTTTTTAACAGTTTCTAAAAATTATCCGGACAAAACTAAACAAAGTTAAAATATCCGATCGAATCTTTAAGTCCCCAATACAACCCAGATAATTCAACAGTTGAATAAATATTAAAAATTCCCAGAAAATACAACATTAAAAAATAGGAGTTACTGTGAAAAGCACGTGCCAAGAATCGACTATGTGGCCGCGGAACCGCCGCACATGCTGGGGTGGGGCCGCGGTTCCGCGGCTCTTTAGTCGAATTGCGCTCACGTGCTTCACAGTAATTCTTATAATTACCTGCTGTAATTTTTGGATATTTTTAATTCACAAAAATCCAAATTTTCAGAAAATTTCCAGAGAGTGGGTTTTATCGGGTTTTCCGGATTCGATCGGACTTTAAACTTCGTCTAGACTTCGCCTAAAGCTCTAGCTTGGCTCTGATACCACTGTAGGGTTGCTAGGCACGCGCACAAGGGTCTACGAGGCATCAATCATGCCCGATTAAAATTTTAGCCGTGCCGAACAACCCGAATACGGAACTTTAAACTAGAGATTAGGCGAAAACAAGCATGCTAAACACTTTAACACTAAGAGAGAGAGATTACAACCTTTGTAGATCCGGTCCTTCACTTCATATGCTCCGTGTTGTGGTCCCTTCACTGCGATCATCGGGATCCGGACTCTCGAGAGGTTCCACGAAGAGAAAGACGCAACCTTTGCTTCCGATCTTCGATACTAAGATGATCTACCTTGAAGTTTCTTTAACACAAGCTAACACTCATGAAATGATGTGAACACCCTCATCTAAATGGCAAGGGAAGATAAGGATGATGAAGTAGGATTTTTGCTCTCTTTATTTATCTTTTTCTCATATTTATTCATCACCTTTTGAAAAACTAGTAAGCTTTTCATGAAAGAATGAAGGAGGAAGAAGATGAACAATGTTAGAATCCTTTTGTGATGAATAGGAAAAGAATAATATGATAGAATTATGCAACCATGGTCAAGTGAACCTTTGTAGAGAATTAACTAGGGTTAGGGTTTGGGTTGGGTTAAAGCATGACTCACTTGAAAATATCTTTATCATGACAAAAAGAAAAGCTTCTAGAAACATCTAGAAAGCTTAACCCTAATCCAAACCCTAATCATGTTTAAACTCCACTAAACAAGTTGCATTAGTTATCATATCATGTTACAATATTATATATCACATATATAATATTTATCGTAACAAAATAAAATAATACAATTAACATATATCGCATATATATCAATGTATTACCCGAGTGAGAAAAAGAATCTTTTAGTAAGAAAATATTAGTTAATGTAATTTAATATATCATATATATTATTATACATTAAATTATCGAATCAACACTTGATCCGACAATCCGGCTATATCGCATATAACCGACTAATATTTATCCGTACCGATTCATCGAATCAACACTTGATCTGATGACCCGGCTGATATCAAATATCGCGAGAATAGAATACGGTATCACATATCGCATTATCCTCGGTCCCGCACATATCACATATGTGCCCCTACTCCGTTTTGCCTGAGTCAAGAAACCTCTGTGTAGGACTCTAAAGAATCGTCAATACGCCGGCAGTAGGTGATGATCATATCAAACACCCACAAGCTGCAAGCGGTCAGCTAAACGTAACAGCTACCCAGGTATTGAGCGCTCAGAAGATCAACAAGCAAGCCTGTACATTCTCCTGCGAATCCTAACAGTAACACTCCCGTACAGTCCGGTCTCGTCGTCTGATATGTTGCATATCTCGCCTAGGGGTGGTAAACGTCAGACCCCAGTAGCTTGATAAGTCGTGTCGATTTGAGGTCTATAACAGTTCGAGAAACTACTGATAACACTTACCAGTAAATCTCAGCAACCCTGGCCAGGGATTTCCGGTTATAGCCAATCGAACACAGCACAACATCAACTCCCTATACCGGGAGAGACGAATCCCCTCCTATCGCTCATTGCCTCCATATGATTCGGGACTGTACCCAAAAGCCACCTTTTTGCATGCCCTCTTGGACGTGGTATGATGGAAATCAAAGCACAGTGGGAATCACACAAGACACTATGACGATCTCGGATCTCTGTACCAGTGTCACCGGAGAACTGCCATCTGACGTATGGTATAATACCATCTGGGAGTTCTCGGCGAGTCCGTCCAGTGTACCCAGTCTCCACTGAGCACCCGTACACCATCCTTGATGTCAAACACCGATGGATATGGGATCATCCATCGCCCATCATATGGGTCAAGATGCGTATACGCTAGTCTACTCTGGTGTATCGATGCCCTGTCTCGATACACCCTCGACTAGGAACAGTTATAGGATGTACTCGTCGACTACCGTGGCCCCACTAGTATGATCTCATCATAGTCCCAGTAGTCGAGTACATATCCTAAGGGCTTTATCAACATGTAATATAGAGACAATCAGAGTACATGTTAAGATAAAGTACAACCAGATAGCATACTATCATGTCGAGCAAGAAAGTCCTCCCTATATATGTCCTAGCATCCACTACAATATACATCGTATGTACAGTAATGGCCTCTAGGGCATACATATAACTAACACATAAGATAATTGGGGTTTTGTTTATTCAAAGTAAATACAAAATTGGTGGGAATTTGTCATGGTTGAAGCTTAGTAGAAGCTTGTAGAAATCTTTGACTTAGTCCAGTAACTTTGTCTTACTATAGATATTTATTAACCCAACCATTATCTTAAACTATGGTCAAGTCTCTACATGAGTTATATGAGATATTTCTCACCCATGGTTACCACTCTCACATGATTCATTCATTCTATTCTTTTCTTCTTCTTCTTCATCAAGAATGAGACCTCTCTAGGTTTTGAAGAAGTGAAGAAAACAAGTGAGAAAATTGATTCTAAAGTGAGCAAAAATCCTACTCCATCATCCTCTACTAGACTAGCCATTTAGTTTAGGGTGTTAGCTTCACTAATCCCTAATTAGTGAAGAGGTAGCTTGGGTTGGTGTCTTCTCGACGTAGATCATCTTCGGCCTCGAAGACTTCATGCAAGCCTGTTCCTTTCATCTTGTGGAGCCATTCTAGAGTCCGGAAGATCATTACTTGGAGCGAAGGGACTACTACACGGAGTTATTGAGGTGAAGGACCGGTCTACAAAGGTTGTATTCCATGTTCACTTAGATGTAAAGTTGTTTACATGTTATATTGTCTAATTCTCTAGTTAAAGATTCTAGGGTTAGGGTTGTTTAGCATGGCAAATTTTTTTAAAATGGCATGGACGATACCTCCCGAAATCTTGCTGTCGTGCTAGGCATTCCTACATGGTATCAGAGCCAAGCTAGAGAATTGGACGATATTTGTAGAATTACGAAACCGAAACATCGAAACACAAAACCAAGTTTCTGTCGAATTTTAAAAGTCCTCAAAAAAAATTTTAAGCAACTGCAGATTGTTACATGGGATGTAATATGTACACCAGACGAATACGAACCCCATCCGCCGGATTTAACCTGGCGAGATACCCTAAAAATCCAGCCTGGCCGGCCCAATGATAACTTCTCGGGTTCGTTTTGGTTTGGTTTTCTGGTCTCTAGGTTTTGGTATTTCAGGTGTTGCTTGTTTTTGCTAAGATTGCATGTGATGTTATCTTTCTGTAAAGGCAATTCAGAGTGTTTCGTAGTCGTAATTCTAACATTGTTTCGGGTATTTTAGACGGCGTTAAAAAGTTCGAACGAATATCAATAACCCACTTTCTCCCTCGCTGGAAATTTTCCAAAAGTTGGAATTTTACAAGTTAAAGTGATTCAAAAATCATGCAAGTGATTCAATAGACCCTCTAGAAGAATGAAACCCTAACTCGATTCTATGACCGTCGGAACCGCCATCAAAACCTAGGGTTTGCGGTAGTTCCACGGCGTCATAGGTGAGGCAAGGGTTGGCCCTTCTACGGTTGGTCTATAGGCACTGAGATATGTTCTGAGTATTTTTAAACTGTGCTCAAATGTTGAGCTCTTTGGGAAATTTTGGGTGTTTATTGATTCGATCGGAATGTTTAACATCGTCTAGCTATCTTTGGAATGTGATACAATATTTAGAATCTACACTAATTAGTTTTGTGAAAATTGATTAGTTGCTTGTAAATTTAACATTTCGGTCTCAGAGGGAATCGGGAATCTTATTGAATTACCCGATTTCTTTTGAAAAGGTGTTTTCATATATGGGACCCAAATGTAAGATTTACAATGTTAGGCATGAAATTCAAAATATGAGATATTCCGGGTTTATGATGTCTAAGGGTTGTGTCAATTTCAAATGTTGTAGTTTGACATTTTCTTTTCTGCGACCGTAAGTGTAATATGTGGTGTAATGCCGGTTTCGTTGCTATATGTCAATGACAATTGGGATACGCATATTTACATACGTTGATAACATGTGATGTTATGTGTTGCTGGGCTATGTTATATTGGATCGTCGTGTTTTGAATAGCCGGGGGGTTTTGCGTGAGATGAGAGTTTTTTCATTCTCATTCATGTAAAAACTTGTATGTAATATTCTTTTATTGGGGCAGTTCCGGGTTGAGGATGATATCACCATTGTAGTATATTATTTACTTTTCCGCATTAGGATAAACCCAAGGTGGGGAGCACAAGTAACCGGGTTCTAGAGTCCAGTGGGAGACCATTTCGAGGAGTCGAGTCCGGGTCTCCTAACTCTAGAATTGGTAGGGTTGCTTGCCGCTCTCGTAAGGGTCTAGGGATGTGGGTTTGGCTATTCATCGCGACCATGGAATCCGTGTTTTTTACAGGTTTAATATAAAACACGGACCTTCTAATATATCCAATATTTCATATGTTGACTTCTACTGCTGATATTTTGTGATGTGATCACTTTATATGCTTGAGACGAATGCTTTATTATTATATATATGATATATAATAAATGTTGCTTATGTTTTGCACCTGCGCTAGTCCCGCCCCGTTATGCCATTAGTTAAGTAACCTAACGGTGCATAACGGAACACTGTGGCGAATGCGGATGGTATAAGCGTACGTTTTATTTTCGTTTCTTCTATGATGCTTAGGAAACATAATTGATGGGACTTCATTAATGAGATTAATGAAAAAGAAAGAAACCTATAAAATGTTGTGGAATAAAATTTTCTAAAAGGGTAGCTCTAGTTTTTTCTTTGCATAGTGGTATTCCTTGTAAAATATCCAGCACCTCATTCGATGAGGAAAGAGCCGAGATCCCTTCACCGGGAGTGACCTCTTTAGCGAAACCAGCAGATGCTACAACCCACTCGGTTTTGTTTTTGATTGTTTTTTTAGTTTTTTGCTTTGCATAGCGGTATTTCTTGTAAAATATCCAGCACCTCATTCGATGAGGAAACAGCCGAGATCTCTTCACCGGGAGTAACCTCTTTAGCGAAACTAGTAAAAACCTCAAAAACACTCCTTTTCAAAATCACTCAATTCTGCAACGATATCAAGTTCATTACGCAAAATTGCAAGTTTCATAGAAATGGGGCCGCTTGTGCATTCCAAAAGCACCGAACACATGCAGCTCGAGCCATGAAATAAAATAATGCATCGGGAAGTTCACGTGCTGCACCCCCAGTTGAGTAGTGTCGGCCGCCAAGCTAAAGCCGTGATACAAATGAGCCAGCCCGGCAATCTCAACAGCAATGATTGTTATGTTCGTGCGTGTTCAAGTTCTAGTTTAAATACCGCAATCAAGACGGTTTCGCTTGTAGCTAGCCTGTTGAGTATGGGTCGTCCGCAGGGAGATGGGAGTCTTTTTCAATGTGTTTTAACGAGTTAAGTCCGGTTGTTCAGATTTTGTTTGTGATTATCTAAGTGTTGAGTTGATATTTAAAGAGAGCATGTTAGGGTTAGGATTAGGTTAGTTTGAGTTAGGAGTCTCCACATCTTTCGTTGCCCCTCTTAATATCGGTGTTACGGTAATCGGCAACAACGGGGATTAGCACGACTAAGAAGGACTTTGCGAGTATAAGCTAGGCTTTCCAACACATAAGTCTTCCTTTTGGTGCTTGTCCGTCCGTTCTTGGCTCTTAGCCATAACCTCCGGTTAATTCAACCACAACCGGTCTCACTACGGAATCACCGCTATCATGTAGGATAGGGTGCCGTAAGGAGCGGATTGTGGTTCAATTAACGGGAGTCGATTTAAGCTGTTGGGCAAGGAAAGAGTGAGAGAGATTTCCTTCTCTCAAACTTCCCTTATCCTACCCTAACAAGTATTAACTACTCACACATCATGATAAGGAAAAACAAAACAAAACAAAAGAGGAAGATAGAAAGAAGGAGATTAGAAGAATACGACTAACTATTTGCGACCTCACCTTGGCGAGGATCGAGCGTAAGTATCATTGTCGTATGAATGATAAAGAAAAAGAGAGAAGAAAGAAACAACAAGGAAATAACAACAACTACTTAACGAATTAAAATTACAACAATTAACAAAGTAAAGAGACAAGCATGATAATAAATGGTTCTTCTTTATTCATCACTCTTCACTCAAAAGCTCACTACAAGTTTAATGGAGAAGAGGTGAGAAGAGGAAGAAGAACAACACTAAACCTAGGCAAAAATGAAAATACAAGAATGGACCCTTTCCTTCACAAACTTCTGGGCTATTTATAGGCCAAAAAATGAAAACCTAGGGCAACCACCAGAACCCAAATGGAATGACCAAAATACCCCCCAAAGCTCTGCAGACTTGGCGCCAATACGGCCGCGGATCCGCGGCCTAGACCCACCTTTTGCCGCGGATCCGCGGCCCTTTAGAGGAGTTGGGCCCACTTCTTTTTGGTGCTTTCCTGTTCTTCAGTGTACATAATTCTGGTACATGTGTTTTCTGAAAATACCTCCATATTTCTTCCAGAATTTCTGTTGAGGAAAGGTGGACTTTTTGTGGATGTTTTTGTTATGATTGCCTCGAGCTCCGCGTAGATCTCTTGGAACTTGTTGTTGCCATTTAGCCTTGTGCATGAAGGTGACATTGATTTGACATTTTGTCTTCCTAAACTGGTATCTGGCAACATACGGATGAAGAGCGGAGACCGTGTTTTATCTGTGGTTGGCAGGAACCCGGATTTTGTCGTGTTTTTCATGAATTTCACCGTTTTAGAACCGAGAACTTGTATCCTGCAATTGACTAGCAAACACGGCTCAAGAGTATCTACCGATATGCAATGTGATAAAAATTGGGCGGTATGAAAATGCAAAAATCTGATATGAACAAATACCCCCAAACTTATCATTTGCTCGTCCCGAGCAAAGCCAATTTATTCACAAAAAATTTCCTAACCTCACTTTCGCAGGGAACGCGATTGCACTGAGCATGTGCAACAAGCCGTTAAACCTCTAGGTGTCCCTAGTAGGAGGAGTGTTGTCTCCTGAGGGTTTTCAGCGGATACTACCCACAAAATCCGGTCAAGTTGGTTTTGTAAAATAACTAAGATTCAAACCCTAAAGTTTTTGTTTTAGAAAATAACAACACTATAATCCTAAGTCTAGACCATCGAACCTTTATTTTTCACACCTCGCTTCTTATTTAACTACAGATTTTATATGTCTTTACGTGCAGTGCAAATAGTGTCGTTAAGTTCCCGAAAGGTCGAATAAAGTCATCATGTCGCACAGTAAAGCCCAGATAACAATTTTAAAAGGATCACATAAGTTTTATAAAGAGTTAAGCATTTTTCAAGTTTCGTTTTCCAGTAAGGTTTCGACTTCAGAATTTCTATCTTCCTTAACAGGAAACTAAGTCGTATTCTTCACTCCACCCTTTTCTTGTTTTCATTTCATACACACCTCTGTGAACGTGCGATAGTCTTTATCATAGAATAAAACCTTCATATCTCCATTAAATTTTTTTTATAAAAGCCTGTCTTTTATCAAGATTATTCTCACACAAAGAACCGTTAGGAATTTTAACTCGGAGAGAACACTTGCTTGACTTTGTTTTAAACTGGACTTTCTAGGCTTCTTAGCGAGCTTTGGGCCAATGCACCCAAACCAGTTGGTTTTAGGGCATTAGGTGTAGAAACACCCCAGCAGACTTAATTACTCAAGTTACCTAGGTCCAAAAACAAAAGACAGTTTGGCGTGAAAATCAGATGATTTAATACGAACGGAGATATAACCGGCAGTTCAAATATTTTTTTGGATAAAAGACGTGTTTAGTGGGTTCGGTGTGTAATCATTCCAATCAAGTTTCAGATGGGTTATTTTTCAGACTTAGCCCCAATTACGGCATCAATAACATTCCTTCATATTCGCTTTACTTCATAAACTATTCTTGACATTACTTATTTCAGAACAAACCTATTTGATCCTCAGAAAATCATTTATCTGTTTAAAAGTTTAACATAAAAGACTTGTCAACTAATTCCCAAAATTCACGACACGTGTAGTGTGATGTAAAGACTTATATCAGCTATAGTTAATTTCAAAGGAGGGTTATCTTTCAGGTTTTCAAAATCCAAACATAAGATTTAGTTATTCCTATTTTTTTCAAACAAAAACCGTCGAATGTTGAATCAGAGTTCTTTCACAAGCTAACTTGACAAAAAGTTTTTATATTTTTAGAAAATTTTCAAATTTTTATGGATTTTATGGATTTTAATATGCAGATGCAAAAATATACATATGAATGCAAAGGGAAGAAATGCGTACCGAGCGTACCCCCAAACTTAAACTGGACAGTGTCCTCACTGTTGTAGCATGAAGAGAGCAGTTGGAAGGGTCAAAATTGTCGGTTAGCGAAACACAAATTTTTATTTGTTTTTGTTTTTAAAGGAAAAAGAATATACACAAATATATACAAAATGGTTTGTACATACCCCCAAACTTATTTGGAACAGTGTCCACTGTTCTTGGCTGGATAACCGAAGTTTGGAGGTAGGCAGAGGAAGATCATTCAGGGTAAACCGGCTCCTGTAAGAACAGGAGCTCCTCTGTTGGTTCGGCGCTAAGGTACGGTTTGCATCGGTGTCCATTTACTTTGAAAAGAGAACCGTCCTTAGGATTTTCCAAATCCACAGCGCCCTGCGGATACACATTCCGCACAAAATACGGCCCTTTCCAGCGAGATCTGAGCTTTCCAGGATGGAAGTGAAGTCGGGTGTCGTAAAGCAGTACCTGCTGACCAGGTACGAAGGTTTTGCGCAAAAGGTGTTTATCGTGAAACACCTTCGTTCGATTCTTAACGACAACCGCGTTATCGTAAGCCTCATCCCTAAGCTCGTTTAGTTCGTTCAACTGCAGCTTCCGATGGCTGCCCGCATCCTCAAGAGACAGATTCAGCTCTTTTATCGCCCAAAATGCGCGATGCTCTATTTCGACAGGAAGGTGGCAGGCTTTTCCGTACACAAGCCGATAGGGAGACATGCCAAGGTCGGTCTTATAAGCGGTTCTAAATGCCCAAAGGGCATCAGTGAGTTTCAGCGACCAATCCTTACGGTTCTTGGAAACCGTCTTCTCCAGTATCTGCTTGATTTGCCGATTTGAAACTTCGGCCTGCCCGCAGGTTTGGGGGTGGTAGGGCGTAGAGAGCTTATGATTAATGGAGTATTTCCGCATCAAGGCCTCAAAAGTCCTATTGCAGAAATGACTTCCATTGTCGCTAATGATCGCTCGAGGGTGGCCAAACCGGGAGAAAATGTTTTCTTTAAGGAACCTAACGACAACCTTGTTGTCGTTAGTTCGGCTGGGCACAGCCTCGACCCATTTAGAGACGTAATCAACAGCTAGAAGGATGTACAAGTTCCCAAAAGAGCTGGGAAACGGCCCCATGAAGTCTATCCCCCAAACATCGAAAATCTCCACAACCAAGATCGGTTGGAGCGGCATCTCGTTCCTCCGGGATATCCGGCTCATGTGTTGGCACCGGGAGCAAGTCTTGCAATAGTCGTGAGCGTCTTTGAAAAGTTGTGGCCAGTAGAAACCACATTGCAAGATCTTCTCAGCTGTCTTTCTGGGCCCAAAATGCCCGCCACACGCTTGATCGTGGCAAAATGACAGCACACTCTTGAATTCCTCATCAGGGACACACCGACGAATAATCTGGTCGGGACAGTACTTGAACAAGTAGGGTTCGTCCCAGTAAAAGTGTTTTACTTGGGATAAGAAGCGAAGTCTGTCCTGACTTGACCATTCGGTCGGTAGTAATCCCGTGGCCAAATAGTTCACAATATCTGTGAACCAGGGTTCGCACGATACTGTCAAGAGCTGTTCATCCGGGAAAACGTCGTTGATCAGAATTGGAAGCGAGGGCGAAGAAGGAAGTCGTGAGAGATGGTCAGCAACTACGTTTTCACATCCTCGTTTGTCCTTAATGACAAGGTCAAACTCTTGAAGCAAGAGGATCCAACGTATTAACCGAGATTTTGCATCTTTCTTCGCAAAAAGATGGCGCAGAGCTGAATGGTCTGTGTAGACAATAACTGGAGAGCCGATGAGGTAGGGCCTGAACTTTTCTAGAGCAAATACAACAGCTAAGAATTCCTTCTCAGTTGTTGTATAGTTGAGTTGGGCGTCGTTCAGGGTTCGGCTCGCGTAATAGATTACGTACGGCATCTTGTTGATGTGCTGTCCAAGGACAGCACCGATGGCAAAGTCGGATGCATCGCACATAATCTCGAATGGGTGCGTCCAGTCAGGTGAAGAAAGAACGGGAGCAGAAGTGAGTGAGCGTTTCAGTGACTCGAATGCAGTCACACAGCTCGAGTTGAAGTCGAAAGGAGTGTCCTTGGCCAGCAAAAGTGTCAAGGGCCTAGCAATCTTGCTAAAGTCCTTGATAAACCGTCTATAGAAACCGGCATGGCCAAGGAAGGCTCGGATATCTCTGACGCATCGGGGAGGAGGCAGATTGGAAATGACCTCAATCTTTGCTTTGTCAACCTCTATGCCATTTTGCGAGATGATATGTCCTAAGACAATACCTTCGCGCACCATGAAGTGGCATTTCTCCCAGTTCAAAGTGAGATTCTTGTCCTTACATCGGGTAAGGACAGCGTCAAGATGCAGCAAACACTCGTTGAAGGAATCGCCGAAGATGGAGAAGTCATCCATGAAAATCTCCAGAAATTTTTCCACCATGTCTGAGAAAATTCCCATCATACACCGCTGGAAGGTAGCGGGCGCATTGCATAACCCAAAGGGCATGCGTCGATATGCAAACGTGCCAAAAGGACAAGTGAAAGTGGTCTTGTCCTGGTCTTTTTCGGCGATGGGAATTTGATTATAGCCAGAGTAGCCATCAAGAAAGCAGTAATACTCGTGTCTGGCCAATCGTTCAAGCATCTGGTCAATGAAAGGTAGCGGAAAGTGGTCTTTCCGCGTTGCGGCGTTGAGTTTTCTGTAATCAATGCAAACTCGCCACCCAGTTTGGGTGCGAGTAGGGATTAACTCATTCGCCTCGTTGGTTATGACCGTGATGCCCGACTTCTTGGGGACAACATGAATGGGGCTAACCCACTGGCTATCAGAGATAGGGTAAATGATACCACTATCTAGACATTTGACGATCTCCTTCTTCACAGCCTCCTTCATGACTGGATTAAGACGTCTTTGTGGATCCCGGGCTGGTTTGGCATCATCCATCAAATGAATGTGATGCTCAACGATTAGGGGACTAATCCCCTTGATGTCCGCCATGGACCAGCCAAAAGCTTGCCTGTTGCTGTGCAAGACCGCGAGAAGGGCTTTCTCTTGCTCGGGAGCTAGAGAAGCCGAGATGATGACAGGGAGGGTCTCGTTCTCACCTAAGTAAGCGTACTTAATGTGAGACGGCAAAGGCTTGAGTTCGAACGTTGGAGGTGAAACGATAGAAGGCAAGATTGGTGCAAAGGTTTCGAACTCAAAGGACTCCAGCAAAGGTTCAAAGCGAGTGTAGGCAACCGAGTTGGATGGTTCAGGTAACTCATCCGGAAAGTCGAAGGATTCAAACTCGGGTTGTGCGCAGCTAAGATCGTTCAAAAACGTGAAACACTCGTAGTCGTTGTCGGGCGCAGAAACAGCAGCAGGTTCGAAGAGAAACGCACTAGTGGCGTCAAGATTATCGTGATCAAACAGAAGCTCCTCGAATTCACACTCTTCGGGGGTGATCTCCTGGATCGAGCAGACGTCCAGTATATGAGCATTAGGTTCGGCGGGCTGATTCCCCAACCTAAAAATGTTGAGTTCAATCGTCATATTTCCAAAAGAGAGGTTCATTGAACCGTTGCAACAATTGATCACAGCATTTGAGGTTGCGAGAAATGGGCGACCGAGTATCACCGGAATTTGATTCCGGGGGTTAGCTACAGGCTGTGTATCTAATACAATGAAGTCAACTGGGAATATGAAGTCCCCGACTTTTATTAACACATCCTCTAGCTCACCCCTAGGATGGGTGATCGATCGGTCGGCCATTTGGAGAGTGCAGTGCGTGGGTTTCAACTCTCCGACGCCTAATTGCTCGTATACTGAATAGGGAAGCAGGTTAACACTGGCACCAAGATCTAATAGTGCGCGGTTAATGTTCTTATCCCCAATAGTAATTGAAATCGTAGGACAGCCAGGGTCCTTCCGTTTTTGTGGTAAAGATTGGGTAAGGGCATCACTCACAGCACTAGCCAAGAAAACTTTCTTGGGTACCTGAGACTTCCTCTTTTTCGTGCACAAGTCCTTTAAGATTTTCGCGTAGGACGGGACTTGTTGGACAGCATCTAAAAGAGGAATGTTAATGTTAACCTGCTTGAATAACTCCAGAATCTTCTCCATTTGAGGATTTTGTTTATTAAACCTCAACCGGTTTGGAAATGGAACATTTTGAAAATTGGTTGAGTCTAATGCTGGAGGAGGAGATTGTGGAGTTGGAACGGATCCCAGAATAGGTGTCTTCGTGGAGTGAGAAGTGGGTCCGTTCAGAGTAGAAGAAGAGGAAGGGGAGCCTGTTGAAGAACGGAGAATAGGCTCAGAAGACGAAGAAGAAGAAGAGGAAGAAGAAGAAGAAGCGGCCGGGGCGTCATCGTTGATCTGTTTGCCAATGTTGTTTTGCAGCATCCTCCCCGATCTCAGTGTGGTCACGGCACTCACATTATGGTTTTGTTGTTCAAGAGCAACATGTGCATTATGTGGGTGACCGGGATTTGGAAGTGGCTGGGACGGGAGCTTCCCCTTTTCTCGCTCGCTTAAGGCCGCGTTCAGCTGTGCAATCTGGGCCTCGATGGTCTTGATGCTTTGCCCGTGTGCGGCAGTGTGTTGCACTAAAGATTGAATTGAAGACTGGATGTTGGCAGTGGATTGAGTCGATTGTTTAACAAACGCCTCCAGACTACGCTCGAGCGAGGAAACCTTATCGTTGTTTGACGGAACAAAGTTGTTTGGTGGAAAAGAGTTGTTGGGTGCAAAGTTGTTCGTCTGGTTTTGGAAAGGTTGGGGTTGGAAGGGCTGCTGATATTGATGTTGAGTTTGTTGTTGCGCTTGTTGTTGCGGTGGAGGGGCCCTTTGGAAATTGTTGCCCTGGAATTGATTCTGATTCTGATTCCAGGCAAAATTGGGGTGGTTCCTCCAACCGGGATTGTAGGTGGAAGAGTATGGATCATTCCTCGGTCTTTGCTGGAAGCCAGCATTAACCTGATCCTGTCCTTGCGAGGGTGGATTGTAAGGACACTCTTCGGTCAAGTGGGAAGGATCGGAACAACAAGCGCAGATGGTACGAAGGGGGAGAACGGGTGTGGGGGGCAGGAGCAGAAAATTTGCTCTCTATCGCTTCAAGCTTTCGTGTTATTGCAGCCATTTCAGCTTTCATCGCAATAGAGACATCGAGTTGGTGGATTCCTACCCTAGACTGACCGGTAGAAGTGGAGGTAGAAGAAGAAGAAGTCGGTCTGGTGCTCTCCCACTGTAGCGTTTGCTCCGCAAGATCGTCAAAGAACTGCCACGCTTCCTCGTCAGATTTGGATAGGAAGTGGCCCTGACAGATGGTTTCCAGCAACTGCTTCGTTGCTGGGTTCAGTCCCTCGTATAAGGTTTGGCAGAGTTGCCATTTCTCTATACCGTGGTGAGGACACTGAACAAGAAGGTCTTTGTACCGGTCAAAGCACTTCCAGAAGGGTTCAGAAGGAAGCTGGGAGAATTGGTTGATTTCATTTCGAATTCTTGCGGTCTTATGATTTGGATAGAATTTTTTCAGAAACGCTTTAACAAACTCGTCCCAGCTGGTGATTGAGTGGGAAGCGGTGCTATACAGCCATTTTTCGGCGAGATCGCATAAAGTGAACGGAATGACCCGTAGACGTATAGCATCGTCCGACAGCTGGGTGGTTTTCATCATGGCACAGACGTTTTGAAATTTGTTAATGAAGATATAGGCATCTTCAGATTCAAGCCCATGAAAACGGGGAAGCATGTTGATGAAATGGAGCTTAATTTCAAAGTTGTCCCCATTGGCCGGAGGAAGAGAAAGGCAGGTGGGAAGTGCTGAACGGGTGGGGTAGAAACGATCCTGGAGCGCGATTCGCTGCGGCGCTACAACAGGCGGAGGTGGTGGGAGATTGGTCTCCGTAGGAGGTGGAACCAATCCAGCGGTGGTCAAAGAGATGTTCGGATTAAATCCCGACATCGCGGAAGAAGAGGTTGGTGAAGGTGAAGGTGAGGATGTATGAACAGAATTCCGGTCAACGTCGGAGTTGGCCGGCAAAGGAAGGGGTGAAAGAGGAGTGGACGGAGTATCGACTTCGGAGTCGATCGCGTAGTCGGTCGCGACTAACGTAACGCGGACTAGACGAGCGCTAGTGTCCCGAGTCCAAGCGGACATACACTAAACGAGTTTAGTATAGTCAAAGCGGAGAAGGTGAGGGTAAGAAAACGTCAATGGAGAAAGGCGATGGGTGGTGGGTGAAAATGGATTTGGTGACAAAAGGGCAAGTTTTTATAAAAGTTTTTGATTTTTTTCTTTTTTTTTCTTTTTTTTTCTTTTTTAGAAAGATTTTTACAGAAATATGTACGGAAATACGGCTTAAGCAATCACAAACAAGATATGCACAATCACACCTAGATCTCGGGTAACCTAGGTCTACTAGACCTGCTCCTGAACTTGATTGTCGAAGTTAAACAGTGTCGAGAAACAGGCTTAAAAATACACTGATCACGAGGCCAGGTAAGTGCAGAGATAAGGGGAGGTTGTCCAACGCTTTCGCGAAGTTCCTTAATTAAATAACCCTTTCTCTTTCGGCGGTTGTGCCTTTAACACTTTCCTAGACACCCCGTAAACAATATACGGTTAAGCGAGGTTCTAAACACGGTTTATCTTCTCCTAATGAGCGCGAAGTCCTTAGGGCTGAAGTCTAGTATTTTTTTAATTTACAATGGACAATGCATATGCTTTAGTGATTTTTGGGGTCCTGGGAAGGGTGATGAAATCCCCACCCAATCTGGATTGGTTTCAAGCCCCTTAAGTCCGTATTAAAGAAATGCAAAGCAGTAACAAATCAACTACAAACAATTTTTATTTGCGGCGCAAAGAATCCTGCAAAAGAACAGTTTATTGGAAGGGGGAGAAGAGTTTGCGCAAAGAATACTGCAGAAAACACAGTTCAGTGGAGTTCAGAGGAGTGGAGAGAAGAGAGAGACTCACCAGAAAAAGGTTGGCAGCCCAAAGGCACCAAATGGCCGCGGATCCGCGGCCAAACACCACCTTAGGCCGCGGTTCCGCGGCTATATAGAGGGATTGGGCTTCTGAAATTTTTGGGCATGCTGCTGTGGTTGTCCTCTGCTTGTCTGGATGTGTGGAATTCTGACTTGCTCACTGTATCTGCTCCAGATTTTTACAGTAGACCGGATGCTTCGTTTTGTCCGTCGCGGTGTAGCCGCGAAATGTGGGTCTATCTTCCCACGTCTTTGGCACTGTACTTGAACTCCGTATTATCTGACGTCTTTGGCGCCGATCTTGAACTTCGTATTTTCCTGCACACTTGCACAAAAACTAATCAAGAATAACAAGATGGTTTTTTACAATGTATATTTTTTTTCGTTTTTTTTTATACTTACAAATTAACCCGAAATTACACAAGGAAATAAACTACCGTCTCCCCGGCAACGGCGCCATTTGATTGTTATGTTCGTGCGTGTTCAAGTTCTAGTTTAAATACCGCAATCAAGACGGTTTCGCTTGTAGCTAGCCGGTTGAGTACAGGTCGTCCGCAGGGAGATGGGAGTCTTTTTCAATGTGTTTTAACGAGTTAAGTCCGGTTGTTCAGATTTTGTTTGTGATTATCTAAGTGTTGAGTTGATATTTAAAGAGAGCATGTTAGGGTTAGGATTATGTTAGTTTGAGTTAGGAGTCACCACATCTTTCGTTGCCCCTCTTAATATCGGTGTTACGGTAATCGGCAACAACGGGGATTAGCACGACTAGGAAGGACTTTGCGAGTATAAGCTAGGCTTTCCAACGCATAAGTCTTCCTTTTGGTGCTTGTCCGTCCGTTCTTGGCTCTTAGCCATAACCTCCGGTTAATTCAACCACAACCGGTCTCACTACGGAATCACCGCTATCATGTAGGATAGGGTGCCGTAAGGAGCGGATTGTGGTTCAATTAACGGGAGTCGATTTAAGCTGTTGGGCAAGGAAAGAGTGAGAGAGATTTCCTTCTCTCAAACTTCCCTTATCCTACCCTAACAAGTATTAACTACTCACACATCATGATAAGGAAAAACAAAACAAAACAAAAGAGGAAGATAGAAAGAAGGAGATTAGAAGAATACGACTAACTATTTGCGACCTCACCTTGGCGAGGATCGAGCGTAAGTATCATTGTCGTATGAATGATAAAGAAAAAGAGAGAAGAAAGAAACAACAAGGAAATAACAACAACTACTTAACGAATTAAAATTACAACAATTAACAAAGTAAAGAGACAAGCATGATAATAAATGGTTCTTCTTTATTCATCACTCTTCACTCAAAAACTCACTACAAGTTTAATGGAGAAGAGGTGAGAAGAGGAAGAAGAACAACACTAAACCTAGGCAAAAATGAAAATACAAGAATGGACCCTTTCCTTCACAAACTTCTGGGCTATTTATAGGCCAAAAAATGAAAACCTAGGACAACCACCAGAACCCAAATGGAATGACCAAAATACCCCCCAAAGCTCTGCAGACTTGGCGCCAATACGGCCGCGGATCCGCGGCCTAGACCCACCTTTTGCCACGGATCCGCGGCCCTTTAGAGGAGTTGGGCCCACTTCTTTTTGGTGCTTTCCTGTTCTTCAGTGTACATAATTCTGGTACATGTGTTTTCTGAAAATACCTCCATATTTCTTCCAGAATTTCTGTTGAGGAAAGGTGGACTTTTTGTGGATGTCTTTGTCATGATTGCCTCGAGCTCCGCGTAGATCTCTTGGAACTTGTTGTTGCCATTGAGCATTGTGCATGAAGGTGATATTGATTTGACATTTTGTCTTCCTAAACTGGTATCTGGCAACATACGGATGAAGAGCGGAGACCGTGTTTTATCTGTGGTTGGCAGGAACCCGGATTTTGTCGTGTTTTTCATGAATTTCACCGTTTTAGAACCGAGAACCTGTATCCTGCAATTGACTAGCAAACACGGCTCAAGAGTATCTACCGATATGCAATGTGATAAAAATTGGGCGGTATGAAAATGCAAAAATCTGATATGAACAAGCAACATGTCTCCCTTCAACCATCCGATGAGCTGGGTAGAAGGCAGACGACCTCATGTAGCGAGGGTGCATGGGAAGCGCGAACCATCTTAACCATAAACCGAGGAACCCTAGAAAGAACGCTTCTTCATCGATGTCCTGAGCGGTGATTTCTGAAAAGGGGACGACCGCGACTTTTGGAAGGAAGAAACTCTTTTGATCGGCTTCCGTTATCGGCTGGCTATCCAAGCCAAAACCGAAAGGATCATCAAGTCTGGCAAACCTTTCACATTGTTGCGATAAAGCTTCTGGGCGGAGAAAACGGACGATGAAGTCCGCAAAGCTAACCCCATGGCTTCCAGATTCAATAAATAGGCCATCGTAAATGTTTAGCACCTTGATCAAGCTTGGGAATCGGTGCTGAATGACATTCTCTGGGGTTAGACCCGTCATCACCAGTCGGGTAGCGACTGGTGATGACGACTAGTGCGCGCTATCAGGGTCGTGCGGGTGGGTTTAATTCAATCATGAAATGGCGGGTTGAACTTGACTACCGCACTATGGTTTGTTAACCTCTGTCAAGGTCGTGGGACGCTAGGAGTAAAATATTATTGGGAATTTCAAGTGTTGAAATTTGCAATGAGATTGCATACCTCCTATGAGATAGTTCATCGCTTTTCACGTACCGAGATCGAACCCGAAGATCGCTTTCCAACTCAACAACTCCAGCTAGAACTCCTTACTCGAAAGCCAAAGAAGCCCGGCTACTCCCTGTAGGGCTGGGCGTAGGTCCTATCCTATCTGAATTGACTTCTTCGTCACCATCTCAATTCTTTCTTTGATCTTAACCCAATGGAGATGAGAAAACCAGTCCTATCTCTCTTTTCTTGACGCCTTCAGAATGTCATGTCATGGATGAAACATAAACTAACATTACGGTTTTCCTTTAGTAACGGAATAGCTCACAGGAAGAAGGATACTCTTTCTCCCCGAGGAAGAGGAAGGAGTCACTCATCAACTCTAGCAACCATAGCTCTCTTTTTCTTAGGTGCAAAAGGTACTTATATGAATTGATTCATTTTCCGCTCGCCTCACTGCACTCGTCTCATCCTCACTCACTCATCTCGAACTCAGGAACTCAAACAAGAGAGATTGAGCAAAGAAAGAACCCGACTTGCTCTTTGAACCGAACCGGGGAACTAAAACTAAGATGACTTTCTTAATATGAATCATTTGCGGGATGGCCTCTTCAAAAGGCCGGCGGGGCTGGGATGGCACTAGCTTTCATTTCATTACCTTTTGCCCTTACTGCATCTTTCTTTCTTTAGATAAAATACTCGCAAAGAACATCCCCAGGAGGTCACAAACTACTGTTTTTTTCTTTAGTAAAGTTGGCCTAAAGACAAACATAATAACACCAGCTTCTGCTGCTTCTACTGTTTGCTTTGCTCCTTGCGACCTAATGAGCAGATTCAACCTGTCTGCTTGCTTGCCTGCTTCCTCTCAATTGCCGAGTCCTTTACTATGATCCTGATGCTGCTGCTGCCGCTTTGATTGCTTCATCAATGTCATCTTGAAAGTGGTGCCTATGGCGGAAGATGTTTAGATGCAGATCAGGCAGTAGCTGTAGATGTTTCCTACTTCCGATATTAAAGAAGTTCACTGACCTAGGGCTTGCTATTACCTCATCCGATATCAGACTAGTAAACCACCCGAACTAAGGCGGTGAAACCCCTGCATCTTTTGCTTTCACCCCGGTCAGGTATTAATATTGTTCCTTTAATGGACGAGATTCCCGGTCCAGACTCCTTAAGCAAAGAAGGGATAAGGAAAAGAAGAAACTCAAGCAAGCCTTGACGCGGAGTCGCAAACAACAACTCCAACTCGAGCTAAAAGCTGTCAAGCCATAGCTGTTCGTGCGGAGATTGACTCTGTTGCTTCTCCAGCTTCTGCTTCTCCTGCTCCTTCTGCTGCTCACCTTGCAGTGCTCTGATCTAGATTGGATTATACCAAGTTAACTAGCAACTTTCCTAGGAGACGGAAACTCATATCTTGATTTCACGTAGGCATTAATGTTGACTATCCGAGCTCAGAAGTCAGGAACAACCAACTCGAACCGTACTATTACATAGTACATACCGTACCGTCGCGTAGATACATACTAATAACACTGAGACACCATTACAGCTTTGGCAGTGATAACTAAAGCGTAAGCAGCTATAATGCCAACAAGCAATACAACGCTTTTGGGGTGACTAGCTTCTAAGTCGGTAACTTCGACAACTGACCCACTCGCGTAGCTATGTACGTAAGTCTCCCCACTTGTTGAAAAGAATAGCCTTTCGGGTCCACGGAGCGCTCCTGCCCTAGTCCGAAACGAGTGCGGTTCAATGACCGCCCCCTTTAAGACGCCGATTTGACTTTGAAAATGATCAGAAAAGTTTCTGACTTTTCAAAGGCAAATCGACTTTCGATCATTATATACGATGCATCTGATCAGTGTATTCTGGTTCCCGGTTCCGGCAAGAGAGCGAAGCGAACGAGCGATGACAACCAGGAGGTGGGCTTGGAAGCAGCCATCCTTTGAAGAAAGCGTAATAGCTCACTGGTCTAGCTCCATGGCACCGAAAATGTCTCAGGGCTCAAGTGATTCACCGAAGCGACGAAACCTTGAACGTTTTTCAAGTGTCAGTAGCGGGACGTTCTGTCAATCGGGGAAGGTTTTTGGTGACAACACCTGGAGATATCAGAAGTGAGAATGCTGACATGAGTAACGAGAAATCCTGTGAAAAACACGATCGCCTGCCAGTGGAAGGCTTTCTGCGTTCAGTCAATCTACGCAGAGTGAATCGGTCCCTAGGGAACCCCCGAAAGGGCTGCCGTCCGATGGGTACACGAAAGTGACGAAGTTGCTTTGACTACTGAACCATGCCTGTCTGTTGGAGCGAATTGGATGATCGGGCCGAGACCCCTCTTCCCCTCGCTCTCCTTTCCCGCCAATGCACCTTGAGTCATCAAAGTCTTAACTAATTCAGAGGGGCTCGGCTGGCCCGGTCGCCCTACGCTACTGGCGCTTCCAAGATCGTCTTTGGCGACCAGCAAACGGAGGCTCTTCGACGACCTTTCGTTTTGAAGCAGGGGTTTTTTTCTCTAAAGGCGAAGGCTCTGAAGTGGGCGAACACTCGGCCCAGCGGGCGAACATGCCGGGCTCCGGCTCCGCGCACCTGCGGACACCTCTCGAAGCACTTTCACGTGTGAACCGAAGTCGTGTTGCGTCACTCGTTCCTTACCCGACACGACGGAGTGAGCGCTAGCGCGATATTGGTTTGAATGGTGCGGTAGACCAAGCAACGGAGTGAGTGCCTAGCGCGATATTGGTTTGAATGGCGCGGTAGACCAAGCAACGGAGTGAGCGCCTAGCGCCCGTTGCGCGGTAGACCAAGCAACGGAGTGAGCGCCTAGCGCGATATTGGTTTGAATGGCGCGGTAGACCAAGCAACGGAGTGAGCGCCTAGCGCGATATTGGTTTTCATGGCGCGGTAGCGCATCCGTCCTAATCTGTTTTCTTGCTCAAGTATTCACTACCTTTCTCATTTCAGTGCTCACCTTTTTCATCTTCAGTAGGGGCCTTTATTTGATTAGAGTAGGGGTCGCGAGAGAGCAGAGCGTACCGCCCTGCCATAGTCGCGAGGATCTTTATAGTCGGTCGCGACTGTTGTCATAGTCAACGACGGTTGAAACTTCCAGGAAAAAACTTCGAATTGGGAGGGCGATCCTCCCGGTGAACTGACCGTACCCCAAACCGACACAGGTGAACAAGTAGAGTATACTAGGGCGCGTCGAGAGAACCATGTCGAAGGAACTCGGCAAAATGACCCCGTAACTTCGGGAGAAGGGGTGCTCTCCTATCTTTTGATTAGGAAAGCGGCATATACCAGGGGGTAGCGACTGTTTATTAAAAACACAGGACTCTGCTAAGTGGTAACACGATGTATAGAGTCTGACACCTGCCCGGTGCTGGAAGGTCGGAAGGAGAAGTGTGATAAGCTTTGAATGGAAACCCCGGTAAACGGCGGCAGTAACTCTAACTGTCCTAAGGTAGCGAAATTCCTTGTCGCATAAGTAGCGACCTGCACGAATGGTGTAATGACTGCCCCTTGGGGAAATAAACAAGGATTCCTGTACGCGCTCTTGGATGAAAGAAGCAAACTCACGGGGCGGACGGGTCTGATTATAAAGCCCGGCATTACACCTTTCGGAAACCGTAAGCGAAGAGTCAAAAAGCAAGACTAAGACCATTTTAAAAGAGCAGATGTCGCGCTCGTAGCACCAGCACCATACTTAACTGCGTCATGGGCAAGTAGCTAGCAAGCAAAGCCGAGTTCGAGTTAGTAGCTAAACAGGGTACCAAAAGAGCGAGGTGCCGATCTTGTTAAGGAAGTTTCTATGCGTGAGCTTACGGATGTGGTGCGAAAAAGGGGAGAAAGCCCCCAGGTTGGATCCCGATACCCACTGCGAGTAAGATTTACTCCTGAGAGAGTTTTACACATCACAATTAGCCGATTAAGGAGGTGTCTAGAAAGGTGTTAACGGGGTTACGCCCCCGGGAAAACGAGGTTTATTTTAATTAGGTCCGTGCGAAAGCACGGGGAACCTCCCTCAAAGTACCGACACTGGCCTGGCTGAAAGATTGGCGAATTTGTAGGGTATAATTAATCCCGGCTAGTCTTACCTTTTAAGATTTGAAGGAAGATTTGATAAAAACATTGGAAGCTATCCTGATTAAATAAGATAATACCCAATCTGACCCTGCAAGAGCATACGCTAAGTATTTTCTTCTCTCTCTCTCTCCAGGTAGCGACCATGTCAGGCCTTAATCAAGATAATAATATGGATGTATTGACCGAACCCGCTTGTTATACTGAGCAGGGGAACGTTGGTTCCGCTCCAACTTATAATTGTTATAAGTCCGAGCAGGAAATAGGGGAATATCCGTATTCCCACGCCACCCAAACGAAGAATAAGTATGTTGATGCATCTTCTTTGGGTGTGTTAGTTACCGAGAATTGTTTCTCAGTACACTCTACGTCCTGGGTATTAGATACCGGATCGGGATCCCATATATGTAATATGTTGCATGGGCTAAGAAAAGGTAGAGAACTAGGAATGGGTGATCATTCTGTAAGAGTAAGGAATGGTGCAAATGTTGCAGCCAAAACAATTGGCGAATATCATCTTTTATTACCAAATGGTAATACATTGATTCTGAACGAATGCTATTACATACCGAACCCGATATGCAATCTTATATCAGTTTCTTTATTAAGTAAAGAAGAATATAATTTTGTAGTACAGGATAATGTTTTGAACTTTTTTCTGAATCAAATGTTGATTGGATCAGGCTTGTTAAATAATGGCATATACGTTCTAAATCAAACCATAGTTCTTAACATACAAAACACACGCAATAGGAAGAGTTCAGAAATGAACGAATCCTTCTTGTGGTATTGTAGACTAGGTCATATCAATGCGACACGACTAGCTAAGTTATATAAGGATGGATATTTGAATCCGTTCGAATTATCATCTTATGAAACTTGTCAGTCATGTCTTAAAGGAAAGATGACCAAAACTCTGTTTACTGGACACGGAGAAAGAGTTACGGAACTCTTGGGACTGATACATAGTGATGTATGCGGTCCCATGTCTACACATGCCAAGGATGGCTCCTCATACTTCATTACATTCACTGACGATCTCTCAAGATTCGGTCATGTGTTCCTGTTGAAACACAAGTCTGAAGCTTTTGAGAAATTCAAAGAATATAAGCATGAAGTTGAGAACCAGACAGGTAAAAGTATTATAATCCTACGATTTGATCGGGGAGGAGAATACTTAAGCACGGAATTCCGTGACTATCTAAAAGAGAATGGGATTCTCTCTCAGCTTACTCCTCCGTATACACCATAGCACAACGGTGTATCGGAGTGGAGGAACCGCACCCTATTAGATATGGTGCGCTTTATGATGAGCACCGCTGAGTTACCTATTTCCTTTTAGGTTATGCACTTGATACAGCAGCATACCTATTGAGTCAAGTTCCATCTAAATCTGTGCCTACCACACCATATGAGATATGGAGTGGGAAGAGACCATGACTTAAACGAGTTAAGATATGGGGTTGTCCGGCCTATGTCAAAAGGCAAAATCCGGACAAACTCGAGGCACGATCAGTTCTTTGTAAGTTTGTTGAATATCCTAAACATTCAAATGGATATCTATTCTACCACAGTGAAGAACAAAAGGTGTTTGTTGCTCAACATGCCACCTTTTTAGAAAAAGAATTTCTTGTAAAAGAAATTAAATTAGTGGAAAGGAGGTAGAACTGGAAGAAGTTCTAGCCACACAGATTACAACTGAAGATTTAGTGGAACCGGAGGATTTAGTGGTCTCCAATGAGCCCCAGCCTCTCCGCCGATCTAGTAGGGTTCCTCATCCACCTGAAAGATACTACGGTTTTCTCATTGATGGTGGGTGCGAGGATTGCATCATGGAAGATGATGACTTAACTAGCTTCGAGCAGGACATCACGAGTGGGGACTCTGTGAAATGGCTAGAAGTAATGTGATCTGAGATGGAATCCATGTACACCAACAAAGTATGGAC
The DNA here is from genome assembly GCA_030015575.1 of Agapanthus africanus. Taxonomy (NCBI): domain Eukaryota; kingdom Viridiplantae; phylum Streptophyta; class Magnoliopsida; order Asparagales; family Amaryllidaceae; genus Agapanthus; species Agapanthus africanus. The sequence continues at coordinate 325,344 of JASDDO010000187.1, forward strand.
TTTGGAAGTTGCTCTCGAAGGGGTAAAACCCATTGGGAGCAAATGGATCTTTAAGAAGAAACGTGGTGTAGATGGAAAAGTTGAGACTTTCAAAGCTAGACTTGTTGCAAAAGGTTTTCGTCAACGACCAGGTGTGGATTATAATGAAACATTTTCTCCAGTAGCTATGCTTAAGTCCATCCGGATCCTACTTGCCATTGCTGCATACCATGACTATGATATCTGGCAGATGGATGTTAAGACCGCCTTTCTAAATGGTGATTTAGAAGAGAGCGTGTACATGACTCAGCCAGAGGGCTTCGTATACAGTGGGAGCAACAGAAAGGTGTGCAAGCTGCTTAAATCCATCTACTGGTTAAAGCAAGTATCGTGGAGTTGGAACATCTATTTTGATGTGGTATTCAAAGAGTTTGACTTCATCAAAAACGTAGATGAACCTTGTATATATAAGAAGGTGGCAGAGAGTAAGGTTGTCTTCCTCATCTTGTATGTGGATGACATACTCTTGATAGGAAATGATGTTTCTATGCTGCACTCGGTCAAGCTCTTTTTATCACAAAGATTCTCAATGAAAGATCTAGGTGATGCCTCCTACATCTTGGGGATTAAGATCTATAGAGATAGATCTAAATGGATACTGGGATTGTCCCAATTCAGGTACATAGACACCATACTAAAGAGGTTTGGTATGGAAGATTCCAAGCGTGGGAATTTACCCACGATCTTAGGACTCACTCTCTCCAAAGAGATGTCTCCCAAGACTGATTTGGAGAGAGCTCGCATGCAAGGGATACCCTATGCTTCGGCAGTAGGCTCTATCATATACGTGATGTTATGTACCATATCCGATGTATCATACTCACTAAGTGTGGTGAGTAGGTATCAAGCAGATCCAGAAGAGAATCACTGGACAGCTGTGAAGAACATTCTCAAGTACTTGAGAAAGACTAAGAAGATGTTCTAGGTGTATGGTAACGATGAACTCCAAGTAGAGTCTTTTACCGATTCGAGCTTCCAAAGTGATAAGGACGACTCTAAGTCAGTCTCGGGATTTGTCTTTACCCTCAATGGAGGGGCGGTTTGTTGGAAGAGTTCCAAACAGGAAACCGTGGCAGACTCGACGATGGAGGCTGAATACATCGCTGCCAAAGAGGCTGTCTGGATGAAGAAGTTCATAACCGAACTTGGAGTGGTTCTGTCCATCGTGTAAGGTTCTTAGGCACTAGAACAAGGTTCTACAAGGCATCAAACATGTCGTATTAAATTTTTCAAGTCCCAAATAACCTAAGCAAGGATCTTGACTAGAGAATCAGGATTATAAACAACAAGTAAACAACTTTACTTCTAAGTGAGAGGGATTACAAGCTTTGTAGTCCGTTCCTTCGCTTCAAAAGCTCTGAGTTGAGGTCTCTTCGCTGCGATCATCAAGTTCCCGGACTCTCGAGAGACTCCATGAGGTGAATGATGCATCTTGCTTGAAGTCTTCGAAATCCAAAACGATCTACCTTGAGGAAACACAAACCCAAGCTCTCACTTCACTAATGAGGTATTAGTGAAGCAAACACCCCAATCTAAGTGGCTAGAATAGATGAGAATGATGAAGTAGGAATTTTGCTCTCTTTAGTTTTCTTTATCTCACTTTAATTCTTCACAAAAAAAAAGCTAGTGAGCTTTTATGAGGAGGAAGAAAAAGATAAGTGTGATGAATAATTGTTGTGAGGTTAGAAAGGCAACCATGGGTTAAGCATGGCATGCTTGTAGAGAATAAACAGTGGGCTAGAGTTAAAAGGTTAGGTTAATAAATACTAGCAAAATATCTAAAGAGTGGACAAAGTCAACACAAAAAAATATCTTAACTTTAATCCACAATTTAGAATTAACTAAAAAGAAAATGTTAACCTTAATTTAAACCCTAGCATGGTTTAATCTTATAAAGCCTAGTTGCATTTGTAACCTAGTATGCTACAATATTATATATCACATATATAATATTTAATGTAACAAAAGAAAATAATACAATAAACATATATCACATATATATCAATGTATTATCAAGTGAGAAAAAGAATCATTTAAGTGAGCTTATATTAGTTAATGTAATGTAATATATCACATATATAATTATACATTAAATTATTAAATCAACACTTGATTTAATAATCCGGCTATATTATATATAACCGATTAATAGAATATGTATCATTTTATCGAATCAACACTTGATCCGATAACCCGGCTATATCACATATACCTGGCCGATATCACATATCGCGAGAATCTAATACGGTATCACATACACGTATTATTCTCGGTCTCGCACATATCACATATGTACTCCTACTCCATTTCGCCTAAGCCAGGAAACCCCTGTGTAGGACTCTAAAGAATCGTCAATACGCCGGCAGTAGGTGATAATCATATCAAATACCCACAAGCTACAAGCGGTCAGCTAAATATAACAGCCACCCGGGTATTGAGCGATCAGAAGATCAACAAGCAAGCCTGCACACACTCCTGTGAATCCAATCAGTAACACTTCCGTACAGTCCGATCTCTTCGTCTGATATGTCGCATATCGAGTCTAGGGGTGGTACGTCAGACCCCAGTAACCGATAAGTCGTGTCGATGTGAGGCTCATAACGGGTCGAGAAACTACTTATAACACTTACCAGTATATCTCCATATCAGCCCTGGCCAAGGACTTCCAGTTATAGCCAATCAAACACTACGCAACATCAACCCCCAATACTGGGAGAGACGAAACCCCTCCTATCGCTCATTACCTCCATGTGATTCGGGACTGTACCCAAAAGCCACCATTTTGCACGTTCTCATGAATGTGGTAAGATAGAAATCAAAGCACAGTGGGAATCACACAATACTCTATGAAGATCTCGGGTCTACAGACTAACATGTACCAATGTCACCAGAGAACTGCTATCTGACGATAGGTATAATACTATCTAGGAGTTCTCGGCAAGTCCGTTCAGTGTACCCAGTCTCCACTGAGCACCCGTATACCATCTTTGATGTCAAACACCGATGGATATGGGATCATCCATCGCCCATCATATGGGTCAAGATGCGTATACGCTAGTCTACTCTGGAGTATCGATGCCCTGTCTCGATACTCTCTTGACTAGGAACAGTTATAGGATGTACTCTTGGACTGCCCTGGCCCCACTAGTATGATCTGCATCATAGTCCTGGTAGTCGAGTGCATATCCTAAGGGCTTTATCAACATGTGAAAGAAAGATACAGTAAATCAATACAAGTCTACATGTTAAGACAAAGTGAAACCATATAGCCTACTATCATATCGAGCAAGAAATTCCTCTCTATATATATCCAAGCATCCACTATAATATATATCATATGTACAACAATGGCCTCTAGGGCATATATATAACTAACAATCTCCCACTTGCACTAAGGCCAGCTGTTGTCGTATCTCATACCCAACATCCCGAAGAGTCTCTCAAATTGTATCTGGGGTATGGCCTTCATAAGTGGATCCGCAGTGTTGTCCTTCGTGTCAACTCTCCTGACCTCGATCTCACGGCGATCAACTATCTCCCGAATCAGGTGATACTGCCTAAGAATATGCCTGGATCTCTGATGGGATTTGGGTTCCTTGGCCAAAGCCACAGCTCCATTGTTATCACAATACAAAGGTATTGGATGCTCAATGGATGGAACCACTCCAAGTTCAGTTATGAACTTCTTCATCCAGACAGGCTCTTTGGCAGCATCGTTGGCAGTGATGTATTCAGCCTCCATCGTCGATTCTGCCACGGTTTCCTGTTTGGAACTCTTCCAACAAACCGCCCCTCCATTTAGGGTAAAGACAAATCCCGAGTGCGACTTAGAGTCGTCCTTATCACTTTGGAAGCTTGAATCGGTAAAGGACTCCACCTGGAGTTCTCCGTTACCATACACCAAGAACATCTCTTTAGTCCTTCTCAAGTACTTGAGAATGTCTTCACAGCTGTCCAGTGACTCTCTCCTGGATCTGCTTGATACCTACTCACTACACTTAGTGAGTATGCTACATCGGGTCTGGTACATAGTATCGCGTACATGATAGAGCCTACTTCCGAAGCATAGGGTATCCCTTGCATGCGAGCTCTTTCCAAATCAGTCTTGGAAGACATCTCTTTGGAGAGAGTGAGTCCAGAGATCGTGGGTAAATTCCCACGCTTGGATTCTTCCATACTAAACCTCTTTAGTATGGTGTCAATGTACCTAGATTGGGACAATCCCAATATCCGTTTAGATCTATCTCTATAGATCTTAATCCCCAAAATGCAGGAGGCATCACCTAGATCTTTCATTAAGAATCTATGTGATAAGAAGAGCTTGACCGAGTGCGGCATAGGAATATCATTTCCTATCAAGAGTATGTCATCCACGTACAATACGAGGAAGACAACCTTACTCTCTGCAACCTTCTTGTAGATACAAGGTTCATCTACGTTCTTGATGAAGTCAAACTCTTTGACTACCATATCAAAACAGATGTTCCAACTCCGCGATGCCTGCATTAAACCGTAGATGGATTTAAGTAGCTTGCATACCTTTCCGCTGCTCCCACTGTCTACGAAGCCCTCTGGCTGAGTCATGTACACGCACTCCTCTAAATCACCATTTAGAAAGGCGGTCTTAACATCCATTTGCCAAATTTCATAGTCATGGTATGCGGCAATGGCAACTAGGATCCGTATGGACTTAAGCATAGCCACTAGAGAAAAGGTTTCGTCATAATCCACACCTGGTCGTTGATGAAAACCCTTTGCAACAAGTCTAGCTTTGAAAGTCTCAACTTTTCCATCTACACCAAGTTTCTTCTTAAAGATCCATTTGCTCCCAATGGGTTTTACCCCTTCAGGAGCAATTTCCAAAGTCCATACTTTGTTGGTGTACAGGGATTCTATCTCAGATCGCATTGCATCCAGCCATTTCACAGAGTCCCCACTCATGATGGCCTGCTCGAAGCTAGTCGGGTCATCATCTTCCATGATGCATTCCTCTCTCCTACCATCAATGAGAAAACCGTAGTATCTCTCAGGTGGATAAGGAACCCTACTAGATCGGTGGAGAGGCTGGGGTACGTCGGGAACTACTGAATTCTCTGGTTCTACCAAATCTTCTGTCGTAGTTTGTATTGCTGGAACTTCTTCCAGTTCTACCTCCTTGCCACTAATTTCCTTTGCAAGAAATTCCTTTTCTAAAAAGGTGGCATGTCGAGAAACAAACACCTTTTGTTCCTCGGTGTGGTAGAAGATATACCCTTGTGAGTTTTTGGGATATCCTACAAACTTGCACAGGACATACCTTGCCTCGAGTTTGTCCGGATTATGCCTTTTGACATAGGCCGGACAACCCCATATCTTAACATAATTAAGAGATGGTCTCTTCCCCTTCCATATCTCATATGGAGTGGTAGGCACTGATTTGGTTGGAACCATATTCAATAGGTGTATGGTTGTCTCAACCCCATACACCCAGAAGGAAATAGGCAACTCAGCAGTGCTCATCATAGAGCGCACCATATCTAATAGGGTGCGATTTCTCCGTTCCGATACACCGTTGTGCTGTGGTGTATATGGAGGAGTAAGCTGAGAGAGAATCCCATTCTCTTTTAGATAGTCCAGAAACCCATTGCTCAAGTATTCTCCTCCTCGATCAGATCGAAGGATCTTAATATTTTTACCCGTTTTGTTTTCGACTTCGTGCTTATATTCTCTGAATTTCTCAAAAGCTTCATACTTGTGTTTCAACAGGAACACATGTCCGTATCTTGAGAGATCGTCAGTGAATGTAATGAAGTACGAGGAACCATTCCTGGCATGTGTATACATAGGACCGCATACATCACTATGTATCAGTCCTAAGAGTTCCGTAACTCTTTCTCCGTGTCCACTAAATGGAGTTTTGGTCATTTTGCCTTTGAGACATGAATGGCAAGTTTCATAAGATGATAATTCGAACGGATTCAAATATCCATCCTTATGTAAATTAGCTAGTCGTGTCGCATTGATATAACCTAGTCTACAATACCACAAGAAGAATTCGTTCATTTCTGAACTCTTCCTCTTGTGTGTGTTTTGTACATTAAGAACCGTGGTTTGATTTAAAACATATATGCCATTATTTAACGAGCCTGATCCAATCAACTTTTGATCCAGGAAGATGTTCATAACATTATCCTGTACTACAAAATTATATCCTTCTTTACTTAATAAAGAAACTGATACAAGATTGCATATCAGGGTCGGAATGTAATAGCATTCGGTCAGAATCAATGTATTACCATTTGATAATATAAGGTGATATTCGCCAACTGCTTTGGCTGCAATATTTGCACCATTCCCTACTCTTACCGAATGATCACCCTCTCCAAGTTCCCTACCTCTCTTTAGCCCATGCAACATATTACATATGTGGGATCCTGATCCGGTATCCAATACCCAGGACGTAGAGTGAACTGAGAAACAGTTCTCGATAACAAACACACCCGAAGAAGATGCATCAACATGCTTATTCTTCGTTTGGGTGGCGTGGGATTCCGGATATTCCCCTATTTCCTGTTCTGTCTTATAACAATTATGAGAAAGAACGGAACCAACGTTCCCCTGCTCAGTATAATAAGCGGGTTCGGTCAATACATCTATATTATTATCTTGATTAAGGCCTGACATGGTTGCTACCTGGAGAGAAAGAGAGAAGAAAACACTTTAGCGGCGCTCTTGCAAGATCAGATTGGTTATTATCTTATCTAATCAGGATGGCTCCCACTGTTTTCATCAAATCTCCCTTCAAACCCTAAAATGTAAGACTAGCCGGGATTAATTACACTTTACAAGTTCGCCAATCTTTCGGCCAGGCCAGTGTTGGTACTTTGAGGGAAGTTCCCCGTGCTTTCGTACGGACCTAATTAAAATAAACCTCATTTTTCCAGAGGCATAGCCCCGTAAACACCTTTCTAGACACCTAATTGATCGGCTGATTGTCATGTGTAAAACTCTTCCAGGAGTAACTCTTACTCGCAGTGGGTATCGGGATCCAACTATCTCATAGAAGGTATGCAATCTCATTGCAAATTTCAATACTTGAAATTCCCGATAATGCTTTTGCCCCTAACGCGCTATGACCTTGACGAAAGCCAACAAACCATAGTCCGCTAGTCAAGTTCAACCCGTACATTTCATGATTGAATTAAACCAACCCGCACGACCCTTGACGAAAGCCAATAAAGACTTACGACTACCCTAATCCAATCGCATCATATGCGACAGATAAGCAGTAAGTAGTTACCGCACACTACGCCTTGACGAAAGCCAATAAACGTAGCACGAATACTAAATATTACTTGTCTAAAATGTCGGAGGGCTACGACAGGTTTTTCAGAAAACCTTTCGTGTAATGAACTTGATATCGTTATAGAAACAAGTGATTTTTTAAAAAAATGACTGTTTTTTGAGGTTTTTACTAGTTTCACTAAAGTGGTCACTCCCGGTGAAAGGATCTCGGCCCTTTTCTTATCGAATAAGGTGCAGGATATTTCACAAATACCACTATGCAAAGCAAGAACTATAGAAGCAATCAAAAACAAAACCGAGTGAGTTGTAGTATCTGCTATTTTTGCTAAAGAGGTCACTTCCGGTGAAAGGATCTCGGCTCTTTCCTTATCGAATAAGGTGCTGGATATTCTACAAAGAATACCGCTATGCAAAGCAAAAACTAGAGCTACCCTTTTTTTTGAAAATTTGATTCTACAACATCTTTTAGGTTTCTTTTTCTTTCATTAATCTCATTAACGAAATCCCATCATTTATGCTTCCTAAGCATCACAGAAGAAACGAAAATACAACGTACGCTTATGCCATCCGCATTCGCCACAGTGTCCCGTTATGCACCGTTAGGTTACTTAACTAACGGCATACCGGGGCGGGATTAGTGCGGGTGCAAAACATAAGCAACGTTTATATATCATATATACAATAATAAAGCATTCGTCTCACGCATATAGAATGATCACATCACAGTATTTCAGCAGTAGAAGATAAAATATGAAATATTGGATATACTAGGAGGTCCGTGTTTCATTTTGAGCCTGTATAAAACACGAATTCCACGGTCGCGATGAATAGCCAAACCCACATCTCTAGACCCCTACGAGAGCGGGAAGCAACCCTGCCAATTCTAGGGTTAGGAGACCCGGTCTCGACTCCTCGAGATGGCCTCCCACTGGACCCTAGAACCCGGTTACTTGTGCTCCCCTACTTGGGTCTATCCTAATGCAGAAAAGTAAATAATATACAATGGTGACATCATCTTCAACACGGAAGTGCCCCAATAAAAGAATATTACATACAATGAATTTTACATGAATGAAAGTAAAAACCCTCATCTCACAGAAAACCCCCGGCTATTCAAAACACGACGATCCAATATAATATATCACAGCAACACATAACATCACATGTCATCAACGTAAGTAAATAAACGTATCCCAATTGTCGTTGATGTATAGCAACGAAACCGGCGATACACCACATACTACACTTACGGTCGCAGAAAAGAAAATTAAAAACTACAACGATTAGAATCGTCACTGCCCTTAGACATCATAAATCCGGGATATCACATATCGAAGATTTCATGCCTAACAATATAAAGCTCGCATTTAGGTCTCACCCATAAAAACATTTTTTCAAAATAAGTCGGATAATTCAACAAGATTTCCGATTACACCCGAGACCGAAATGTTAGATTTACACGCAACAAACAAATTTGTAGATTCCAATTATTGTATCTCATTACAGAAAACTAGACGACGTTAAAACGTCTTGGATCATTCGGAGTTAACAGTACGGGAAGACCTGACTTTTGAGGAGCGACCGTTGAAATCATGGATCGAAGGGAAAAGGTTCTTAAGAACAAAGTTATCCCCCTTGTGCTCGTTTCTTGGGGTAATCGATCGCATGGAGAGTCCACTTGGGAACGAGAAGATGAGATCCGACAGAAGTTTCCTTACCTTTTTCTGTAGTTTTCTATCTTGTATTCTTGGAATTTCGAGGACGAAATTCTTTTTGTAGTTGGGTATAATGTAACACCCGAGCCCAATAATACTATTTTCTGTTACTGGTTGAGCATTAGATATTACTCATTTCATTTAGCTTGCCTGTTTGACACTTGCCGTGAAATTTTATCTCGCTAAGTCATTTCTGCATATAACAAATTTTAGCACCTAAAATAAAATTAAAAATATCTATCTTGGCCTACTCGACACCCCTAGCCGCGTGGTAGCGTCCGTGCGTCGAGTTCTCGTCCCGTTCGGTGAAACGGGCGAGTTTGGACGACTACGCGCGCGTACAGGTGTCCGACTTAGGGGTAAGCTTTTTAATCATAAAACATTTCATTTTAAAATTTGGAACCCGCTTAAAATCCTATTATTTAAATTTTAAATTTTTGGACCCAATCCGGGCGCAATTTGGAAATGTTTCATTTAACGCCAAAATCCCAAATTAATAAAATATTCGAAACCATATAAAATTTCGTTATAATATAATCTTACTGTTACCTATAATCTATTAAATCTTTTAGTATTTTCTTTTAAAGCTTTCCTCAGCCAATCACGGGGTTCTTAACCCCCGTGGGCCCCTCCAATATCTCTTTCCCTCTCTCTCTCTATCTCTCGTATCTATCTATCTCTCTCTCTGGCTTCTTTATCTCTCTCTCTCTCTAACGTCTCTCTCTCTCCCCCCCCATATATATATAAAATCCCCCCTTCATCTTTCTTTCCCCATGATCTGTAGCCACGTGAGAAAACCCATCGCAAACCCTAGCCCTAGCCGCCTTCGCCGTCGCCGCCGCAGCTCCGACGCCGGCGCCAGCGCCCCCATCGCCCTCGCCTCCGCCTCCTCGGTCCAACCTCAACACCTCCTCCTTCCCCTCGTGTGCACGGTGAGCCAGCAACCCGGATACCCCCGTGCCTTCTCTGTACGGCCTGAGACGTCGCCGGCGACCTTCGTCGTCGCCACCCGCGCCACCTTCAGCACCTCCTTATCACTTGCGCACTCCATCCCCGACCACCTCCTCTCCCTCTCCACCTTCTTTTATGTTTCCCATACCCAAGCCCTAACCTTCACCGCTGCGACCTCCTCGCCGGCGCCCCACCGCCGTCGACCCCATCGCTGTCACGCCCTCTGCAACACCAGTAAGCCTTCTCTCCCCTTCCTCCTTCCATTTTCCCTCCGGTTTATCCCTTGGCCGTGCATTAATTTTCCGTTTGCTGTTGTCGCTGTTCGCCGGAATCCGGCCGTGCCGGTGACGTGTCCTGACGATCCAGCGGAGTACTCTGACCCGTGAGGTCCCTTGGTTCGTCGTTTGGGTTCAATCCGTGAACCGTGCGTCCGTCGCGTGTTTCCCCGCCGACGTTACGTTCCGTTTTCCCGGTTCACGACCCATCGAGGCAAGTATCACTTGCTACATGCTATACTATACAATTATATATGTTTTGACTCATTAAACCTGTAAAACTTAACTCGGTATAGTGATTTCTCATTTGGTTGCAATATGACATATATCATTTTACAGTTAACATAAAATTACAGTTTGCCACTTTCAACCTAAGAACCAAGTTTACCTGTTAATCATATTTTACCGTTTAATAGATTGTAGCACTTACCCATGTAGTTCGATCACATTCGGTCATTCGTATTCAAAGGCTTGATATAACTGTATTGCATCATCATTTAAACTATTGCACCGCGAAGGGTGCTCAAAACCTGTTAAATAATACAACGGCTGCACTGTATTTCTGCACTCTTGTGATCGAATGAAACTGCTTATTTAGCTCATTGCTCATTCCATGTTATTAAATACCCTGTTCGATTATATATCTGTCTGTGAGCACATCCACGATATTGTTACATCTTGACTTGACTTTGTCACGCATGGTATATATTGATACACTTGACATGGTACCGTTTACTGTTGACCTGACCTGATGTACCATGACCTGACCTGTTACCTGATCTCGTGCCTAATGCCAACAAACCTGACATGTAGTCCTCATGGACCAATCTTGTTGTCTATCCAGACAAACCTACTTTTACCTGATCCTGTGTTGGCATTAGTTCTTGATTACTGAATACCTGACCTGACACACATAACTTGGGGGTATGGGGAAATCAAAGGTGAACCTGACTTGTAACTCGACAGTTCACTACCTGTTCGAGTGTACACATTCCTGTTTTGTCCCTAGCGGCATGTCTCGGCTGCAGCCGGGAATATTGTGGCCATGATCCCGGGTATGTACGGGATACTATCGAGTGTACACATTCCTGTCTTGTGCCTAGCGACATGTCTCGGTTTCGGCCGAGAATATTGTGGCCGTGATCCCGGGCACGCACGGGATACTATTGAGTTACATCGACGATTCATCAAATTGATTTCAAAGACTTTAGACTAGGAAACCCGATAGAACAGTTTAGTTGCCCACTGCACATTACCCTGCACCGCCTGTTTCACATTATTGCTTTATTCATGTTTAGTTCTGCATTGCCTATTACACTGTTCATATTATACTACTTGTTGACTTGACGCGCTGACGTCTGGGTTTTGCATGACCCAGATTCTCTACCACTGTCGCTGTCCGAGCAGGAGTATTTCAGCCAGCAGGCTGAGTTGTGAGTCCAGTAGTGGTTAGTTTTATTTCCTGCATTTATTTTCTGATGTGAGCCCGCATTATGGGACATACCTTTCAGATATTGTATTGGATCATTTGCTTCCGCATTTATTTATCATTGACTCTTGTTATTCTGGATTGTGGACATGTTTTTAGATAGTTTTATCTTGTTCTTGATATCTCTACAGCCGTAATGTGACTGTGGATGGATACTTCCTACCCACAGGTAGCATGGTTGGCTATGTCACGTGCCCAATCTTGCGTACTCTGGGAAGCGGGGCGTGACATGGTTTTTTGGTATCAGAGCCATAGGTTAGTTGGGTTGATTCTTTTGTAGTTGGGTATTGTACCCAATACACAAATCAGAATACCCGTGTTTAGGAAACATGTCCTGCCACTTTGCCATTTACCATCCTTGAATCGCATTCTTCCTGACTATATCTTTTACGACGTGCAAACTTACTTTGCATGTCGACTCGAAAACCTGATCTCTTGTTATCCCTAGGACTTAGGCGACTTGGGTGGAGTTAAGTAATTGTGGCTATGATACCGCGACATAGTTACAATGCGGTACTCTATTTAAGTATCTTGGAGTTCTAGCCTTGATCTATATATCAAATCTATCATCATGCTAATGTTGGGTGTTTTTTTTATTTCAGGAATATGGCAGGTAAGAATTTGAAGATGTACCAGAGGAGTGTGGACGAAGCCGCCATGCTTGGAGTGATAAGGGGAATGCTAGAAAATCAAAATAGGCAGACCGAGTTGATCCAGTAGCAAGCAGACTCGTTTCAGGAAGGTTTGCAGATCGTTCAGCAGTCTGTAAACAACGTTGGAGCTAAACCAGTTGACCGAGTAGGGACCGTGGCAGATTTCAGACGTTTGGGTCCGTCTACATTTACTGGTTTGGAGGAGCCGTTGCCAGCCGAGCAGTGGCTAGTTGACACGGAGAATTTGTTGATTTCGGCACAGATTCCAGATGACAAAAGAGTTGATGTGGTACACATTCAGTTAGTGGACTACGCCCGAGAATGGTGGCTTGTGGAGGAGACCCGCTTGCCCAAGCCGATCAAGTGGGCGGATTTTTCTAAGAGTTTCCTGGAGAAGTTCTTCCCGCGAACTGTACGGGAGGAAATGGAAGAGAAGTTTATTGGGCTAAGGCAGAATGGAGCACCCGTGGATGTGCATGCAGCAGAATGGACGAGACTCAGCAGATTCGTTGGACCTTTAGTTGCCAACGATGCAGACAGGGCACGGAGGTTCATGCGCAGCTTGGATGTGGACATCCAGAGGCAGATTGTCTCCCTGGGTTTGACCACTTTCTCACAGGTTCTTACGGCAGCTCGGGAACAGCAGAGTTTATCTGGGATGAAAGGGAGCTTGCAGCAGACAGCAGTTGCGGCAAGGAAGCCCGCATTTGTACCTAACAGAGCTCATGGTCGCAGAGGTATTCCAGTAGACCGTCGAGGTGTAGCAACCATGAAGAAGCCTGTGATCGTTGATCGAAGAAAGAGCGTGATTTGTGACTACTGCCGTTTACCTGGGCACGTGCAGAAGGATTGTCGAAGGAGGCTGGGACTTTGTTTGGTTTGTGGAGCGGCTGATCATGCAGTTGGTGCCTGTCCGTCGAAGCTTCGTACGAGGGATGATATTCAGAAGCCTCCGCAGAAACCGTTCCAAGGGCAGAAACAGCTGACTCAAGGACCTAATCAGGCTCGAGCTTTTACCTTGACAGCTGAGGAAGCTAAGGCATCAGGAGAAGTGGTTTCAAGTATTCTACTCGTTCATGGTTTTCCCGCAGTGGCATTATTTGATTCTGGTGCATCCCATTGTTTTATGTCATCCAAGTTTATAACTACACACTCGATTGCCTGCACGACCCTGTCTAGTTTCTGGGACATACACACTGGGAATGGGAATGTATCTAGTAGGGAATGTAAAGACTGTACAGTTGTTGTGTGCGGACGGGAGCTTTTTGCAGATTTCTTGGTGATTGATACGGCAGCTACGAGGTCGTCTTGGGAATGGACTTTCTTGGCACTTTCCACGCTCACATTGACTGTAGGGCAAGGAAGGTAATTTTCCAGATTCCCGGACATCCTGAGTTTACCTTCACTGGAAGAAGCAGTTCTGTCGGGCCAGTCGAGTTTAGGGCTAGGCCGACAAATGTTATTCTTGCAGCAATGGAAGTTGATAGTAGTGAAGAGCCGGTGGTTGTTCGCGATTTTATGGATGTGTTTGAAGATATATCAGGTTTACCGCCGAAGCGAGACGTGGAATTCGCAATTGATCTTATTCCTGGTGCAGCGCCAGTATCCAAAGCATATTATCCAATAGCACCAGTAGAGTTGGAAGAAGTCAAGAAACAGGTTGCTGAATTGCTTGAGAAGGGTTGGATTCGAAGCAGCAACTCGCCTTGGGGAGCTCCAGTCCTTCTAGTAAAGAAGAAGGATGTCACGAGAAGGATGTGCATCGACTATCGAGAATTAAACCGGGTGACTATTAAGAACAAGTACCCGATCCCTCGCATTGGAGAAATTTTTGAGCAGCTTAGTGGCGTGAGGGTATTCTCGAAGCTGGATTTGCAATCCGGATATCATCAGGTCCGAGTGAAAACAGAAGATATTTGCAAGACGGCGTTTCGAACTCGGTATGGACATTACGGGTACCTAGTGATGCCCTTCGGAGTAACGAATGCGCCGGCAGTATTTATGGACTTGATGAACCGAATCTTTTCACCGTTCTTGGACCAGTTTATTATGGTATTCATTGACGATATTCTGGTTTACTCGAAGAGTTTTGAGGAGCATGCTGAGCATTTGAAGATCGCACTGCAGACATTGAGACAGGAGAAGCTTTATGCGAAGACGAGTAAGTGCGAGTTTTGGCTGGAGGAAGTGAAGTTTTTGGGGCATGTTGTGTCGGGCAATGGAATCGCCGTCGATCCCGAAAAGATTGCAGCAGTTCGAGATTGGCCTATTCCAAAGAATGTTGCGGAGATAAGAAGTTTCCTTGGATTAGCCGGATACTACAGGAGATTTGTGAAGAACTTTGCTCGTCTGGCAGAGCCGTTAACCAAGCTTACGCACAAGGAGGTACCTTTTGTATGGACGGATAAGTGTGCGTTAGCTTTCGAGACGTTGAAGCAGAATTTGATAACCGCCCATATTCTGACCGTGCCAGACAATTCCGGAGGATTGGTGATTCACAGCGACGCAGCTGGAAAAGGATTGGGATGTGTTTTGATGCAGCATGGGAAAGTTGTAGCGTACGCATCGAGACAATTAAAGACCCATGAGAAGAATTATCCAACTCACGACTTGGAGCTTGCGGCTGTGATCTTCGCTTTGAAGATTTGGAGACACTACCTTTTGGGCGAGAGAGTCGAAGTTTTTACAGATCACAAGAGTTTGAAGTATGTGTTCACTCAGAAGGAGTTGAACATGAGGCAGCGTAGATGGTTGGAGCTGATGGCCGACTACGACCTTGATCTTAAGTACCATCCGGGAAAAGTTAACGACGTGCCGGATGCGCTTAGTCGGTTACCAGCAATTCAGGTGTTAACTACGCAGAAGGAGATCATTGCAGATTTTCGAAGATTTGAATTGGAGGTTGTGCTACCACGTTCTACGGGACAGTTGATGCAGTTGCAAGTACAGTCGTCCTTGGTTGAGAAGATTAAAGCGGCACAATCGCAGGATCCTAGACTGCAAAAGTTTCGAGAGCAGGTTGAGGCTGGACTACGAACAGATTTACTGGTCCACGAAGATGGTTTGTTGAGGTATGGTAACCGTTTGTGTGTGCCAAAGGGGGATGTTCGTGAAGAGCTTATGAAGGAGGCACACAGTTCAGCTTATTCTATACATCCAGGAGGCACAAAGATGTACCGTGATATTCGACAGCATTTCTGGTGGGAAAGCATGAAACGGGAGATTGCTCGCTTCGTGGCCAAGTGCTTGGTGTGTCAGCAAGTCAAGGCTGAACACCAAAGGGTTGCTGGTTTGTTGCAACCACTTTCGATTCCTCAGTGGAAGTGGGAACATATAACCATGGATTTCGTGACGGCTTTACCGCGGAGTCCAAAGGGCAACAATGCAGTATGGGTGATTGTCGATCGATTGACCAAGGCAGCTCACTTTATTCCTTTCCGGGTTGGTCAATCAACGGAGACTTTGGCAGAACGGTACATGCAGGAGATTGTAAGATTACATGGCGTACCGGTGAGCATCGTGTCCGTTCGAGACACTCGGTTCTTATCACACTTCTGGAGGAGTTTACAGGAAAGTTTGGGGACTCGATTGAAGTTTAGCACAGCTTATCATCCTCAAACTGATGGTCGGTCGGAGAGAACGATCCAAACTCTTGAAGACATGTTAAGAGCATGCATGTTGGACTTCAAGGGTTCGTGGGAGGATCATCTACACTTGGTGGAGTTTTTTTACAACAATAGTTTCCAAGCAACTATTCAGATGGCTCCGTTTGAAGCTTTGTATGGTCGTAAGTGCCGTTCACCTGTTTGTTGGGATGATGTTGGTGAACGAAGATTATTGGGACCAGATTTGGTGGTGCAGACAGTTGAGAAGGTTAACACTATCAAAAAGCATATGAAGGCAGCTCAAGATAGACAGAAGAGTTGGGCTGACACGTCAAGAAGACCTCTAGAGTTCGCCGTGGGTGATTTGGTATTCTTGAAGATATCACCGACTAGAGGGATGATTCGTTTTGGGAATCGAGGAAAGCTTAGTCCTCGATTCGTTGGACCCTTCGAGATATTGGAGCGTGTTGGAGAGGTAGCGTACCGTTTGGCGTTACCGCAGTCCTTGGCGGGTGTGCACGATGTGTTTCACGTATCTCAACTACGAAGGTATGTTCGAGATGAAACACACGTCTTGGATCATTCGGAGTTAACAGTACGGGAAGACCTGACTTTTGAGGAGCGACCGGTTGAAATCATGGATCGAAGGGAAAAGGTTCTTAAGAACAAAGTTATCCCCCTTGTGCTCGTTTCTTGGGGTAATCGATCGCATGGAGAGTCCACTTGGGAACGAGAAGATGAGATCCGACAGAAGTTTCCTCACCTTTTTCTGTAGTTTTCTATCTTGTATTCTTGGAATTTCGAGGACGAAATTCTTTTTTTAGTTGGGTATAATGTAACACCCGAGCCCAATACTACTATTTTCTGTTACTGGTTGAGCATTAGATATTTCTCATTTCATTTAGCTTGCCTGTTTGACACTTGCCATGAAATTTTATCTGGCTAAGTCATTTCTGCATATAACAAATTTTAGCACCTAAAATAAAATTAAAAATATCTATCTTGGCCTACACGACACCCCTAGCCGCGTGGTAGCGTCCGTGCGTCGAGTTCTCGTCCCGTTCGGTGAAACGGGCGAGTTTGGACGACTACGCGCGCGTACAGGTGTCCGACTTGGGGGTATGCTTTTTAATCATAAAACATTTCATTTTAAAATTTGGAACCCGCTTAAAATCCTATTATTTAAATTTCAAATTTTTGGACCCAACCCGGGCGCAATTTGGAAATGTTTCACTTAGCGCCAAAATCCCAAATTAATAAAATATTCGAAACCATATAAAATTTCGTTATAATATAATCTTACTGTTACCTATAATCTATTAAATCTTTTAGTATTTTCTTTTAAAGCTTTCCTCAGCCAATCACGGGGTTCTTAACCCCCGTGGGCCCCTCCAATATCTCTTTCCCTCTCTCTCTATCTCTCGTATCTATCTATCTCTCTCTGGCTTCTCTATCTCTCTCTCTCTAACGTCTTTCTCTCTCTCCCCCTATATATATAAAATCCCCCCTTCATCTTTCTTTCCCCACGAACTGTAGCCACGCGAGAAAACCCATCGCGAACCCTAGCCCTAGCCGCCTTCGCCGTCGCCGCCGCAGCTCCGACGCAGGTGCCAGCGCTACCGTCGCCCTCGCCTGCGCCTCCTCGGTCCAACCTCAACACCTCCTCCTTCTCCTCGTGTGCACGGTGCAGCAGCAACCCGGATACCCCCGTCCCTTCTCTGTACGGCCTGAGACGTCGCCGGCGACCTTCGTCGTCGCCACCCGCGCCACCTTCAGCATCTCCTTATCACCTGCGCACTCCAGCCCCGACCACCTCCTCTCCCTCTCCACCTTCTTTCCCGTTTCCCATACCCGAGCCCTAACCTTCACCGCTGCGACCTCCTCGCCGGCGCCCCACCGCCGTCGACCCCATCGCTGTCACGCCCTCTGCAACACCAGTAAGCCTTCTCTCCCTTTCCTCCTTCCATTTTCCCTCCGGTTTATCCCTTGGCCGTGCATTAATTTTCCGTTTGCTGTTGTCGCTGTTCGCCGGAATCCGGCCGTGCCGGTGACGTGTCCTGACGATCCAGCGGAGTGCTCTGACCCGTGAGGTCCCTTGGTTCGTCGTTTGGGTTCAATCCGTGAACCGTGCGTCCGTCGCGTGTTTCCCCGCCGACGTTACGTTCCGTTTTCCCGGTTCACGACCCATCGAGGCAAGTATCACTTGCTACATGCTATACTATACAATTATATATGTTTTGACTCATTAAACCTGTAAAACTTAACTCGGTATAGTGATTTCTCATTTGGTTGCAATATGACATATATCATTTTACAGTTAACATAAAATTACAGTTTGCCACTTTCAACCTAAGAACCAAGCTTACCTGTTAATCACATTTTACCGTTTAATAGATTGTAGCACTTACCCATGTAGTTCGATCACATTCGGTCATTCGTATTCAAAGGCTTGATATAACTGTATTGCATCATCATTTAAACTATTGCACCGCGAAGGGTGCTCAAAACCTGTTAAATAATACAACGGCTGCACTGTATTACTGCACTCTTGTGATCGAATGAAACTGCTTATTTAGCTCATTGGTCATTCCATGTTATTAAATACCCTGTTCGATTATATATCTGTCTGTGAGCAGATCCACGATATTATTACATCTTGACTTGACTTTGTCACACATGGTATATATTGATACACTTGACATGGTACCGTTTACTGTTGACCTGACCTGATGTACCATGACCTGACCTGTTACTTGATCTCATGCCTAATGCCAACAAACCTGACATGTAGTCCTCATGGACCAATCTTGTTGTCTATCCAGACAAACCTACTGTTACCTGATCCTGTGTTGGCATTAGTTCTTGATTACTGAATACCTGACCTGACACACATAACTTGGGGGTATGGGGAAATCAAAGGTGAACCTGACTTGTAACTCGACAGTTCACTACCTGTTCGAGTGTACACATTCCTGTTTTGTGCCTAGCGGCATGTCTCGGCTGCAGCCGGGAATATTGTGGCCGTGATCCCGGGTATGTACGGGATACTATCGAGTGTACACATTCCTGTCTTGTGCCTAGCGACATGTCTCGGTTTCGGCCGAGAATATTGTGGCCGTGATCCCGGGCACGCACGGGATACTATTGAGTTACATCGACGATTCATCAAATTGATTTCAAAGACTTTAGACTAGGAAACCCGATAGAACAGTTTAGTTACCCACTGCACATTACCCCGCACCGCCTGTTTCACATTATTGCTTTATTCATGTTTAGTTCTGCATTGCCTATTACACTGTTCATATTATACTACTTGTTTACTTGACGCGCTGACGTCTGGGTTTTGCATGGCCCAGATTCTCTACCACTGTCGCTGTCCGAGCAGGAGTATTTCAGCCAGCAGGCTGAGTTGTGAGTCCAGTAGTGGTTAGTTTTATTTCCTGCATTTATTTTCTGATGTGAGCCCGCATTATGGGACATACCTTTCAGATATTGTATTGGATCATTTGCTTCCGCATTTATTTATCATTGACTCTTGTTATTCTGGATTGTGGACATGTTTTTAGATAGTTTTATCTTGTTCTTGATATCTCTACAGCCGTAATGTGACTGTGGATGGATACTTCCTACCCACAGGTAGCATGGTTGGATATGTCACGTGCCCAATCTTGCGTACTCTGGTAAGCGGGGATTGATATGCCGTATTAAAATTTTTCAAGTGCCAAACAACCTAAGCAAGAATCTTGACTAGAGAATTAGGGTTATAAACAACAAGTAAACTACTTTACTTCTAAGTGAGAGGAATTAGAACCTTTGTAGTCCGTTCCTTCGCTTCATAAGCTCCGAGTTGAGGTCCCTTCGCTGCGATCATCAAGTTCCCGGACTCTCGAGAGGCTCCATGAGATGAATGATGCATCTTGCTTGAAGTCTTCGAAATCCAAGACGATCTACCTTGAGGAAACACAAACCCAAGCTCTCACTTCACTAATGGGGTATTAGTGATGCAAACACCCCAATCTAAGTGGCTAGAATAGATGAGGATGATGAAGTAGGAATTTTGCTCTCTTTAGTTTTCTTTATCTCACTTTAATTCATCACAAAAGAAAAAGCTAGTAAGCTTTTGTGAGGAGGAAGAAGAAGATAAGTGTGATGAATAATTGTTGTGGGGTTAGAAAAGCAAACATGGGTTAATCATGGCATGCTTAACCCTTGTAGAGAATAAATCATGGGCTGGGGTTAAAAGGTTAGGTCAACAAATATCTAGCAAAATATCTAAAGAGTGGACAAAGTCAACACAAAGAAATATCTTAACTTTAATCCACAATTTAGAATTAACTAAAATGAAAATGTTAACCCTAATTTAAACCCTAGCATGGTTTAATCTCATAAACCCTATTTGCATTCATAACCTAGCATGCTACAATATTATATATCACATATATAATATTTAATGTAACAAAAGAAAATAATACAATTAACATATATCACATATATATCAATGTATCAACAAGTGAGAAAAAGAATCATTTAAGTGAGCTTATATTAGTTAATGTAATGTAATATATCACATATATAATTATACATTAAATTATTAAATCAACACTTGATTTAATAATCCGGTTATATTATATATAACCGACTAATATAATATGTATCATTTTATCGAATCAACACTTGATCCGATAACCCGGCTATATCACATATACCCGGCCGATATCACATATCGTGAGAATCGAATACGGTATCACATACACGTATTATTCTCGGTCCCGCACATATCACATATGTGCTCCTACTCCGTTTTGCCTAAGCCAGGAAACCTCTGTGTAGGACTCTAAAGAATCGTCAATACGCCGGCAGTAGGTGATGATCATATCAAACACCCATAAGCTGCAAGCGGTCAGCTAAACATAATAGCCACCCGGGTATTGAGCGATCAGAAGATCAACAAGCAAGCGTGCACACACTCCTGTGAATCCAATCAGTAACACTTCCGTACAGTCCGGTCTCTTCGTCTGATATGTCACATATCCAGTCTAGGGTGGTAAACGTCAGACCCCAGTAACCGATAAGTCGTGTCGATGTGAGGCTTATAACGGGTCGAGAAACTACTGATAACACTTACCAGTATATCTCCATATCAGCCCTGGCCAGGGAATTCCAGTTATAGCCAATCGAACACTGCGCAACATCAACCCCCAATACCGGGAGAAACGAAACCCTTCCTATCGCTCATTGCCTCCATGTGATTTAGGACTGTACCCAAAAGCCACCGTTTTGCACGTTCTCATGAACGTGGTAAGGTGGAAATCAAAGCACAGTAGGAATCACACAAGACTCTATGACGATCTCGGGTCTACAAACTAACCTGTACCAGTGTCATCGGTGAACTGCTATCTGACGATAGGTATAATACTATCTAGGAGTTCTCGGCGAGTCCATTCTGTTGGATATAGTGCTCTCAGAGTCAATTATTGGATCACAGGCACGTGATTGCAATGATTGAGGGAGGACCTATGCCGGTAGGACAGTCTTACTCGAGATGATAGTATGTTTTCTGGTTTATCTTTATCATCGTGTACTGCTTTAGGTGACCTTACGAGTCGCTATTACACGTTGATAGAGTCCCTAGGATTCTTGCTTGACTACCAGCAGTATGAGGGCGATCATATACATGAGAGCTGGAGTCTATAAGCACATCCTTAAAAGGTCCCTAGTCGTGGGAGTTTCGAGACAGGGCATCGATTCTCCAGAGTAGACTAGTGTATACAGTCGAGACCCCGACGAGAGGCGGTGGCTGGTCTCACAAGCCACTGGTGTCAGTTGGTTCACCTAAGATGTATACATGTGCTCATTGGGTTATGACTACACCGGACAGGACTCGCCGGGAGCCTGCTAGTTGGTATTATACCTGACGTCGGATAGCAGTTCCCAGGTGACATGTGTACAGGTTAGTTCATCGACCTGAGATCGTCATTTGTCTCGTGTGAGTTCCTACTGTACTTTGATTACTACCCTACCACGCTCAAAGGAGACGTGCAAACAGGTTTTAGTTGGGTACAGTCCCGAGCCACATGGAGGCAGTGAGCGTATCTGCAGGGGTTCGTCTCTCCCGGTATTGGGGGTGAGGTCGCGCTGTGTCTAGGAGAGCCAGTACATGAAAAGTCCTTGGCCAAGGCAGGAGATTTGCTGGTAGGTATTCCAGTAGTATCTCAGGGTGTTCTGGGCTACACTCCGACACGACTTGTACCGCTTTTGGGGGTCTGACTTTTACCAACCCCCTAGGCCCGCCATGCGATGCTCATAGACGAACGGACCGGACTGTACGGATATTGTCACTGACAGGCTCAGTTGGATGTCAGGATGAGTTCGCTCGTCGACGTCCCTTTCGGTCAATAGCTGGTAGCCCGTCACGTATGGCTAATACCTCTGACGTGCTAGTGGTTAAATCCACAGCCATAGTATTGACGAGTCTTTAGAGTCCACCACACACACAGTTACTTAAGTTTCGGGCAAAACGCTGTAGAGGCCGTATGGAGATATGGCAGGGTTCGATCAGATACGTGCGGTATTGCACGGATCGTGATCGGATGGATTTTACTAGCCGGCTTTGGTTTAAGCCGGATCCTAGTATTAGACAGTGTAGTTTTTGTCTCTTTGCATTTGTGTTCAGTGGGAATACAAATGCGGGCATGTTTATGCAGTAGCGGGGTTTTCCTGTAATTTATTACGGGATCAGTTTTCTGAGGTTGCCAGTTTGCATTCCGTTCCGGCCGGTTTTCCTTTGTTCCTTCGCGGCCGGACTTTCTGATGGAGGGGGTTATTTGCATTTGTGCAAATAAGTTTTTGTGGAGGGGTTTCTTGCATATGTGGATTATGATATGACCATCATCATGAGATTCCTTTTGAATCAATCCTAGCATTTATGAGATTGGATTTTGATAAGGTTTGATTAGGAAATGGTGTGACCATTTTTGTGGATGAATATAATTCATATTCTTTCCTTGCATTGCTTGCAATTTTTTCCACTACCCATTTTCTTGTAGGGGCCGGCCACATTAGAAGATAGGGAGAGATTGATTTTAGTGTGTGGCATTTTTCCTTCATCTCATTCTTTGCAAGAAAATGATAGCTCCATTCTTCCAAAGCTCTTTTTGATTCTCCACCTCCATCCTCCATGGAAACTATAACCCCAAAGAGGCAACCATTCTACACTACATCTACAGCAAATCTTGGACGCGTCGGCTAGCCAACTTCACGCCCGAGTTGCCTCGGTCCAGAGGTGGGAGCCCGTAAAAGACTTTGGCTGCGTGGTGCCCTTTCCGACGAGGACGTGACGGACGGAGATTCCGCGGGAGATCGGAGTGGAGACGAAGACCGAAGGATACGGATCGCTTGGTATACTTCTCTACTCTTATTCTAGTTTGCTAGTAGCTAGGTTAATGGCCCGATCCGGGATAATAGTGCGCGGTGGTGCCGGTTTGCTAGTTTGCAAAGTTTTTCGTTTCTGCGTTTCCGGCGTCGGATCGACGGCCGGGGTGCCGCCGTGCACTTACACATTCAGTGTACCCAGTCTCCACTGAGCACCCGTATACCATCTTTGATGTCAAACATCGATGGATATGGGATCATCCATCGCCCATCATATGATTCAAGATGCGTATACGCTAGTCTGCTCTGGAGTATGGATGACCTATCTCAATACTCTCTCGACTAGGAACAGTTACAGGATGTACTCTTGGACTACCCTGGCCCCACTAGTATGATCTGCATCATAGTCCTAGCAGTCGAGTACATATGCTAAGGGCTTTATCAACATGTGAGAGCAAGACAGTAAATCAATACAAGTCAACATGTTAAGACAAAATGAAACCAGATAGCATACTATCATATCGAGCAAGAAAGTCCTCTCGATATATATCCAAGCATCCAGTATAATATACATCATATGTACAACAATAGCCTCTAGGGCATATACATAACTAACACATCGAGCATCCAATACCTTTGTATTGTGATAACAATGGAGCTGTGGCTTTGGCCAAGGAACCCAGGTCCCATCAGCGATCCAGGCATATTCTGAGGCAGTATCACCTGATCCAGGAGATAGTTGATCGCCGGGAGATCGAGGTTAGGAGATTTGACACGAAGAACAACACGGCAGATCCACTCACAAAGGCCATACCCCAGATTCAATTTGAGAGACTCTTCGAGATGTTGGGTATGAGATACTACAACAACTCGCCTTAGTGCAAGTGGGAGATTGTTAGTTATATGTATGCCCTAGAGGCCATTATTGTACATATGATATATATTATAGTGGATGCTTGGACATATATAGAGGGGACTTTCTTGCTCAACGTGATAGTATGTTATCTGGTTACTCTTTGTCTTAACATGTAGAATTGTATTGTGATACTGTCTTGCTCTCACATGTTGATAAAGCCCTTAGGATGTATACTTGACTACCAGGACTATGATGGAGATCATACTAATAGGGCCAGGGTAGTCCACAAGTACATCCTTTAATTGTTCCTAATCGAGGGTGTATCGAGATAAGGCATCGATATTCCAGAGTAGACTAGCGTATACGCTTCTTGACCCATATGATGGGCTATGGATGATCCCACATACATTGGTGTTTGACATCAAAGATGGTATACGGGTGCTCATTGGAGACTGGGTACACTGAACGAACTCGCCGAGAACTCCTAGTTGGTATTATACCTATCGTCAGATAGCAGTTCTATGGTGACACTGGTACAGGTTAGTCTGTAGACCCGAGATCGTCATAGAATCTTGTGTGATTCCCACTGTGCTTTGATTTCCACCTTACCACGTTCAAGAGAATGTGCACAACGGTTGTTTTTGGGTACAGTCCCAAGTCACATGAAGGCAATGAGCGATAGGAAGGGATTCGTCTCTTCCGGTATTGGGGGTTTATGTTGCGCTGTGCTCGATTGGCTATAACAGGAAGTCCCTGACCAGGGCTGATACGGAGATTTACTGGTAAGTGTTATCAGTAGTTTCTCGACCCGTTATGAGCCTCACATCAGCACGACTTATCGGTTATTGGGGTCTGAGGTTTACCACCCTTAAACTAGATATGCGATATATCAGATGAAGAGACCGGACTGTACGGTAGTGTTACTGACAGGCTTTACAGATGTATGAGCAGGCTTGCTTGTTGATATTCTGATCGCTCAATACCCGGGTAGCCGTTACGTCCAGCTAGTACCGCTGACGGCTTGTGGGTGCTTGATATGATCATCACCTACTGCCGGCGTATTGACGAGTCTTTAGAGTCTATACAGAGGTTTCCTGGTTCAGGTGAAATGAAGTAGGAGCACATATGTGATATGTGCGGGACCGAAATTCCTTTCATCTTGTGGAGCTATTCTAGAGTCTGGAAGATCATTACTTGGAGCGAAGGGACTACTACACGGAGCTATTGAAGTGAAGAACCGGTCTACAAAGGCTGTATTCCATGTTCACTTAGATGTAAAGTTGTTTACATATTGTATTGTCTAATTCTCTAGTTAAAGATTCTAGGGTTAGGGTTGTTTAGCATAGCAAATTTTTGAAAATGGCATGGACGATGCCTTCCGAAACCTTGCTGTCGTGCTAGGCATTCCTACACAGCTAACGCTATCCCAGCTCCTCAAGCTCCAGTAACAGACAGACCAGCCTCGAAAGGCAACAGGCCAAATGTGGTGATCTCGAGGGCACCACTACCCAAACACAAGTCGGTGTTTGAACGACTTTTCTTGGCCTCATCTGGGGGCAAGGCCATCAACACCAACAAAGCAACAAGGCATCTCGGGCAAGCTCCAGCATTGCCCCTGACAACTGCTCAATCGGGTATCTTCTCTAAGCTCCATGTCAATCGACTCGCGATGGCTTCCTGGATGACGAATGCCCGTAAAGCCCTCAAAATCGAGAAGCTGAGGCAGAAAAGGCTCAGATACAGAGCCAACAGAAGGGCTAGGGCTCCTGCTAGGCTAAACTTCATGAGCTTCTAAGAACAGGGTAACCCCGCAACAATAGCTGAATCGGCTGTAAAGCTCGATAACTCTTTTGAACCACTGAAATTGGTCCAGAAGAATGCCATGACCTCGAGAGTCAAGAAAGCTGCGATCCGGATAGCGCCACCCAAGGACCAATCAAACCAACTGTCTTCAGTCGCCTTTCCTTTCCAGAAGAGAAAGGCCCACGACGATGGTCCGAAAAATCAGCCGCCAAAGATAAAAAGATGGCTGGATATGTGGTCCACGCTGTCTACATGGTGGAAACGCGCAGCAAATGCAAGGATAGGGCCACCACATCTCAAATCCAATCTGGGTTGAATGCGGCTGCCACTTTCCAAGACCAACCTCCTTTGGAAGGTAATGAAAACCCTTCCAGTGAGGTTGATAAGCAGAGAGATCCCTCAGTTCATGAAGTGTCGGGCTCGGAAAGCGAAGGGGAGCCAATCTTCTATCCCAAGACCGCAGAGCAGCAACTTCTCCAAGAGCTCCAAAAGCAGCTCAGAAACAAAGACAGGGAGATGGCCAAGCTCTACTCGAAAATTGACGACTTGACAAACGTCGTCTTACAGCTTACGGCCCAACTTGCCTCTCAGCCGCCCAATCAAGTGCAGGGCTCTACTCATGAACCGAGAAACGGTGCCCTGAGACAGCCGACGCCTATTCCCTCAAATCCAAAGGTGGGCGAGCTGCATGAAAGTCGGCTGCATCCTATCTCGGGAAATGTCTTGACTACCGATGACAGCAGCCCGCTAACGCAGGATCAAATCATGGATTTGGTCACCAACAAAGTCAAAACATTAGTAGCCGAAGCCGAAACGCAAAAAGATATCAGCAGTAGTGGAAGACCATATCCCTCTCGGTATGATCTGGTAGAGTTTCCTGGCACCCATGTCATCCCCAAGCTCGGAAGATTTGAAGGGACGGGAAATGCAAATCAGCACATTACCCATTTTAAAGCCTCATGCGGGAATACTGGGGGCAATGATGCGCTTCTCCTCCGCCAGTTCGTTAATAGCTTAACCGATGTCGCTTTCAACTAGTACGCGGGCATACCGGATGGCCCCATTACTACTTTCGTCCAAATGGAATCTTTGTTCCGACAAAAGTTCATGAGTGTCAGCGATAAGATCACCAATGCTGATCTCGTAAGGACCAAGACAAAGAACAACGAAATCAGCATGGATTTTATAACCCGCTAGTGCAATCTCTCCATCAAATGCGAACCGTCGATAGAGCAGGACCTATCTGTCAGTCTCCTCGTCGGAAATCTCAACAATTGGATGACCCCGTTTCTATGCACCGCGGATCTCAAAACATTCCAAGAGCTGACCAGGAAAGTTCAGATGTTGGAGCGCTCAAAAAAGGTGTCCTCCTCTGATTCCCAAAATAACAGTAGGTCCTGGAGAAACCGAAAGGACGATAATCCCAAAGGAGGAAATTCCGACGATGTTGATTCTTTTAACGCTTCAACTAACCGAAATAAGCGAGAGATGAGCGAGTCTAATGCCAACAAGCTTCGAAAGCCAGTGTTCGGAGAGGGAGAAGAATCTCCACTGAAAGAGAAGCTGGATAAGGTATATTCCTTCAGAAGGGACAATGTCACGCCCCGCTTCCCGGTATACGGCGAAAGGGACGCGACTGATCCGCTACTTATATACTCAGAAGTACATACGCTAAGCGTATCTAAGCAATAATAGGTAAATACACAAGAGAAAAGGTATAATAAAAACAGCAACTTTATTTATTAACATTCTTTCTGTACAATGCATGGAAATGTAAATACATCTGATGAAAACAATGCCTAAACAATGGCATAACAGAAAAAGAAAAGTACTGGAATGAAATGTGTACAATGAAGCTAGATCTCGGGGTCTTCAATAATCAAGTCCAAGTCCTCGATGCTGGGCTCCGTCTCCAGAAGGTCCGAAACACCTGACAACATTCAAAGAAGAAAGAAATAGAATGTCGTCAGCGAACAGCCCAAAGAGAAGAGGAAAGTAGAATAGACAGAATAAGAAGGTATCTTTTAAAGTTGTATTATATTGTTGTAATATTGTATTAACGCTGTTGTTTGTAGCTTGGTACAGAAGGATACCAGTGTATACAAGAGGAGTCTCACTTGCCCCGGAGACTAAGGTATCAGGAACTCAAGGAACCGTTATGCCACGGTACAACAGCAATTGGATTCATGTTAGGTGTCTTAATCTTACCGTCTCGTGCCACTCTTAACACCTTCCGTACCAATTTACCTCTTAAACCCCGTAGTGTCTTTTTTGTATTGTTTGTCTTGTAAATTGTATTGATGGTATAATTGGTTGATTGACCGAAACCATGATATCAGTAAACGGATGTAACCGTAGAATCATGTAAATGGAATAACTGGAGAACCATGTAAATGGAATATATATCCATGGTTCGGTCTAGTCAAATTGTATAGATTGATAATTTGATTCATGAATTCATGTGTTCATATTGAATTGGAATATTGTAGATTGTAGATTGTACTTGAATCATATTCAAGTCAGATATAATCAGACTCAAACCCGAGTCAGACAATTAGAAAAGTAAATCAAATCTTGATTATTTCTTAAACCTATAATTGCTATGGTCCTTAGGGTAATTTACAAAACTTGAGAGGGTTTTATGTAAAAATACTTTTATATACTTTTTCAAAATACACCCCAAGCATTTATTATTCGTCTTTAGGGTTATACTGAATGTGGATTTTATATTGTGATATTTCTAATGAAAATATCCTAAATTCAGAAATAAAGGTATTTATTTGTAATATTGATTTGTATGGAATTCATGGTATTTTAGTGTAAAATTGATTCTTGTGAATTTTAGAGAGGAAAAAAATGGAATATTTATATCATAACAAAATAGGTATTTTAATGATAAATATACATATATTTATACAAAAATAATTTTAATATATTTTTTTATATTATAAAATCTTATTTTCTTAAGATGTCGTATTTTAAATCTTTCGAGACCGAATGCTCCTTGCGGATGTCTGAATCTCGCACTACTAAGCCCGAGGATGTGCGATAATCCGCACCATCCCGAACGGGTTCCCCAAAATAGATTGTAGCGGCGCTTTGCAAAGATTGTATAAATACTAATCCTTTAGAAAACGGTTTTATAAAGTAAGTGGTATTTATTTGTAAGGATGTCAATTTTCCGTATTCTATGTTCTAGGGTCTCCTAAGTCAACTAGACTGTTCCTAACTGATCCAAAACGACAAGTTGTGAGATTCCTCAAATCGCCTTTTCACCGCCAATTGTGGCCAGGTAAGTACAAGTGAAGAAAGGAGGGATCCGCTCACGAATCACCGTGCGACGGGCCTTTTAAAGTTACCTTTCTCACTTGCCCAGTGTTCCCCTCCGAATGGCGGCGCACAGGACCGCGAAGTCCTGGCACTGAGATTCGGGGCAGATGCTATTTGGTTTTATCCGTCCACCTCTCCGAAGATACCAAGTTGATTTATGGCACCGTGTATCGTAGGTTTAGACGGATGCGGCCGATGTAGCAGACTTCGTCAGATTCCCCCTCGCTTGAGGGGTTTTTTGATTGTGGGGACGCTCTTCCCTGCAGGCGCAAGCCCCTGCAGTTAATTACGCTACCGCATCACGGTAACAACTTTCTCCTTCTCCAGAATTTCACTTCGTGTCGTGTGTGTTTGTTTTGTTTGTGGTTGCCCGTGGATTGTATACGGAGACTGAGTAATGTCGTCGTCCGTAGGACGTGGATTAGTCCAAATCCGTATTTACTTAGATTTGGGTTTGGTGTTTTTAGTTTAAGGATGCATTAGTCGCGTTGCGGCTAAGATCAACTTAAACGTTCATTAAGGATACGATAGTCCTGTTTGAGACTAAGATCAACTTAACGTGATAATCCATTTAATATCTGGCCATCGGGACTCGTCACCTCTCCAACGTCGTTGAAGGATTACAACGGCAGATGTCAGAGGAGTTCAGAGATGTACCCTTGAACCAAAGTCAATTTGGGGTTTTATAGTCTATTTGAATGTATAAGGATACATTAGCCGTGTTTGGGGCTAAGATCAACTTAAACGGGACCGTTTAGATCCGGCAAAAGAGCATTTGGAGACTCTATTGTTCCAGTTTAGGGACGTTGCGGTCCATAGGTAGTTTAGGGACGTTGCGGTCCATGCTCCAGTTTAGGGACATGGTGGTCCATGTTCCAGTTTAGGGACGTGGTAGTCCGACATTAGTTTAAGGACGTTTCGGTCCAACATTAGTTTAAGGACGTTTCGGTCCAACATTAGTTTAGGGACGTTTCGGTCCAATATTAGTTTGTGTGGTCGTCGGGACCCGTCACCTCTCTGACGTCGTTGAAGGATTACAACGACAGTCGTCAAAGGAGTTCGGAGATGTACCCTCGAACCAGATATAAATTGATTTAAGAGAGAGCTGTGCTCAGTCAATTTTATTTAAGGACTTACGGCCAAAATTGGGCTAAGTCCAGTGGAAAATGTTCAACACCTTTATTTATTTCCGGTCTATTAGACCTGTGCTAGGGCTTTGCCCACACTTAAATAATGCATTGCATTACTTCAGGCCATTTATGCCCATTTTGACTGGGCTCTGCCCTTTTTATTATGATGCAGATCATTTGTTTTGGTCCACTGGACCTTTCAATTGGGCTCTGCCCTTTTAAATAATGCATAGCATTTTATTTATTAGGCCTGTTAAGCCTTTTAATTGGGCCTGGCCCTTCAGGAAATGAAATGCATTGCATTTGTCAGGCGCTTTGCGCCAATCACTGAGCGCAAGCGCTTGTGGTGAGGACATGTGTCATGCTCTGGCGAGCGCAAGCGCAACAGCGCAGTGCGCTGCGCTAGTGCGCTGCGCTGTTGCGCTGCTAACACGTGGCGCGCTCTGGTGAGTTGCGCCAACAAAGGAGCGCAACAGCGCAATTTTTCAAGAGCAAAGCACTGTTTTTATATTTTGGTTGATTTTAAATCAAAGAAAACAAGTTTTCCTTTGTTTTCAAGGAACCAATGGTTCATAAGAAAGTGCAAAGCACTGCTATTACTTTTTTATTTTATTTAAGATTATTGATCTTGTTCTTAGATCAATAGTCTATCCATAAGAGAATTTTCTCTTTCTCCTAAAGGTTTTTACCTTCTGTTGTTCTTGAAGAGTTCTCAAGAGTTCTCTTCTCTCTTTTTTTTTAGAAAGATGTTGATGCCTTTGAATTGAGGCCTAGGGTCCTTTTTATAGTGCCCATAAATTAGTTAAATTTGTTAAAGAGATCTTTCTCTGAGTGATTTGGGGAATTTTCCCCACCGTTGGATCTTTGATCCAAAGGCTTCTGCTTTGCAGAAGAAAATCTTCTTGTTTTAACAAGAACAGAAAAGATTTCTTGAAATTTTAATTCTGTTTGGCGCAGATGCCCCAGCGCGTGACACGTGTCGCGCAGGGCACAGCGCAGCGCAACTGCGCTAGCGCAACTGCGCTGACACGTGTCGCGCAGCGCATCTGCGCTGACACGTGTCGCGCAGCGCACAGCGCAGCGCACAGCGCAGCGCAACAGCGCTAGCGCGTCTGCGCTGACACGTGTCGCGCAGCGTAGCGCCTGCGCAACTGAAGCGTTGCTTCCTTTAATAGAGCTTTGCTCTGATTGGGCGCGCTTTCTTGGGCGCTGCGCTGACGTATCAGCGCCTGACATGTGGCGCGTTGCGCCCGAGATTTGAAGCGTTGCTTCAAAATTTTGAATTTTGAATTTCAACAGAGCTTTGCTCTGATTGGGTCAAACAAATGCCCCCTCACCGTTGCGCTCACGTGGCGCACACGTGAGTGCAGCGGTGGTAAGATCCTGACCGTTGGATCAACGGGTGAGCTCAAGGGGCGCAAGCGCCTTATAAATTGGACCTATGGCCCTTTAGAAAACTTCACCATTTTCTAGATTTTGATTCCAGAGCTTTGCTCTTGCTTAGAACTTCAGAGCTTTGCTCTCGTTTCCAGAACTTCAGAGCTTTGCTCATTTCCAAAGTTAAAAACTTTAGGTAAAATTAAATCAAATTAACTTAAATTAACCTTAACCAAAGAGCTTTGCTCTTACAGAACTTTTGATCTAAATAGATCCCCATTGGGGTTTTATAAACAGAGATTTGCTCTCAAAAACTTGTAGATCTACAGGGATCTTGTTCATAAGTTTTAACCCATGAACAGAGCTTTGCTCATAGATCATCTGTGGATCTTTTAGATCTAAAAAAATGAAAAGTTTTCACAAGTTTTTCATGGATTTTCCAAGATTTCAAAAATTTTAATTCCCTTAGGTGTAGACATTTTCTGATGGACCTTTCCATTATCACCATAGAGCTGTGCTCTTTTTTAAGGAATCTTATTTTCCTGGGGCCAGAGTTTGACAAGTGTCACTCTGTGACAGAGCTTTGCTCTGAAAGAGGAGATTTTCTTCTTGTCTCTAGGGATTCTTCCCACCCCCCTTTTTTTTATAAATGGGAATATTTTCCTGGGGACCAACTGACAATCTCATCCAATGATGAGGTTGTCTGACGTATTGTCATCCAGATTTTGTGGGTCCCCTTTTGGTCTCCTACTCACTGCACTGCTGTGTGGTGTAATTAATTAATTTTAATTTAATGCATTTTTTTTAGATGCCAAACGTTGGAATTACAACACTAACGGCTAAATTGTTCTTTTGCAGCGATCATGTCTCTAGACACTTCATTCTCGTTCGTCCGCTCGGAGGAGGGATTTCCTGAGGCGCCCTTGGACCGTGAAGTCCTGACCATGATTAAGGAGTACGACCCGGAACACAAGAGTCTCCACCTTTGGGGGTCGTGGTATAATCAAATCATCATGGGCCGACGGAGCTTCACATGCGCGGTGCCGTCAGAACCCATAACGGCGATTCATTACGCCAGCCCACCCCCGGTGCAGTACGCCGTGGAGATGGTTGATTGGACATCAAAGGGCTTCCTACACCCCGCCATAGATGCGATTCCGGTTCAGCGTCCCATTGTTTTGGATATCCTGGGGCGCCGCATCTGTCAAGGCGAGGCGCGACCTTGGGGGCAATCATATA
This sequence comes from Agapanthus africanus, assembly GCA_030015575.1. Taxonomy (NCBI): domain Eukaryota; kingdom Viridiplantae; phylum Streptophyta; class Magnoliopsida; order Asparagales; family Amaryllidaceae; genus Agapanthus; species Agapanthus africanus. The sequence goes on from JASDDO010000187.1 coordinate 358,461, forward strand.
ATATCGGTTTGATCCCCCGCCACCCAATCGGCTATCTGCCGTGGGCCCGGTATATCCTGTCGACGAAGAAGTCGCAGTTGATAAGATTAGGATTGTATACCGCAGTCTATGTTTCCCTCTTCCAGTATCCCACGCTTCCCACCTGGTGGTTCAAGGCCTTCCTGGAGCAGTGGAACATTCCTACCCACACTTTCCTTGCCATGGATCGGGAAGTGTCAATCTCTTTGGAAGAGTTTACGGAGGTATCCGGTCTACCGGTCATGGAGGAACATTATGAAGAGTTGCTCCCGCCGGATGAGTACGTCTTTGGTGCTAAGCCGGTGATAAGAGGGCTCATGTCGGAGAACACTGTTCAACATCAATTTCCAAGTCTGATCAAGGTGTTGAACATCTACGAGGCCCTTTTCATTGAGCGTGGGAGCCGCGGAGTTAATTTTGAGGATTTCATTGCTCGGTTCCTTCATCCAAATGTCCTCTCGACGGAAGCTGCCAAGTTTGCCAACCTTGAGGACCCTTTTGGTTTAGGTTTGGATAACCTACCAGCGAAAGACATAGACCAAAAGAACTTTTTTCTTCCTAACTCCCCAACCATGTCTTTTGCAAAAGTCGCAGCCCCCGAGATGGACGAGGAGGCCTTCTTTTTAGGATTTCTTGGGCTTTGGCTGAGTTGGTTTGCGCTCCCAATGCACTCTCACCGCATGCGGCCCTCTGTTTTTTACCCGGCCCACCGAATGACTATCGGGGTAAAGGTGGCCGTTGGGATCGCCGGTTTGGCGCACTTATATCATGGCCTCAGTCGAGCAGCGGATGCTAATGAGCCTGGGGTGTTGCACGTGGTCTTCCCGATGCATTACTTTATGTCGTGGCTCGAGCTACATACAGCGGGTGTCTTCGGCATGCATAAAAGGCCCTCGTTCTACGAAAGGTGCAGTTTTCCTCGCATTCTATAGTTGATCGGCGCATTAATTGTAAATCCATCTCCACGAGATGCCAGGTGTTTACTCCTTCGCTCCCACACCGTTGGAACCGGTGTGTCTTTCATTGACAAGGTGTTGACTATTGGAAAAACGTCCACCACCGCAGTGCGGCCATTGCAAGGCATTTTCAAGGATGGAGCTTCAGTTTTAACGGCCCGGGAGACCCTTCACCTATATTCCATCAGACCGGGCTTCTTGGTGTTTAGGCAGGACGGGGCAGCGATCTTCATGAGATATAACCCGCATCGTTTCACCCAACAGCTGAGCTATAATCAAGGGGTACCGCTGGAGGCTTTTTTATCGGAACCTGCCGCGACTGAAGAAGGGATGGAGAGGGCACTGCATCACTTCATGCATCTAAACACGGGCTCTCACTTCTTTATCAGTGAGCCGGCTTGCGCCCCCCGACTTCTTAGGGTATACACAGAATGGTATAGTCATTCGACGGGAGCGGTCATAAAGGAGGAAAGGCGGATGCTGATCGACCGTAAGGGTGCACCTCCAGGTAGCGATCGCAACGCTCCTCTGGTGCCAATGACCCCGGTAATCCCCCCTTTAAAAGATGCCAAAGCCGGACCCTCGCGTGTGCAAAGTCCTCCACATGAGTTGCCGCTCCCTGATATCACAGATGCACCTCCCGCACCCTGTGCTCTAGTGGAGACAGTGGTTGTACCCTCACCGGAGTCTGGCGTGGGTGCGGACATTGGGACCCGTCGTCCCAAAGTGGCTGCTAAACGGAAGTTGATCCCCCGTGAGCCTAGGGTCGGAGGGCAAAAGAAAAAGAAGTCGCTTTTCGCCGCGGACGTCGTGTTCGGTCAGGAACCTCATGCCCCCTATGCCGAGGGCCTGATCGAATATGGGACTAACGAAGGACTAGTGATGCCGCAGCCGGACGATACAGACTTGGAGGCTGCTCTCGAAGCTTCAGCGTGGTTGGCGAGGCGTGACGCGTGGCTGGCCAAACTAGCGCAATCAGGTAACTACTAGTCGCCTTTTCTTTATTGTAACATATCCTCTTCATTGCCTTTGACTAACGCTTTTCTTTCCTTTCTTTCAACAGGCATCACTGATGAAGAAGCCATTGCCGCTTCTCTGAAGACTTTCCAGGAGGAGGAACGTCTTAGAGCATCTATGGGCCTTAGTAAGTTTCGACTCATCAAGTTTTCATTTTCCTTGTGTTATGGTCGATCTAACCTTTCCCTTTTAATCACAGGAACCTCAATGCCATTCCTTCCAAGTGACGCAGATGTTCTACCAGCTGCCGATGTTCCTGCTTCCTCTGGACGACCGCAGGAGGTTCGTCTTGAAGAGCCGATGAGAGATGCCTTAAAGGCTCTGGAGGCATCTCTGAACGAGGATGACGACGCCTTGAAGGAGACGTCACAAAGGTCCATTGTGACAGCTAGGGAGGAAAGAAAGCGGCAAAGGCGTGAGGCGAAGGCGCGCCGGGCTACCTTGGCTGCGGGAGCGGGCCCCAGCACCGTCCCTCGCGCCGACACTCCATCTGAAGAGTCCCCTGTTGCCCTATCCACTGCCCGCAGGGAGGTGGCGCGCGCAGTTCGGAGCGCAAATAGCAAATCCGCTTCAGGTAATATTTCTCTCAGAGTTTTTGTTATAAGGATTTTAATGCCATTGGTCCTTATATCTCCTATCTTGCAGGGCCAAGTCCGATCGAGGGGGAGGCGGAAACCGTTGATCCCAAAGAAACAGAGAAGGCGGTACCTGCCGAACTCGAGCCGACGGTGGGCAACGTCGTTGTGGCTTTGGAGCCTAAGGTGGAGGTCGAGGGGCCTGCAGCCGAGAAGGTCATTGATGCCGAACCTGAAGTGGTGGCAGATGATATGATCATTATAACTGAGCCTAGGGTGGTGACGGATGAGGCGCTCGAGGCCGGCGATCTCGTGGTGATGGTGGATGATACAACCGCGACTACCGAACCTGAGAAAGTAGTGGGTGAGGTAGCCATGATTCCCGAGGAAGAGTCAACCGCTCCTTCTCTGGAATCTGGCAATACTCCAGTCATAGCCCTCCCCGTTTATGGTCCTCCGCCGTCTCCAGGTCTCGTGAGCACCACGACGGTTCCTATTGAGTCAGGTGATGAGGCCACGGGCGGTGGTCTCATGTCAATAGAGGAGGGAATCGCCTCTGTTTCAGCCGGTAGCTTATCAGTAAATCCCCAGTTGCTATCCTTTTTTTTATCTTACAATCCTTTCTAACAAATTCGCATTTGTTGTAATGCAGGTGCAGCCAGTGCCAATGCCGCACTGCTCGAGGGAGCGCCTTCAACGACTGCCTTGACGGTGGTCACTTCTCAACCCTCTCTCATACCCTCGAAGATGTTGGAAGGTATGGGTTTGTAATTTATTAATCTTATCTTCCAGAAGCATAATTTGTGTACTAAAGTTATACTATTGTGTCTTTCAGGAGTGCTTTTTGACCATCTTTACCAGATGTTGCTCCCACACTTCTCCTTCCCATCCGAACTCGCTTCTTCATCTGGTGGCGTTGGTGAGTATGATTTCCATTGATATTCTTCTTTCTTGATTGATGGAATTACTTCTAAACCCCTTTTTTTTCGACTGCAGTATTACAAATCGAAGGAGGGGATGAAAGATCGACTGCGCTGCCGACCCTTCCGGCCCTACCATCTGCCTCAGCTGGTACAGCGACTATCACATTGATAAATCCCCCTTTTTATTTTCTGAACTGTTATCTGATCACATCTTGTTTCTTTTCAGCTGTCGTTCCGGTCTCAGCGCCCTTTGAATCTCGCATCATAATGCCAGCAGGTCCTTACCTGAGACGTCCATCTTCGAAAGGCGCCGCGAACAGCTTACGTATGTTGAGCGATTACATTGAGGAGCTCGACGTCGAGACCCCTACCTCTGCTGCGGATTTTGCTATAGCGGTTAACCCGATGCTGGTGATACTCGTGAACTTTCATGACGAGGGTATCATCGCATCTTGGGTTAACCATTGCAGGGAGATCAAGGCCCGCCTGCATCGGTTGGAGTCGCTGCGTCCCGCTACCGAGGCCTTGGCTGCTAGTAATCAAAGAATAGCATGGATTGAGCATAGCGCTCCTTACTTCCACCACCTCGAACAAGAAGTCATTTCAAGGCGTAAGGAGCGAGGTGAGACTTCGAGCAAGTCTGCCCAACTACATGCTCGGGTGGAGGCCAACGCCGCACGGCTGAAGGTTGTCTTTGAGGGCCTTCTGCAATGTCTTTCTGAAGGGTTATCATTGAGGCAACACCTTGATGTTGTCGAGCGAGATGCACCCAGCCAGGAAGCAGCCCAGAAGGCGGCGGAGGAGCAACTTTCATCTTTCTTGCAGCAGCGAGCCCGGGTGGAAGCGGAGGTGGCCGCGGCAGCCGCTCAGGAGGAGGCGCTGAAGGAAGTGCGAGAGCAACTTGTGGATTTACTAAAGACACTTCCTCCTCAGTAGCTATCCTTCTTTGTATCGTTTGTAATTTTAGATAAAAGAATGTATGTATATATTTTTTATTCTTTGACATAATGTATCCTGTACCCAATCAAGTTTATGAATAAAAGATACACCTTTTTTTGTAATGTGTCATTTTCTCCGTCTTTTCTTTCTTTTACTACCAGCATATCACTTTAGCAAACATGGTTGACGGATGATTAGAACGAGTATCCTGACTTTCTTAAGAAATAGCGATGGCTTAGGCCGCAGGTTCGGATCTGCTGCCTAAGACTTTTCAACTCCATGAGCCGTGAGGGTCTCATGGAGATTCTTCTCCCTACGGATCGAGAAGATCTCGTAGGTGGGCTTTCTCCTTAGGAATCGTGAGGATTCCTAAGTGTTATTTTCTCTTACAAGTCGTGAGGATCCTATAAGAGAATTTTTCCCTCTTACGAGTCGAGAGGACCCACAAGCGGTTGTTTCTCTCCTCGTCGAAATTTGACTTTGGAGAGTGAGACCCGTGAATAGTATGCAAGAGACCATTTTGGATTGACTTGTAGGGTCCCATTGTTCAGAAAGTAAGTTTTTTAGTCCTTGCTGCCTGAGGCTTCATTTGCACGTTGAGACGAATCGGGAATCTCCCGCGGAGACACTAGTTTCTCTGCGAGCCGACGCGAATCAGGAGGCTCTCATCAAGGAGTGTTTGTATCCGTGAGTCGAGGAATTTGCTAGGGATTATTTGTTTCCCAAGCGCCAAGGATTATTTGTTTCCTTGGGGTTTGAAACGAGTCGAGAATTTCCCACGGAGGCACTGGTGGCTCTGCGAGTCGACGCGAATCCGGAGGCTCTCGTCAAGGAGTGTTTGTATCCGTGAGTCCAGGAGTTTGCTAGGGATTATTTGTTTCCCAAGCGCCAAGGATTATTTGTTTCCTTGGGGTTTGAAACGAGTCGAGGATTTCCCACGGAGGCACTGGTGGCTCTGCGAGTCGACGCGGATCAGGAGGCTCTCGTCAAGGAGTGTTTGTATCCGTGAGTCGAGGAGTTTGCTAGGGATTATTTGTTTCCCAAGCGCCAAGGATTATTTGTTTCCTTGGGGTTTGAAACGAGTCGAGAATTTCCCACGGAGGCACTGGTTGCTCTGCGAGTCGACGCGGATCAGGAGGCTCTCGTCAAGGAGTGTTTGTATCCGTGAGTCGAGGAGTTTGCTAGGGATTATTTGTTTCCCAAGCGCCAAGGATTATTTGTTTCCTGGGGTTTGAAACGAGTCGAGAATTTCCCACGGAGGCACTGGTTGCTCTGCGAGTCGACGCGGATCAGGAGACTCTCGTCAAAGAGTGTTTGTATCCGTGAGTCGAGGAGTTTGCTAGGGATTATTTGTTTCCCAAGCGCCAAGGATTATTTGTTTCCTTAGGGTTTGAAACGAGTCGAGAATTTCCCACGGAGGCACTGGTGGCTCTGCGAGTCGACGCGGATCAGGAGGCTCTCATCAACGAGTGTTTGTATCCGTGAGTCGAGGTATCTGCTGAAGACACTGGTTTCTTTGGAGTTGGACTGAACCGTCAAGATTTGGCTTCGTCTTCTGGCGGAGCCTGTTGGGAAAGTATGGTTCCCTCTTTGTTTACGCCCTTGGATTGTATACAGGGATCAATGTGATCTTAACTGTAGGGCCAAAGTTTTATCATTATTTTTTTTTATTTTATCTCCGCGATGCTCTATCATTTCAGCTTTTAAATCGCGAAGGTCGCGATTGCCCAATCATTTCGGCTATTTTTCGCGGTGCCCAATCATTTCGACTATTTATTTTATTTTTACTCGCTGCTTTTTATTGCGAGTTGCCCAATCATTTCGGCCATTTTGCATGCATACATTTTTACTTGCTGCTTTTTATTGCAAGTTGCCCTATCATTTCGGCTATTCCGTATGCATGTGTGGCCTACTGGCTTTCCGCCGTAAGCCTGAAATTAGATGATGATTTCGGCATCAGCATCGCTACAACTAGGACATTGCCAGGAGCGAATCATCATTTGCTTCTGTCGATGTTGAACAAAGGTGGCTTAGCGACTAGGGTTAGGATCTTGTCGTCTAAGGCTTTTAACTTTATGAGCCGTAAGGGTCTCACAAAGGTATTTCTCCATACAAGTCGTGAGGATCTTGTAGGTGTATCTTCTCCTTAGGAATCGTGAGGATTCCTAAGTGTATGTTCCTCTGTAAGTCTTAAGGATCCTACAAGAGGGTTTTCTCCTTGTAAGTCGTAAGGATCCCACAGGAGGGTTTTCTCCTTGTAAATCGAGAGGATTTACAAGGGTCGTTCACCATACGAACATATCCCCAATCACGGATGAAACTTGGTTAGGGAAATGTTTATTCGCGCCCGTGGATTGTATACAAGGGCCAGTATTGAGCCACTTGTAGGACAATATCTAAAGTTGTGGGGGTTGCTTAAGCACAGGTTTAGGTCTCTGTAACTTAAGACTTTCAAATCCTATGAGCCGTGAGGGTCCCATAAGAGAGTTCTCCTTACGAGTCGTGAGGATCTCGCAAGTGTATTTTCTCCTTAGGAATCGTGGGGATCCCTAAGTGTGTTGCTCCCTTGTGAGTCGTAAGGATCTCACGCGGGTGGTTTCTCCTTATAAGATTGAGAGGATCTTGTAAGTGTCCTTTAACGAGGTTGCGCCCTTTCAGGTTTTCACAAACACTCGCCGGTAGTCCTACTGTTTTTACTCACGGAGCCCTTTCGGGTTTTCATCCGTGCCCTTTTTGCTTATGGACATACCGTTTTTTTTTATTTTCTTTTTCTCTCTTTTTTTTTACGAGGTCGCGCCCTTTCGGGTTTTCACGAACACTCGCCAGTAGCCCTGCTGTTTTTACTCACGGACCCCTTTCGGGTTTTTCATCCGTGCCCTTTTTGCTTATGGACATACCGTTTTTTTATTTTATTTTTGTATGTTTTTTTTTATATCTCGTCAGCCTAAATATGCTGCGGTAGTAGTTTAAAGACGTTTCGGTCTGCTACTGGTTTAAGGACATTTCGGTCCGTCGTTGAGAGGCGGGCTACTGCTTATAAAGCTTGAGCTTAGGAAGATAGCGAGCGGACGTAGTCGTCGTCATCTATCATTGACCTAGGCTGTGGCTCATCAAGCATAGTATTTCTTTAGGAAGCGACCGTTTATCGGCCTGAAAGGCCTTTCACCGTGCATATCTATGAGTAGATAGGCCCCGCCCTGGTAGACCTTATCTATGACGTACGGGCCTTCATATTTTGGCTCGAATTTTCCGCGCTTGGCGCGATTGGGGATCATAGGCCTTTTGACCACTAGCATAAGCTCGCCTTGGTGGAATGTCCTCGGTCGGGTCAGTCTTCCATATGAGCGCGTCATCTTTGCTTTATAGGCCTCCAGATTTTTTTGCGCTATGAGTCGTGTTTCTTCAAGGGCGTCAAGCTCCTCAAGCCGAAGGTGAGCATTTTCTTCGTCCGTCAGCTCGTAATGGACTGCCACTCGTAGAGAGGGCAACTCTATCTCGAGGGGGAGTACTGCTTCTGTCCCGAATACTAACGCATATGGTGTTGCATTTGTGGCCGTTTTGAACGTAGTTCGATACGCCCAAAGAGCTTCTTGCAGTCTTTCGTGCCAGTCTTTCTTATTTCGGGACACCGTTTTCTTTATGATCTTTGTCAAGGTCTTGCTGAAGGCTTCAGCTAGACCATTGGCTCGCGGATTATAAACCGAGGAATATCTCCAGTCTATATTGTGCTGCTGTGCAAAGCGATTGATCTTGTGGCTTCTATATGCTGGCCCGTTATCGGAGATGATCCGTCGCGGAGTTCCAAATCGATATATGACATGCGTCCTGAAGAAATGGAGGATATTCTCTGTCTTCACTTCTCTTAACGGTACTGCTTCTGCCCATTTAGAGAAGTAGTCAGTCGTCGTCAGGATGAAACGATGCCCTCTAGACGATGCTGGTTCGATGGGGCCGACTATATCAGTCCCCCACATCTCGAATGGCCAGCTAGCCACCGTTGGATGTAATGGATTTGGATGCTGGTGGATGAAATCCCCATGAATTTGACACAAGTGACACTGCTTCGCATATTCGAGGCAGTCTTGAATCATCGTGGGCCAGTAGTAGCCCATCCATTTTACCTTCAACTTCATCTTTGGGCCCGCTTGATGAGAACCGCAGAGTCCGTCGTGAACTTCCTGGATGACCCTTTTTGCTTCGTCAGGTCCCAAGCATCTCAACCACAGAGAATCAAACGATCTCTTGTACAGAGTATCGTTGACGAAGGCGAAAGACAGGGCTCGTTTCATGAGCTGATGTCTTGTGGACGCTTCTTCAGGAATTCGGTGGGACTTGAAGTAATCTATGAAGATTTCTCTCCAATCCTCGGTATTTTCCCAGTCTTTTACTTGCAGGGTCGTCTGCTCACTCGCTCCTTTTTCTTCGGATGATTCCGGAGATATTTCTGCTGGGGCAAGCACCCGACGGCTTTGTACCACGATTCTAACGTCATCGAGATTCTCGTCAGCCAGTTCTTTAGCAAGTTTGGCCAATGCGTCTGCTTTGCTGTTTTCCACGCGCGGTATGTTCTCCAAAGTATAAGAGGGGATTTGGGTCAACAGCTGTTGCACCTTTTCACCATACTTCACTAATTCTGGTTTGCATGTCTGGTAGTCGCCGTTTATTTGACTAACGACCAGTTGGGAATCTCCATATATGAGGAGATTTTCAATTCCCATGTCGATGGCGATCTCGAGGCCTGCTATCAGAGCTTCATATTCGGCTTCATTGTTTGTCCTCGGCTCTGTTAAGGAGAAAGCGAAGCGCATTATCCCTCCTTGTGGAGTCACGAAGATGAGGCCTACTCCCGATTTGATTATAGGGGTACTTTGTTTGCGCTTCTTTACGGAAGACGCTCCGTCGAAATAAAGCTCCCACCGGGTATTATCACCGTCGATCGCATCAAACGCATGTTCGTCTGGAAGATCGCAATTCAAAGGAGAATTGGTGGGTATCGGATGCTCAGCGAGGAAGTCGGCGATGGCCTGGCCTTTCACTGCCTTGAGAGGCTGATATATTATCGAGAACTCCATCAGGAGCAGGGTCCATTTAGCGAGTCGTCCCGTCAGTATGGCCTTTGACATCAAGTATTTAATGGGGTCCACCTTTGAAATAAGACGGACTTCATGCGCCAACGCAGAGTGCCTGAGCTTTGTTATCGCAAAGATCAACGCCAGGCAGTGTTTCTCAATGGGGGAGTAGTTGCTTTCTGCCCCCAGTAGAACTCGACTTAAGTAGTAGAGTGCTCTTTCTTTTCCTTGATCATTCTCTTGTGCCCATAATGCGCCTAAGGAACCTTCGAGGGCGGTTGAATAAAGAATGAGGGGCTTTCCCTTGACCGGAGCGGCTAACACCGGTGGGTTCTGCAGGTACTGTTTAATTTCGTCCAGCACGCCCTGGCATTTTTGATCCCAGACGAATGGGGTTCCCATCTTCATCAGGTGACTGTAAGGGCGGCACTTGCCAGAGAGGTTGGCTATAAATCGCCGAATATATGCGAGCTTTCCTTGGAGAGACCGCAACTGTTTGAGAGTCCTTGGCGGAGGCATTTCCATGATCGCCTTGATCTTGGACGGATCTATTTCGATGTCCCGGTGTCGGACGATGAATCCTAAGAATTTGCCCGAGGAAACTCCGAATGCACACTTAAGAGGGTTCATCTTCAAGTTGTATTGTCGAAGGCGTTGAAATACGGTCTTGAGATGCTCGAGATGTTCTTCGTATGATTTGCTCTTAACCACGAGGTCGTCGATATAGCACTCGACAATTTCATGTATAAGGTCATCGAAGATCTTCGTCATGGCCCTTTGGTAAGTGGCACCGGCGTTCTTTAATCCGAAGGGCATCACTTTATAGCAGAATATTCCCAAAGGGGTCCTGAAGGTTGTGTGCTTCTGGTCTTCAGGATGCATTTTTATCTGATTATAACCTGACGAGCCGTCCATGAAGGAGAAAACCTCATGAGTGGACGTATTGTCTATCATCAGTTCGGTGACTGGCACCGGGAAATCATCCTTCGGGCAGGCTTTGTTGAGATCCCGGAAGTCCACACATATGCACACCGTTCCATTTTTCTTCATCACCGGGACGATGTTAGCGATCCATTCAGGATATTGAACCTCCTGAATAAAGCCAGAGTCGATTAACTTTTTGACCTCAGCGTTGATGCTCATCTCAAGCTCGAGTCGCATTCTTCTCGGCGCCTGTTTTACCGGTTTGACGTCCGGAGATATTGCCAACCAATGCACAGCAAATTCTGGATCTAGTCCCGGCATTTCGGAATAGTTCCATGCGAAGCAATCTTTGTGCTGTACAAGGACGTCCTTTAAAGCAGTCACCCTTTCTTCAGATAGCAGCTCACTGACAAACGTCGGCCGTGGGTCATCAGCTGTCCCCAACTCGATTTTCTTGAGGTTATCTGCGGTGGTATGTATTCCATCCTCCAATTCTTTCGGAGCTGGCAGAAATTCTGAGATCATCTCCTCATTGCTGTTTTCGAAGCACCAGGGAAGGCTGTCCATGTTCTCGGGCTCTTCTTTTGATATTGTTATCATGTGACAAGTGCGAATCCGCTTCCAATCCCGATGTGGAGTTGGTTCTGTTCTTATGGCTTTGGGTTCGTGTTTCTGTGGCGGCTCTACCCTCCAGTTGTTGGACAGAGCGAATTTGCCGAGCCGATACTGATCTTCAACCCAATTCTTGAAGGTGAAGCAGTCTTCGAGAGGGTGCCCTATTACTCGATGGTAAGAGCAATAGTTTGGGTCAGAGACTTCGCTTGCTTGTTTGGGGTACTCGGACTCCGGCAGTGTGAGCATCTGATGTTTTAGAGCAAGCTCAAGTATCTTCTTCGTCTTGTCCCGAGGAAACGAGTATGCTCGACCCATTTTCTTCATGAGGAACAGATCAATAACGCTCGACTCCCGCTTGCGTGGCTTCTTAGCCCCGCTTTGTTGCTGTTGAGCGTCTTTTTGGCCTTTCAATTTGTTTCTGCCTCTGCGTCGAGCCTTTTTTATAACAGGTTGGCAAGGGGCGGCACTTTCATCTTTGACGGCCTGTTGAAGGAGGCGTTGCGTTTTGGCCTTCTCGTAGATGGTCATCTCGCGGTTGTGATCATCTCGGACTTTTTGACCAGCTTCATTTATAAGTTTGTCCATTTGTTCCTCGAACGACGGACTGGGCTCCTTTGCATCTGGAATTTTCACTGGCTTAGGATTAGCGTCCTCCCATTGATCATCCGCTTCTTCATCAAGGTCATAGATGACGTAACAGCTGGGCAGTAATTCTCGTTTCGTTGACCGGATGTATCCAAGCCCTTTTGTTTCCATTCTCCCGTTAGGCAGTTTGCGTTGAGTCCCGGGAACGTTCCAGACCCTGTCATAGAATTTGGCCTTTCTAACGGTCTGTTTGAAGGATATCCCCTGACGTTTCAGTAGCTTCTTCAAACCCTCTGTATAATATCTGGGAAGACGGATAGCTGAAGCCTGTCGAGCGTAGGATCCGCGCCATGCCAGATTTCTTTTTTCACCTTGGTTTCTTCAGAGCGGTAGAACAGAATTGCTTTCTCGCCTGGGAGGGATGTAGAATGGTTGTAGCTCTTCTACGTTGTAAATATTAAGTGCATCCAGTTCTTTATGGTGTTTAAGCGGCACCATGGCGACTTGCAGACTTTGCTCTTTGTCAGCGAACGTTCGTATTGAAGGTCGAGCAGAGAATACAGCGTGGACTTCAACTTCCGAGTCGCTGCCAAAGATCAACGTAGGAGCTGATGGTCCCGGCTTGTTGTGTTGGGGCGGACCCGAATAAACCATCTCCTCTTCCTCCTCGGTATCACTGCCGAAGATAGGGATGGTGGCGTTAGTTTTATTCTCCGGCTTATGACACTTCTCCGTGTCTTCGAAATCCGGTAAGAAGTATTTGGCGTCTTCGTATTTGCTGACCTCGTTCATAGAGAACGGGTTCAGTTCTCCCGTCACGGTATACTCGAAACCATCCTTAAAATACTTCATACACTGATGTTGTGTAGAAGGGATGATGTTGTACTCGTGTAACCATGGCCGGCCGAGCAAAGCGTTGTAGCATGTCTTGGCGTCTATGACGTGGAACTTAATGTCCGTGATGAGTAGCCCGAAGCGTAGCGTCAGTATCACAGATCCGAGAGTCTTTGATGATTGGGAGTCGAACCCGGAGATGGTGATCTTGTCCCGAGCAAGGTGCTGGACACTCATGCAGATTTCCTTCAACACCCGGACGTTGAGTAGGTTAACAGACGACCCGTTATCGATCAGGATTTTGCCTATCTTTATATCATGGCAGTATCCCGAGACATAGAGAGGGCGATTGTGTTCGCACGTCCCAAGGAGAAGGTCTTCATCGCCAAAAGTGACATCTGCCGTGTGCACTTCCTCCAATTCATCCTTCATCTTTTCCTCGGCCAGGCATGCTTGGAATTGTTCCGGATCTTGGAGTGCCTTAATTAACGAATCTCTCGCCTCTTTTGATAGCAAAAGGGCGTCGAGAATGCTGAGCTGTGAGGGCAGCTTCCTCAGATGTGCTAAGACATTGTAATCCACCTTATTCTTCTTTCGCGGGTCTTTGGCGGCTAGCTCTTCCACCACCTGGTCATCTAAGACGATATCTTCAGAGACCTTTTCTTTCCCTTTATCTTTTCTGTTTAAGGGTCCGAGGTTCTTTTCAGGCAGCGTCCGATTCCGCAGCCGGATATTCTCGTAGACCTTCGGTTCTTCTTCTTTTCCTGAAGCGGACTCTTTAAAGAGAGGGGCAAGTTTCAGCTCCTCATCAGAATCGCTCCCGAATGTAGGCACTTGTGACCCGCCGGTGCTAACCATGCAACAATTGCCAGCAGTTCTTTTAAGCCCTTCGGTCGTATTTCTTTGCTCTCGACGAGTTTTACGCTTTTCCCGCTTAAAGCGTTGTCGATGAGCAACATATCCTTGCCACCATCTATCGAAAGCTTTGCACTCTTCAGTGGGGTGCGAAATCTTCCGATGATATAAGTAATACGAGGGGTGCGTTTCCACTTCACCGGCGATGTTTCCTTCAGAGGATGGTAGCTTCATGCCCATTGATATGGCCTTAGCAAACTTTTTCCTCATCTTGAATTGGCTTTTGTCGGTAGCGGAGGTGTTTTGCTCCAGCGGAATCGTCTCAGCTCCTTCATCAAGTCGCTGGCGCTTGGCCCTTTCAAATATAGCCGCCTCACACTCCCGATCAGCTTTACTTTTCAACCGAGCTTCATTAAGGAATGCGTCGATTATTTCCTCTGGTGGCCCCAGAACTTTTGGTTCAGGATCTGCCCCCAGCTTTTCGGTGCAAGGAGTCTCCTCATCGTTCGTGATCTAATGGGAAATCATATGACAGCTCGCCACATATTCCTCGGATTCATCCGATGAACTTTCTCCTTCATCTTCTTCTTGAAAGACATGATTGAGGAACTCTTGGAATGTAATGGGAGTCCGCGCCTTTTGGTTGTATTCATCCAGCGCGTCAATTTGCTTTTGTAAGTCCGTGCACTTGTCGTTGGGCTTCACGGGCTTCTTCGATTTCTTCTTCTTCTTTGAAGACTTCGGCGGCTGGTTATGAGTGTTTGGGCCACTTCCACCAATCTTTTGAGTCGGACGAGGTTTTAGCATTCCCTCCATAATTTGCGGCTCCAATGGGTTCTTCCACTTGATTGCTGCACATGTCTGAAGATCATTTAGCATCCTCTTCGTTTTAGCTGATAATACAACCTCCCAAGGAGCTTCTTCAACGACGGAGCATGTTGCCCCCGGCGTATTCGTCCCCTTAGAGGTGTGGGGCTGCGGGGGGTTCACCTTCCATTTGTCAGATAACACGAACTTGCCCTGTCGGTACTGGTTTTCAAGCCAATTTTTGAAAACGTAGCAGTCTTCGATCGGATGGCCTAGTACTCGATGATAAGGACAGTAATTAGGCTCGTTGACGTCACTTGGTTGCAACGGACGTTTTGGATCCGGCAGATTTATGAGTCTGTTGCGCAATGCCAGCTCGAATAACCTCCTCGTTTTATCGCGGGGAAAGGAATAAGGACATCCCATCCTATCCTCAAGGGGTACGTACGGGCGCATATTATTTTGACGAGCAACCGGCTTCGAGTCGCTCGGTTGTTGTTGAGCATTAGCGACGACGATCGCTTTTCCCTTCCTTTTTTCATTTCGGGTTTCTGGCCTTGGAAGAGGGGGTTTATGGCCCATTTAATCCATTTGCGCAGTTTGTCAATCAAGGCCTGGAAGGTAGTCGGCTTGAAAAACATCATAAACTGCGAGATGGTTGCTTATGGATCGAGGCTTCCCACAAACATACCCACCGCGGGAGCTTCTTCAATGCGCTGCTCACACCTTGACCATAAGTTCCGCCATCGTATAGCGTACTGAACCCACGTCTCGCCTGGCTTTACCCTGGCGTTAATCAGTGCTGTCATCGGGGTACGTTCACTGGCGCTTGCAAAACGCTGAGTAAACAATAGCTCCATCTCCGCGAAGGTTTTAATAGAGTCGTTCGGGATCTCAGAGTACCATTCGAACGCCGTATCTGATAAGCTTCCAACAAACTAGCGAAGTAACAGCTTGTCGTCACCGCCGGTGTTGCCGCAGAGTGCCCTGAACTGGGCAACATGCTGATGAGGATTGCCCGTCCCCTTGTAGACATGGAACTTGGGAATCGTATAACCTGGCGGATACTTGATTTGATCGTACCAACTTGGATATGGTCTCCCCATTTTCACGACCTGGCCGGCTGTTTCGGTTGCATGATGAACCCGTATTTGCTGGGCAATGTATTCATCCAAATCAGCTTTGGAGATTGTATCCTCTTTAGCTGTGGACAGAACTGGTGGAGGATTCGACGTCTCTCCCCTATCGTCTTCAAGAATGATGGGGGGATCTTCAGCAGGTGGGTCTTGTTGAATCATCATACCCACCATATCCTGGAACAGGAGGGCCATTTTCTTTATGTTGGCTGCCTGCTCCGCAGCTTCTTTATCCTTCTTCTCCAGTACGCGACGAAGGAATTCTGCGTCCGTTTCTTGTTCTTGACGCTCGTCCGAGGATGTTTCTGGGGTTTCTTTCGGCCCTGTAAGTGCGGCCATAGCGTTCATCATTTCTTGGAGCTTCTGCTGCTGCTCCTGAGCCTTGGTCACCGACCTCGTGTGCGGTCTATGACCTGTTGATATGCGGCTATCCTCCTTTCCCGATGCCACATAAACTGTATGAACTATCATGCCCCCGGACTTAGGGCGTTTAGGCTCACCACCTTTGGCATTTGCCGCGGGCGTGGGGGTTTTCTCCGGCCTTCTTCTTTTGTGGGCCGTTGAAGTTGAAGGGGCCATTGCAGTGGGCATCTTGGTGATCGTTGTCCTCTGCTGTTTAATAGGACGGTCCTTTTCTTTTTGCACCTTCAACTTCTTTCGTTGACGGGAGTGATCCGTGTCGATCACGGAGTCTTGAACCCTCCTCCAAACTTTATAAATTCTTGAGGACAGCCGTTGAGGGGGCTGTTCTTGCTTTGTTCCTGGGACTCTCTCCGCAGGCGGAGGAGATCTTTTCAGTGTAGCGGTTGGAGAATTCTTCCGTACCTTCCTCAGCAGTTCAAAGCTGTTCCCAGTTGGAACAGCAGCGTTGATTTCCACCACTGGAGCTGGTGGAGTTATCCCTGAGGGGGAGTTGCCCCCTGCCTTCCTCACTCGTTGCAAATGGCGACGTCGAGCATGACTAGCCGTTGGGACTGGTTCGGAGATTGAGACATCTTCTTTTTGCCCCCTGTCTGAATGGGGCGCCGCCGGTGTTAACCTCTTAAAGACTGAGGTTGTCTTCTGAGGTGTGATATCCAACCTATCGAAGACAGATCTTCGAGCAGGGACAGGAGCAGGAATCGTCAACCTTGAAAAGACTGACTCTTTGACAGGGGAAACCGCCTTGACGACTTCTGAAGCAGCAGTCATTGCCTTCCTTGGGACAGCCAGTTTAGAGTTCTGATTTAGCCTGGTGAAAACAGAGGCTGTCGGTTTGGTAGTGGGTGACCCGTTGACAGGGGTCATAGTAGCAGTAAGCCGGTCAAAGACCGACTTCTTGTTCACTTCCGGTGCAGGTATTGGCTCAGGGAAGCTTGTAGATGGGATCATGGTTCCGAAGAACAGGCCAGTGGTGGCTTGAGTTACCTGGTCTACCGGCAGAGCGAGGAAGGAAGCCGCTTTGGGCCCATATGCTACACCTCCTGGTGAGGTGGAGCGTCTGTTGAATTGGCATTTCGAGCAGTTGATGCAATTAGAGGCCATTGAACCTTGAGTTCTGCGCCAGACAAAAGACCAAATCTTTGTAACTTGAAATATGAAGGCAACCATTTAACAAACCGCGATTGGTTCGCGAACACGACACATGAAGTGTGAAGTGGAAAGAGGAAAAGGTCCCACCGGACGTGCCAGAATCTGTTCCCCTCTGAATGGCGGCGCACAGGACCGCGAAGTCCTGGCACTGAGATTCGGGGCAGATGCTATTTGGTTTTATCCGTCCACCTCTCCGAAGATGCCAAGTTGATTTATGGCACCGTGTATCGGAGGTTTAGATGGATGCGGCCGATGTAGCAGACTTCGTCAGATTCCCCCTCGCTTGAGGGGTTTTTTGATTGTGGGGACGCTCTTCCCTGCAGGCGCAAGCCCCTGCAGTTAATTACGCTACCGCATCGCGGTAACAACTTTCTCCTTCTCCAGAACTTCACTTCGTGTCGTGTGTGTTTGTTTTGTTTGTAGTTGCCCGTGGATTGTATACGGAGACTGAGTAATGCCGTCGCCCGTAGGACGTGGATTAGTCCAAATCCGTATTTACTTAGATTTGGGTTTGGTGTATTTAGTTTAAGGATGCATTAGTCGCGTTGCGGCTAAGATCAACTTAAACGTTCATTAAGGATACGATAGTCCTGTTTGAGACTAAGATCAACTTAACGTGATAATCCATTTAATATCCGGCCATCGGGACTCGTCACCTCTCCAACGTCGTTGAAGGATTACAACGGCAGATGTCAGAGGAGTTCAGAGATGTACCCTTGAACCAAAGTCAATTTGGGGTTTTATAGTCTATTTGAATGTTTAAGGATACATTAGCCGTGTTTGGGGCTAAGATCAACTTAAACGGGACCGTTTAGATCCGGCAAAAGAGCATTTGGAGGCTCTATTGTTCCAGTTTAGGGACGTAGTGGTCCATACGTAGTTTAAGGACGTTGCGGTCCATGCTCCAGTTTAAGGACGTGGTGGTCCATGTTCCAGTTTAGGGATGTGGTGGTCCGACATTAGTTTAAGGACGTTTCGGTCCAACATTAGTTTAAGGAAGTTTCGGTCCAACATTAGTTTAAGGACGTTTCGGTTCAATATTAGTTTGTGTGGTCGTCGAGACCCGTCACCTCTCTGACGTCGTTGAAGGATTACAACGACAGTCGTCAAAGGAGTTCGGAGATGTACCCTCGAACCGGATATAAATTGATTTAAGAGAGAGCTGTGCTCAGTCAATTTTATTTAAGGACTTACGGCCAAAATTGGGCTAAGTCCAGTGGAAAATGTTCAACACGTTTATTTATTTCCGGTCTATTAGACCTGTGCTAGGACTTTGCCCAAACTTAAATAATGCATTGCATTACTTCAGGCCATTTATGCCCATTTTGACTGGGCTCTGCCCTTTTTATTATGATGCAGATCATTTGTTTTGGTCCACTGGACCTTTCAATTGGGCTCTGCCCTTTTAAATAATGCATAGCATTTTATTTATTAGGCCTGTTAAGCCTTTTAATTGGGCCTGGCCCTTCAGGAAATGAAATGCATTGCATTTGTCAGGCGCTTTGCACCAATCACTGAGCGCAAGCGCTTGTGGTGAGGACACGTGTCATGCTCTGGCGAGCGCAAGCACAACAGCGCAGTGCGCTGCGCTAGTGCGCTGCGCTGTTGCGCTGCTGACACATGGCGCGCTCTGGTGAGTTGCGCCAACAAAAGAGCGCAACAGCGCAATTTTTCAAGTGCAAAGCACTGTTTTTATATTTTGGTTGATTTTAAATCAAAGAAAACAAGTTTTCTTTTGTTTTCAAGGAACCAATGGTTCATAAGAAAGTGCAAAGCACTGCTATTACTTATTTTTTTTATTTAAGATTATTGATCTTGTTCTTAGATCAATAGTCTGTCCATAAGAGAATTTTCTCTTCCTCCTAAAGGTTTTTACCTTCTGTTGTTCTTGAGGAGTTCTCAAGAATTCTCTTCTCTCTTTTTTTTTAAGAAAGATGTTAATGCCTTTGAATTGAGGTCTAGGGTCCTTTTTATAGTGCCAATAAATTAGTTAAATTTGTTAAAGAGATCTTTTTCTGAGTGATTTGGGGAATTTTCCCCACCATTGGATCTTTGATCCAAGGGTTTCTGCTTTGCAGAAGAAAATCTTCTTGTTTTAACAAGAACAGAAAAGATTTCTTGAAATTTTAATTCTGTTTGGCGCAGATGCCCCAGCGCGTGACACGTGTCGCGCAGCGCACAGTGCAGCACAACTGTGCTAGCGCAACTGCGCTGACACGTGTCGCGCAGCGCAACTGCGCTAGCGCATCTGCGCTGACACGTGTCACGCAGTGCAGTGCCTGCGCAACTGAAGCGTTGATTCCTTTAATAGAGCTTTGCTCTGATTGGTAGCGCTTTCTTGGGCGCTGCGCTGACGTATCAGCGCCTGACATGTGGCGCGTTGCGCCCGAGATTTGAAGCGTTGCTTCAAAATTTTGAATTTTGAATTTCAACAGAGTTTTGCTCTGATTGGACGAAACACCCAGCCTAGACACCACAAAGTCAGGTTTAGATAAATGACCGATGTCCACAACTTATCCTATTTTCATAATAAGTGGTATTTATTTAAAAGTGTATCAATACTAAATCTTTTAGAAATGGCTTTATTTAGTAAAGGGCATTTAAATGAAAATGTTCGTTTTCCCGTATTCTGAGTTCTCGAGAGTATCGTGTTAAGTTGTATATGAGTGTGTGAGTGTTGGATATTGTGCCCTCGAAGTCAATTATTGGATCGTGGGTACGTGATTGTGATGATTGAGTGAGGACCTATACCGGTAGAACAGTCGTACTCGAGATGATAGTATGCTATCTGGTTTGTCTTTATCATCATGTACATGTTGATAGAGCCTATAGGATTCTTGCTTGACAGCCAGCAGTATGATGGCGATAATATACGTGGGAGCTAGGGTCTATAAGCACATTCTTAAAGTGTCCCTAGTCGTGGGAGTTTCGAGACTGGGCATCGATACTCCGATAGTAGACTAGTGTATACAGTTCGAGACCCCGACGAGGGGCAGTGGCCGGTCTCACAAGCCACTGGTGTCAGTTAGTTCACCTAAGATATATACAGGTGCTCATTCGGTTATGAGTACACCGGACGGACTCGCCGGGAACCTGCTAGTTGGTATTATACCTATAGTCAGATAGAAGTTCCCTGGTGACATGTGTACAGATTAGTCTGTCGACCTGAGATCGTCATTTGTCTCGTGTGAGTTCCCACTGTACTTTGATTACTACCCTACCACGGCTCAATGGAGTCATGCAAACAGGTTTTAGTTGGGTACAGTCCCGAGCTACATGGAGGCAGTGAGCGGATCGTCGGGGATTCGTCTCTCCCGGTATTGGGGGTTGATGTCGCGCAGTGCACGGGTGGCCATCACCAGAAAACCTTGGCCAAGGTAGTCGAGAATTACCGATCTAGGATCGGTAGTTTCTCAGGTGGTGATGGGCTTCATACCGACACGAATTATCGCATTAGTAGGGGTCTGACTTTATCCAGCCCCCTAGACTCGATATGCGATACTGTTAGACGAACAGACCGGACTGTACGGATATTATCGCTGTCAGGCTCAGTAGGGTTTCTGTATGAGTTCGCTCGCCAGCTTCCCTTTCGTTCAATACATTGGCAACCGTTACGTACAGCTAGTACCTCTGACGTGCTTGTGGTTATACCCAGTGCCAGTGTATTGACGAGTGATTAGAGTCCCCCATAGATAGTTTCCCAAGTTCGGGCAAAACGTTGTAGAGGCCGTATGGTTTTATGTCAGGGTTCGAACATACACGTGCACTTGTGCACGTGTCATGTTTCGGACGGATAATACTAGTGGGTTTTGGTTTAAGCCGGATCTAGCATTATATTGTGTAGGAACAATTTTGTCTCGTTGCATTCGTATTCGATTAGAACACAAATGCGGGTATACATATACAGTTGTGGGGTAATCATGTAATTTGTTACGGGATTATTTTTGAAGTTGCCAGTTTTTCTCCCCTCGATTGAACATTAAATTTAATGTTTAATTATTGGTCCATTCTTGTGCATTCCATTAGGCCATTTTCTTACTTTTCTAGTCATGGCCGTATTCCTTTTGGAGTGGGTTTCTTTTAGGCTTGAGCTTTTGTCTTTGGGTGAGGTGGTTTTTTAGTTCTTTTGCTTTGATGAGTAATTGTGAGCATGCAAATTTGTTAGCAATCCTTTTTGGGCATGGTTTTCTTTCGCTGCCAAATTCTTTTGTCTTTGATGAGGTGGCATGACCATTTCGTGGGGAATTGTAATGGCATGGGCAGCATGGGTGATGGGAATTGGTTTTTTTGATGGGGATTAATTTATTATGTTGCTACCTTACACTCACCACTTGGGGATTCCTTCATGCTCACCTCTTGAATGCATATACTTACCTCACCAATTGATTCCCCAGTGAGCACCAAAAAATTCCCGGAGCCAATTTTCTGTCCGAGCTCATAAATTGGGAGTGCACAATTTTTGGTGTGGCTGATTGAGTTTTCCTCCATGCTAAAATCTTTCCTCACAAAATTCTTTTGCTCATCTCATCACATACTCCATGGCAACTTCAATTCACATCCACCCAATTGCTTGGGTGTCTTGAGACAAAATATCCTACACACTCTCTACTTCATCCTTGGACATGTCGGCTAGCAAACTTCATGTCCGAGTTGCTTCAGTTCGAAGTGGGAGCCCGTATAAAGATCCGATGACGTGGTGCCTCCTCAACGAGCGAGATCGGAGAGCGGATTTCACCGGGACAGCCGCAACAAGCTAGGGGAGGGGATTGAAGACCGAAGGACATGGATCGATCAGTATAATCTCTTAACTCTCATTTTACTGATTGCTAGTTAACGGTTAATGGAACGATCCGGGTATTGGTTGCGGTAGCGTCAAGTTTTGATAAAATTTTTGTTCCGCATTTGGCGTCGGATTGACGGCCGGGGCGCTGCCGTAACCCAACAGTGAGGAGGTAGGTCGTTACCTCGTAATCTACTTTAAAGGTATAGCAAATTTAATGGGGTTAAATGTAGAATTGAAACAATGTGGTATTTTAGTGAAAAATACGATAAATTGAAATAGCCATCATTTCATATGATGAAACTTGATCAATTTGGTTGATTAGTATTTAATAGTCAACATGAGGAAGTTTAAGTATGATTGTATTAGTGAGAAGTGGAATTTTATAGGAAACCGAATCGGAAATAGGATTTGTTCCGATTCCGTCGGGTTTGTAAAACCGTATTTTTTAGCTAGAAGAGATAGATAGAAAATGGGACTTACGGGTTTTAGATTACACAAGAGAGTGAGAGGGAACTAGAGGGATCACCGATGTGTTGCGTCGTCGCCGGTAGTTCCTAAAACGATCGCCAGAAGTTCGCCGGCCGTAGCTTCGCCTCGTGCTCACTTCGATTGCACACTGGGGTTCTAGGGATTTTCTTAAGAGTTGGCTCAGAAATGTGAGTGAGAGGGTAGAGGGTAGGGTGGTATTTATAGGGTTAGGCTAGGGTTAGGGTAGATGAAGGGTTTTAAATAAAAAAAATGTAAAATTGTATAAAATCATTAAAAATTGGAGTAAATAGGGTATTTCAAAGGTTTTTGGAACCGATCTAAATAAATAGAGTATACAGGGGGGTAGGGGAGGCCAAGAGTCACAAATTCCCAGTTGACGACTCGGCCGATCCCGGCCGAGTCGAGGTCTTGGGAGGTGGGGAGTCTTAGGATATAGGCTCTGGTATATTTAGTTTTTCAGATTCAGTTCAAGTTTTGGGAGTTATCTCAGGTGGACTGTTGGGCTTCCAAAGAATTTAAAACAAAATAATATTAAAAATAATGTGCGGCATGGGATTTGAACTCTGGTGGCTTGGTTCAGCAATGCAAGGTATTACCAATGAGCTACAAGCTCTTTCTTGTAATTAAATTGCTAATTAATTACTTAAGTCTTGTACTCAGGCAATAAATACCCCTTTATGGATTTTGAAAAAAAAATTGTAAAGAAAGTTGTATAGGAAAAATTAGGGTTGTTACATTCTACCCTACTTATAAAAATTTCGTCCTCGAAATTTGTAAAAGGAAAGTGTAACAGTTTCAAGGAAAGTCTGATGACTGGAGTATAGATAGTGTATGAAAATATTTAGAAGAAAGAAATATTGTAAAAAGTTTTGGTCAAAGTTGAAAGAAATGTGAGGTTGCCTGGGTTACCTTGGTTCACAGTCTCAGGTTCTATGGATGTTAAGGTGGAGGCTTGACGTCTCGGCACATTTTTCTGTGTAAGCCGATACAACGATGCCTGACTAGGTAGAGGTGGTCCATGTGGAGGTGATGCTGGGAATGCAAGACTAGGTGCAGGAGTCTGGATGACTGGCTGCTGCGGGTAGATGGTGTGTGTGTGAGCTAAGTTGCGTCTATAGGGACAGTTTCCAATCCTATGATCGGATGCGCCACAAACTAGGCACAGGCAGTGACGGCATTCCACAGCTTTTGCCCTTTTTGCCTGGACTCGAGGCTTTTGCTCATAGGTGGGTTATGTTATCATTTTGTACCACCTTATATATTCATTGTATCTAGAGTACTCCATCTACTATTTCAGCTGTACCAGTTATTTGGATTATTGTATATTGACCTAGAGACGAGGCTGTGAGACTTATGGATTTTATGTTATATTTGGGGTCGAGCTCACTTGAGTCGACATGTTATTTTACTTTTGCTTCTCATGCTTATTTACACACATTGCTATTTACTTTGCGTGAGATTTGTGACCGTCTTGAGGCGAAGAGCTAACTCCCGCTTGGGGATGCCATTTTTCATGTTATGCATTTATACTCCTGTTTGTACCCATTTGGGGGCTTGTTTTACAAAGAAGACTCTGCCGGAATTTTTGGAAAAAGGAAAGTTGTTTTAAAACTTGATGTGATTTAATGGAATAAAGTGCTTTAAACAAAATGGTTTTTCCTTCACTCTACTTCTAAATCGGGTTTTGTATTCTGGGCTTTGGCTTACTTATTTACGGACGCCTTGAGACGATTCATAACTTAAGTGCCAGTCACGTTCCGTACCCTGCGGGTCGTGACAAAGTTGGTATCAGAGCGATAAGTTTTACCTTTCTGAGTGTAGGATGACCCTTAGTAGATGGAGTAAGTGACTTAAGCAGGGTAGCGTAGCGTGCGCATGTCCGCGGCATACTCGCGATACGGTACTCCGCCTAAGTGACTTTAGGATATAGTTGCTTGAAATTCCTTCTTCAACTCCGAGTATCCTATGATTCTATTGCACTATTCTTATTATCATGTTTCCTGTACCAGCCACTATGCCGTCGAAGGCTACGAGAGCGCAGAGGGCTGTCGCCCGAAATGAGATCTGAGCAGGCTCGTCCGAGACGAGGACCGAGCAGGGTGGTATGCCTACGCCGCAGGGACAGACTGATCCGCCTTCCTCAGGCCGTATGGATAGGCTTGAGTCTGGTATGGAGGAGCTACGACAGATGATGGGAGGTATGTAAGAGCTATGACAGATGGTGGGATCCTTAGTAGCGGCCGTCGTGCACCGAGGCCGGAGGACGTACCGACCACATCCCAGACTACCATGATACCTGCTGCCCAGACAGTGGCTCCTACTACTACTACCGTGGCTATCCCAGTATCGCTACAGGATTTCATGAGGCTGAGACCTCCAGTCTTCACGGGCACCGATGCAGCAGAGGATCCGCAGACGTTCCTTGACAGTTTGGCCAGGATTTGCCGTTCGCTTAGATGTTCTGATGATCGATGGGTGGAGCTTGCGAGTTTCCGTCTAGAGGGCCTCACGCAGACATGGTGGGAGTCAGTCTTGAGAGGTCGAGCTGCAGGTCTACCGCCTATGACTTGGGTCGAGTTTACAGCAGTCTTTCTAGCTCGCTTCCTTCCAGAGAGTGTTCGTGACGCTAGGGCTCGTAGTTTTGAGGCCTTGATCAAGACTCCAGGGATGACGATGTCTGAGTATGACGTCCAGTTCACGCAGTTGTCCAGATACGCTCCGTATTTGGTGGATACCGAAGAGAAAAGAGTGAAGAGGTTCGTACAGGGACTTGATGCCCAGCTATTTCTTGCCGTCGGCGCACAGCACTTCGACACTTATTCAGCTGCTATGGATACGGCATTGCGGATGGAGGCACGCATTTCAGCGACTTCGGCCGTTTCCGGGCCGAAGAGGATTCGTACCAGTATGCCAGATCAGAGGCATCATGCCAGATCCTTTCCGAGAGATGGTGCCGGCAGAGAGGTTGGACGAGGTCAATTGTATGGTTCGTATCCACAGGGACAGCAGCCGTCGCCAGGATGTTATGGGTGCGGGAGTCCGCACCATCGTGTCAGAGACTGTCCGGCGAGACGACAGGGAGCGGCACAGTTCCACATGTGACCCTACCACCGTCACCACCTCCTCTTCAGAGAGCTCTACTTCCTGCCACAGGCGATGCTCCACACCAGTTAGGTGCATCCAGAGGCCGTGGACGCGGCGGACCTATCCAGAGAGGACGAGGAGGCAGAGGCCGAAGCCGAGGTCAGCCCGTTATTGGTGGAGGACAGGCTCGAGTATTTTCTCTGACACCGCAGGATGCACAGGCATCCAATGCCGTTGTGACAGGTACCCTATCAGTATATTCTGTTGATGCACACGTGTTTTTTGATCCCGGATCCACGCACTCGTACGTTTCCACACACTTCGTGCTGAGTTTGAATAGAGAGTCCGGTTTGCTTGATCAGCCGCTTGTTGTGACCACTCCTGTGGGAGAGTCATTTGTTGCTAAGCACGTGTTCCGATCCTGTATTGTCCGTATTAGCGAGAGAGAGTTGCCTGTCGACTTGATCCTTCTTGAGATGTTGGACTTCGACGTTCTTTTGGGCATGGATTGGTTAGCCGCATGCTATACGTCTGTGGACTGCCGTGAGAAGACAGTTAGATTTTATTTTCCCGACGAGCTGGCTTTTGTTGTGCAGGGGGACCGTGGTGCCGCCCCTCATATATTGATTTCTTCCCTTCGCGCTGGACAGCTGTTGAGGAAGGGATGTCGGGGATTTCTAGCCTATGTTTGCGATACTAGAGCTACAGATGTTCCATTGGACCAGGTTCCGATGGTATGTGAGTTCCCTGATGTTTTCCCTGATGAGCTTCCTGGACTACCGCCTGAGCGCGATGTTGAGTTCTGTATTAACTTGGTTCCCGACTCGGGGCCTATTTCTATACCGCCTTATCGGATAGCCCCGGCGGAGCTTAGAGAGTTGAAGGTTCAGCTGCAAGATTTGCTGGATAAGGGACTTATTCGACCCAGTGTTTCTCCATGGGGTGCTCCGGTCCTGTTTGTCAAGAAGAAGGACAACAGTTTTCGTTTGTGTATCGACTACCGCCAGCTGAACAAAATTACCGTACGGAACAGATATCCGTTCCCACGTATCGACGATTTGTTCGACCAGCTTCAGGGTGCACGATATTTCTCGAGGATTGATTTGCGATCAGGATACCATCAGCTACGAGTTCGACAGAAGGATATACCGAGGACAGCTTTCCGCACGCGCTACGGCCACTATGAGTTTTTGGTGATGTCGTTCGGACTCACCAACGCCCCAGCAGCATTTATGGATTTGATGAACCGTACATTCAGGCCGTATCTCGACTTGTTCATCATAGTGTTCATTGATGACATTTTGGTGTATTCCCAGAGCCGAGAGGAGCACGAGCAGCACTTGCGGATTACGTTACAGACCTTGTGGGAGCATCAGCTTTTCGCAAAATTTTCCAAGTGTGCATTCTGGTTGGACAGCGTTGGTTTCTTAGGTCACGTGATTACGAGAGATGGCATATGTGTGGACCCAAAGAAGATCGAGGTTGTTCAGTAGTGGCCCAGACCGACATCAGTTACGGAGATCCGCGGTTTTCTAGGCCTGGCTGGCTACTACAGGCGATTTGTACAGGATTTTTCCCGTATTGCTGCACCTTTGACCGGATTGACCCGGAAGGGAGTTCCTTTCGTTTGGACGGAGGAGTGCGAGCACAGTTTTCAGCAGCTACGGACTTGTTTGACTACGGCGCCGGCATTAACTTTGCCTTCGGGATCAGGCGGGTTTATGGTCTATTGTGACGCTTCACGAGTGGGGCTAGAATGCGTATTGATGCAGCATGACAGGGTGATCGCGTATGCTTCACGGCAGTTGAAGAAACATGAACAGAACTACCCCACTCACGATTTGGAGATGGCTGCAGTGGTCTTTGCACTTAAGATCTGGCGACATTACCTATACGGCGAGTCGTGCCAGATATTCACTGATCACAAGAGCTTAAAGTACATATTTCAGCAGCGAGACCTGAATCTGAGACAGCGTCGTTGGATGGAGCTGGTGAAGGACTACGATTGCGAGATCTTGTATCACCCGGGCAAGGCCAATATAGTGGCGGATGCTTTGAGTAGGAGGCCCGGGGGTAGTCTATCTTGTTTGAGCACCGTACAGAGGCATTCGTCAGCGGATTAGCAGATTTTATGCGACAGCCGAGTTGAGTTCGAGTTCACTCCGACAGGGGGACAGCTTGCGCATGTTCGTGCATGCCCGCAGTTACTTGACCGTATTCGAGAGGCACAGCCCAGTGATGACCGTCTTTCAGAGATCATGGAGCTGGTTAGGCAGGGCAGAGATTCCGAGTCCGTGATCGATAATCAGGGAGTACTGCGATTTGGGACTCGACTGTGCGTACCAGATTCTGAGGGACTGCGGCGTGAGATTCTTGAGGAGGCGCATAGATCTACATACAGCGTTCATCCATGTTCCACCAAGATGTACCGCGATTTGAGAGATGTCTTTTAGTGGGACGGGATGAAGAGGGACGTCACAGACTTCGTATCGAGATGCCTGACTTGTCAGCAAGTCAAGGCTGAGCACCAGAAGCCAGCAGGAGAGTTGCAGTCTTTGCCCATTCTGGAGTGGAAATGGGAGCAGATTTCGATGGACTTCGTGGTGGGTCTACCCAGGACCAGTCGAAGGTACGACTCCATTTGGGTGATCGTGGATCGATTGACGAAAGCGGCTCACTTCCTGCCAGTGAAGACCACTTTCAATTTTGCTCAGTATGCCCAGATTTACATCGACGAGATCGTGCAGTTGCATGGCGTACCGACTTGTATTGTGTCAGATCGAGGCACCCAGTTTACCAGCCGACTATGGCACAGACTTCAGGGGGCATTGGGCACCCGTTTGAGTTTCAGCACGGCATTTCATCCGCAGACCGACGGCCAGTCAGAGCGGACTATTCAGACTCTCGAAGACATGCTCAGAGCATGCGTTTTGGACTTTGGTGGTAGTTGGGATCGTCATTTACCTTTAATGGAGTTCTCCTACAACAACAGCTTCCAGGACACTATTCAGATAGCACCTTTCGAGGCTTTGTATGGGAGGAGATGTAGATCGCCCGTCTGTTGGACTGAGCTTAGCGAGAGCAGTATTTTGGGGCCGTAGATCGTGCAGGAGACGACCGAGAAAGTACAGTTGATTTGAGATCGTATGAGAGCGGCTCAGAGCAGGCAGAAATCGTATGCAGACAGGCGCCGTTGCAGACTAGAGTTCGCAGTTGGCGATCATGTTTTTCTGAGGGTTTCTCCGATGAAGGGCGTAATGCGATTTGGGCGAAAGGGAAAGCTTAGCCCCAGATTCGTGGGTCCCTTCGAGATTCTCGAGCGTGTCGACGCAGTTGCATATCGTTTGGCTCTTCCACCCAGCTTCTCGGATGTTCACCCCGTCTTCCACGTGTCGATACTACGCAGATATCTTCATGACCCTTCCCACACGATTCAGCATCAGACCGTTCAGCTTGAGCGCGACCTTTCGTTCACCGTGCAGCCAGTAGAGATATTGGATCGGCAGGTGAAGAAACTTCGATCAAAGGTCCTGCCGTCTGTGAAGGTTCTTTGGCGCAGCCCGAATGATGAGGAGATAACTTGGGAGGCCGAGGGAGAGATGCGGAAGAAATTCCTTCATCTTTTTGCAGGTACGCGTAGTTATATATTTTTAATTCGGGGACGAATTTTCTTAAGGGGGGAAGACTGTAACACCTGAGTTTGTGTTTAGTGGTAATTGTGTGTTAATGTGGGGTTTTTGGTAAAAAGTTTACCAAAACGGGTTTCCGATAATTTATCTAGTTTTATGGATATTTATTAGAATTTTATCTCGACTGCACACACTTGTGCATGTTAATGTGGATTAAGTCTAGAGTTACCAAGTTTAGATGTGCATGTGGGTTAACCATATTTAGACAACTATGGTGGTCTAACCCACTTGGTTAAGTTAATTAGTTTTAATTAAGGGTTTTTAGTTTTCGTTAAAGGTGTTTAGGGTTGGGGTTGACTTGTGGTGAGAGAGAGAGGATATGATGGATGTGCATGCTAGCATTTATTAAGAGAGAGAGAGAAGTGGCTCTAGGGTTGTGTCATGATCTTTTGCTTCTATCCCTCATGCACTCATCTCACTCACATCTCTCCCCCTCACTCACACACACATCACCAAACAACAGCTACAGCAGCCCTGGAAGCAGCAGCAACATCATCAGCCACAACACTAGCCCAACATCATCAACAACAGCTGCATAACCCATAGCACCAGCCCCACAACACCACACCAGCACCACAACACCACACCACATCAGCCAGCAGCAGCTGCAGCAGCCACAACACCCACACAACAACAGCAACACAACACTAACACAACAACAACACAACAACAACACAACAACAACAGCAGCAGTAGCAAGCAGCCTAAGCATCAGCAGCTGAAGCAACACCAGCAACAGCATCAGCAACATCAGCAGTGGCAGCAGCATCAGCAACTCAGCAGCAGCAGCAACGACATCTTCTTCTTCTTCTTCACTTCTCCTTTGTCCTAGGGTTCTCTAGAGGTATAATCTCTAGCACTTGTTTCCTTGCTTGTTTAACTTAGGAAATAATTAGTTAGTTTAGTGTTTGTTATGTAGATTAGTGCTAGTTTTAGGTAAATTTGAGTGAGAGTGGCAAAGTGATGGTTTGGATTGTTAGTATAACCTAATTAGGTGCTGTTGAGACCAGTTAACCAGAGACTTGTCCCAGATTTCACAAAAATACCAGATTTGTTCGACTTGGTGTAATTTAGCGTTTTTGTCGACTTTTTAGCCTTTCTGAAATCTGCTGTTGACCCGGGCCTTTCAGAACAAAATTGAGGAGACTGTAGTATGGTAACCTTAGCAGACACACACAGACAAAGCACGGGGACCCATCCCTAATTTCTGGCCGCAAATTTATTGTATCTGGCCGCAATTTGCGGCCAGAACAGGGGGTGGGATGTTGGGTTTTGGTGTGTGGGTTTATGCTGGGTAGCTAGGGTTTTTGGTATCTGTAACTTTTTGTGTTCGGACCAGAGTCAAAATCTGGAGCCTAAAACCTTTTATCGACGTGTTTAAACTTGCGCGACACGTGTGTGATCCGCGTGGTTCTGTGGCGCGCTGCGCGACACAGCGTATCGGAGTGGTTCTGGTGAGTTTACGCACGTCGCGACGTATCGTGTGCACGCGCGTTTAGTTTCACGCACGCGTTATCCTTTTTATCGATATATCGCATTTTTGTAGGATTTTCCTAATGTGTGTGACTTTTGTAAATTCTAGGGTCGCCGGCGGGAACTTCAAGCGCCACGGAGAAAGGAAAGCAAGTGGTCGGACACACCTAGCGCGAGATCACGGGTGAGTAGATATAACATCTACGGGGGACAATCGTATGGATGGCGCAAGTCGCCCGATAGAATTAGTAATTAAAAGATTGCTAGTGATGATAGAAATTACAAGATTTGCATGATAATTGCTACGTTCAGGATCTATATGTTTTACATTCATGTGCAAACTCATTCTATAGGACGCATGCACCATTGCCAGGGTTTTTATATGCATCACGAGCACTATTCATGTGTACACACACGCCCTGGTAATTGCCATGTCACGACACTAGATAACTTATAATCTGAATCATGTTAATAATTGATGCTCAGACCTGTGCTATTGCAATAAATCTTTAAAATAAAATTGTAGAATTGCTATTCATGTGCATGTATATCATTATATCATTTGTTCATGCCTAGTTATTAATCATACATTGCAACTTGAACATTGATGTCATATGCATTCATTATCATTGACATATGCACCATGATGGTTTCTTTAGATTTTATGATATTTCTGGATTTCGGGGGAAAGCCGCAAGATTTACAACTTATTATCTTTTAAAATATGAAAAGTTGCGGTTTTCTAGTGATGTAAAGTGTCGTCCACCATGAGTTTGCTGTGGTTTTCGAGACCCGTTTCGAGGAGTTGGATGAACCGTCTTGGGTACATGGTGGTCCCGGTGAGGTACCCCGGGGCAAGAAGATCGCAGATGATGGCGTTGAGCCTGGCAGGGGACGGATTACCTACCGGTGACTTCATTTGGCACGGCGGATATCCAGAGGATACCGACCGTGGCCGCGAGATGATGAGATATTGATATTCGAGATGGGTCAGCCGGACGGCTGAGGCCAGAGATACTTTGACATGGATATATAAGATTTGAGAAAGTTTTGAGGTGTCGTTGCTGGACACGGATTCTTGTTGATTCTATGAGTATTATGCTGATATTTAAAAAGAGTTCAAAACAAAATGGAAAGGATGATTCTTATACTTACATGTTAAGATCGTGAGTTGATTCATGTGGCATACATACCTGTTAGTACATTCATGTTGCATACATACCTGCTAGCACATCCTGCCATATCTGTTTTATAGCTGCTAGGATACTTGTGTGCATGCATGCGATAGCCTTTATAGATGTTATTTATTACTCACGAGTTGGCAACTCACTCCCGTTGTGCCACAGCTTTTCTGCAGGTCCGCTCCGTCAGTACTGTAGCAGCGGACACATTAGCTTCTTTTGCTCTTTTTGCCTGGACTCGAGGCTTTTGCTCATAGGTGGGTTATGTTATCATTTTGTACCACCTTATATATTCATTTTATCTAGATTACTCTATCTACTATTTCAGTTGTACCAGTGGCTGTGAGACTTATGGATTTTATGTTATATTTGGGGTCGAGCTCACTTAAGTTGACATGTTTTTTTACTTGTGCTTCTCATGCTTATTTACGCACATTGCTATTTACTTTGCGTGGGATTTGTGACCGCCTTGAGGCGAAGAGCTAGCTCCCGCTTGGGGATGTCATTTTTCATGTTATGCATTTATACTCCTGTTTGTACCCGTTTGGGGGCTTGTTTTACAAAGGAGACTCTGCCAGAATTTTTGGAAAAAGGAAAGTTGTTTTAAAAAGACTTGATGTGATTTAATGGAATAAAGTGCTTTAAACAAAATGGTTTTTCCTTCACTCTAATTCTAAATCGGGTTTTGTTTTCTGGGTTTTGGCTTACTTATTTACGGACGCCTTGAGACGATTCGTAACTTAAGTGCCAGTCACGTTCCGTACCCTGCGGGTCGTGACACCAGGGGAACGTCGGTTTTTATTTGCGGCTCAAAGGAAACCCGGGGCTCCCAGATTATCTGTATTGTTCTGTGATGCTTATTACTTTTCTTTGATGTTGCATTTATCATACCTGGAGCGATTATTATATATTGATATATATACTAGTAGATGTTGTATATGTTTTGCACCCGCGCTAGCCCAGTCCCCGCTCTGTCGTTAGTTAAGTAACCTAACGAGTGATGACAGGACCCAGTGGCGAATGCGGATGGCATATACGTACATTTTATTTTCGTTCTTTTCTGGTGTGATTAATTGATGGGACTGCATTGATTCTTATCAATGCAAGGAAAAAAAAACCTATATATGATGTTGTTGGAACCAATTTTTCAAAAGTTGTTATTACAAGGGCGTTCTCTTTTGTTTTACACAGTGGTATTCGGTTATGAATATTCAGCACCTCAACGAGGCAAGGGCCGAGATTCCTTCATCGGGAGTGACCCCTTGGACAAAGGTTTGCGTCAGGGTAATAACTTCACTATAGTCGATTACTTTTTGCTTTGCATCGTGGTATTCAGTTTGGAATATCCTGCACCTCATTCGACGAGGAAAGAGCCGAGTTCCCTTCACCGGGAGTGACCTCTTTAGCAAAGGTTTTCGCAACTATATTTTTATAAAATCTATCCGGTTCCTTCAACAATATCAAGTTCATTACGTTAATGGTTTTTCGCCAAAAACCAGCCGTAGCCCTCCGTCATTTCAGATTAGTATTGCTTAGTATTCGTGCTATGTATGTTGACTGTGTCAAGGCGTAGTGTGCGGTAGCTCTGTAATGCTTTTCTGTCGTATGTATATGTGGATTGGTTAGGACAGCCGTACGGTCATGTTGACTGTGTCAAGGACTCGTACGGGTGGGTTTAATGCAATCAAGATAATGACGGGT
Organism: Agapanthus africanus; assembly: GCA_030015575.1. Taxonomy (NCBI): domain Eukaryota; kingdom Viridiplantae; phylum Streptophyta; class Magnoliopsida; order Asparagales; family Amaryllidaceae; genus Agapanthus; species Agapanthus africanus. The sequence continues at coordinate 391,686 of JASDDO010000187.1, forward strand.
TGAACTTGACTAGGATCCTTTGATATGTTGACTGTGTCAAGGTCACTTGGGTCCTAGGGGTAAAAACACACATCGGGAGTTTCAAACATACAGGAAACTTGCCAGGCTTGCGCATACCTTCTGGAGTGCGGTGACTTGAGTGGCTTCCATCAAGTTATCATGCGATGATAGTTGGATCCCGATCCCCACTGATGAGTAGGATTACTCCTCGGTTGATTCCGATTAATTCTCCTTTTAGGTTTGGAGGAGAATTTGAGAATACAGTGGGAGACATTCAGGTTTGAGTGCACGCAGAGTGTTTTTTTTCTCTCTCTTTTTAACTGCGACCATGGCCCGACCCTATACTATAACTCAGTAACCAAATTAACCGAACTTTCTTGAAAACACTGGCTTTTGGATTGTCTGAGTTGCATACATCGTTGCCACTCCTTCTTTTACCTTTTGCATTTCTCCAGAACACCCCGTATTATTACGAACATCCAATTCCATTGGATAAATCCATCGTATGGTTATATACGAACTCGAAGGAACCTTTTCGAGGATGGATTCTGGTTCTGGAGAGATTGAATAGGATTATTCGGTTGTCTTTTCTCTTTACCTTCTCTCAGGTTGTGAGGGCTCCTAGGATTAGGAGAGTACACCTATTACGCTTATTGGATAGTCTTCTTCCAAACCATAGGCAGGTGCCGAAAGGTAGGGAATGAAGAAAACCAATTAGCCTGAGTAGGGTGTGCAGAAGGTAATAAGTAAATACATATAGAGGGATCAGAAGAAGGGCAAAGTAAAATGCGACTGCTATCATTCACGACCAAACCAGGTATTTTCATCGCCACTCCTGCTTCACCTTTGTATTTCTCCAGAACACCCCGTATCACTACGAACATCCAATTCCATTGGATAAATCCATCGTATGGTTATATACGAACTCGAAGGAACTTTTTCAAAGATGGATTCTGGTTCAGGAGAAATAGGAATAAGGTTTATTCAGTTGTCTTTTATCATCACCATCTCTCAGGTTGCAAGTGCTCCTAAGATTAGGATAGTACACCTATTACGCTTAGTGGATAGTCTTCTTGCAAACCATAGGGTGGTGCCGAACGGTAGGGAAGGAAGAAAACCACTTAGCTTAACAATGGTGTACAGAAGGTAATGACTAAAGACAAATAAAGGGATTTGGAGAGATGGCAACGAAATATACGGTTACAGTCATGAATCTGGATAATGGAGGAGGTATTGCTAGGAATACCCGGATACCCCTTCGAAACATTTTCATGTTTTAGTTTCACTGTGCATTGTTAATAGAAAACTGATTTCCCAATTACACCCTTGCTCCAGGGTATGTATTTCCCAGATATGATTCTCACATCTGTATAGTTTTACAGATAATAAGTGGGAGTAAGTTATTGGGAATTAGATGATCATCCTCATTATATCGGAATTCGTTGTAATTGGTGATATTTGAGGAAATCACCTGGGTACAGTTTTCAACTTACGACGCACAGGGTTTGAGTTATTAAACTCAGGGAACTTATACAAAGTATTATATGTTGTCCAGTATCCATTAGGACAAAGGGGTTGGTCCTCGTACTATATTCTATTTACTTGTGACTTCTCAAGTTTTGGACAAATGTTTCGTAGAAATATAAGGTCCAAGTTTGAGAAGTTATAGGTATAAGAATAAGGTAGAGAACCAGGTGTCGCAAGTATCAGGATTCTTCAAAGTGATTGAAGATGTAGATACTTGTATGAGGTATTCAGTTGATAGTAATGGTTTTGAGAAACTTGTTTCTCTTCCAGGTTACTCATAATTGGACGCGCTCCTAAGTTGAGTAATGTTGATCGGCCTCTCTCAATTTAGTTGACATGCACTGGAGACAGCTGCATGATTTGAATCTGGTTCCAATTAAATTAGTGCCTTTGTTCCTATATTAGATATATATAGAATCAATTTATATCTTAACGATGATAAGGTATAGGGAGTCGTCCGGCTGATGCTTAAAACCAGAATCCGGATAAACTCAAGGCACGTTTCAGTAATGGTTGTTTGTGGGTTATCCCGGGCCTTGACAAGGGTTAACTTTCTACCATCAGGAAGATCAATATTTATATTGTTCTTGACTCACCACAGTTTTAGTGAAATGGATTTTTTCAGAAACAGTAGTGGGAGTATGGTAGAACTGGAAGTGATTCCAGAACCGCAAACGATTACTGAAAATTTAATAGAACCTAAAGATTCAATCAGGTTTGACATTCCATTAGCCACTCCGCAGATATGGTGGGTAACCTCAGGCACCCGAGAGGTACTCTAGTAGCCTTAAGGACGGTGACAGGGAGGTTCTTGTTTACCCAGACTTGCCATTGCTGTTGTTCCAGACTATGAGACCCGGCAAGAGAATGAGTGTAGCGTCATTCTAAACTAGCTTTAGAAGTGTACGTGTATATGATTCTGTCAGAGGGTTGTTGTAGTCAGTGGGAGCAGCGGAAGTATAGTGGACAAGTAACTTATGTCTATTTATAGACTAAAGCAGATATAGCGGAGATAGATCATCTATTTCTGATGTGACAGTCATGGGCTTTGACTTCATCAGAATAGGGGATGGATCTGTTAAGAAGGTAGTAGGGTATGATATCCTGGTATTTGGATGACATACACAGAGTAAGAAGTGAAATTCCTATACTACGATCGGTTATACTGTGGTTGTCACACAATGTTTTCTCCACATAGGATATGGATATTATATCAGGCATTCTGGTTACTAGATCTATAGTTTTAGATCTAGATTTGGGTAGTTTCCCAATCTGGGTACTTAGACAGTATTCTAAAGATATTTAGAATGGACGACTCCTAGCATGGTGGTGTACCTGCAGGTGATGGAGTCACCCTCTTTAAAGGTGTCTTACAGACTAAAGGGGATAGGGGTGTGCATGATTGGCATATCACTTGCTTAGGTGATTGATTCAATCATGAGATATCAAGTACCACACCAGATGTTGTTTTTGCACTAGATGCAATAAGTTGATATATTAATCCAATCCTGGAGAAACGTTCGGAAGCGGCTTATAAAACATAAGTAAATGTTCTAGGGATTTAATAACAGCAGTATCCTTCGGGAGACGGTTATCATTCCAGGCTTCCAAGGTGACTTGGATGACAGAGTGACTGCCAGAGTTACAGTTTTCCCTCTGACGAGGGGCAGTATTTTGGACAGGTGGTCCAAGCGGATACTGAGGGAGGCATGGCGCAGGATACTGATTAAATTCAGTCGACAATATAGTCTAAGAAGTTTGCTGGATTTGGAGTTCATTTGTGAACTGGGTCCCATCAGATATCCAGACATATTCTAAGACAGGTATTGCTCATTTCGGGAGATGGATTTCTCCGCGAACTTGAGATAAAGAGAGACATGTAAAGAAACATTAGGGCGGATCCACTCACTGAGGCTATTTCTCGAACGCAATAGTTTTACAAACGTGCTTTGTGAAACTGATTAGTAGAGGAGTTGGATGTTCGGTATCACACGGGCTGTGAGTATGCGACATCGCAATAATTAGCCTTAAGTGCAAGTGGGAGATTGTTGGATATAGTGCCCTCGAAGTCAATTATTGGATCGCGGGTACGTGATAGCCGTGTTTGTGCCATTAGCTGTCCGGTAGGATCTCGTGTGATGATTGAGTGAGGACCTGTACCGGTTGAACAGTCTTACTCGAGATGATAGTATGCTATCTGGTTTGTCTTTATCATCATGTACATGTTGATAGAGCCAATAGGATTCTTGCTTGACAGCCAGCAGTATGATGGCGATCATATACATGGGAGCTGGGGTCTATAAGCGCATCCTTAAAGTGTCCCTAGTCATGGAAGTTTCGAGACTGGGCATCGATACTCTGATAGTAGACTAGTGTATACAGTTCGAGACCCCGACGAGGGGCGGTGGCCAGTCTCACAAGCCACTGGTGTCAGTTAGTTCACCTAAGATGTATACAGGTGCTCATTCAGTTATGAGTACACCGGACGGACTCGCCGGGAACCTGCTAGTTGGTATTATACCTATAGTCAGATAGCAGTTCCCTGGTGACATATGTACAGATTAGTTTGTCGACCTGAGATCGTCATTTGTCTCGTGTGAGTTCCCACTGTGCTTTGATTACTACCTTACCACGGCTCAAAGGAGTCGTGCAAATAGGTTTTAGTTGGGTACAGTCCCGAGCCACATGGAGGCAGTGAGCGGATCGTCGGGGATTCGTCTCTCCCGGTATTGGGGGTTGATGTCGCGCAGTGCACGGGTGGTCATCACCAGAAAACCTTGGCCAAGGTAGTCGAGAATTACCGATCTAGGATCGGTAGTTTCTCAGGTGGTGATGGGCTTCATACCGACACGAATTATCGCGTTAGTAGAGGTCTGACTTTATGCAGCCCTCTAGACTCGATATGCGATACTGTTAGACGAACAGACCGGACTGTACGGATATTGTCACTGTCGGGCTCAATAGGGTTTCTGTATGAGTTCGCTCGCCAGCTTCCCTTTCGTTCAATACATTGGCAACCGTTACGTACAGCTAGTACCTCTGACGTGCTTGTGGTTATACCCAGTGTCAGTGTATTGATGAGTCATTAGAGTCCCCCACAGATAGTTTCCCAAGTTCGGGCGAAACGTTGTAGAGGTCGTATGGTTTTATGGCAGGGTTCGAACATACACGTGCACTTGTGCACGTGTCATGTTTCGGACGGATAATACTAGTGGGCTTTGGTTTAAGCCGGATCTAGCATTATATTATGTAGGAACAATTTTGTCTCGTTGCAATCGTATTCGATCAGAACACAAATGCGGGTATACATATACAGTTGTGGGGTAATCATGTAATTTGTTACGGGATTATTTTTGAAATTGCCAGTTTTTCTCCCCTTGATTGAACATTAAATTTAATGTTTAATTATTGGTCCATTCTTGTGCATTCCATTTGGCCATTTTCTTACTTTTCTAGTCATGGCCGAATTCCTTTTGGAGTGGGCTTCTTTTGGGCTTGAGCTTTTGTCTTTGGGTGAGGTGGTTTTTTAGTTCTTTTGCTTTGATGAGTAATTGTGAGCATGCAAATTTGTTAGCAATCCTTTTTGGGCTTGGTTTTCTTTCGCTGCCAAATTCTTTTGTCTTTGATGAGGTGGCATGACCATTTCGTGGGGAATTGTAATGGCATGGGCAGCATGGGTGATGGGAATTGGTTTTTTTGATGGGGATTAATTTATTATGTTGCTACCTTACACTCACCACTTGGGGATTCCTTCATGCTCACCTCTTGAATGCATATACTTACCTCACCAATTGATTCCCCAGTGAGCACCAAAAAATTCCCGGAGCCAATTTTCTGGCCGAGCTCATAACTTGGGAGTGCACAATTTTTGGTGTGGCTGATTGAGTTTTCCTCCATGCTAAAATCTTTCCTCACAAAATTCTTTTGCTCATCTCATCACATACTCCATGGCAACTTCAATTCACATCCACCCAATTGCTTGGGTGTCTTGAGACAAAATATCCTACACACTCTCTACTTCATCCTTGGACATGTCGGCTAGCAAACTTCATGTCCGAGTTGCTTCAGTTCGAAGTGGGAGCCCGTATAAAGATCCGATGACGTGGTGCCTCCTCAACGAGCGAGATCGGAGAGCGGATTTCACCGGGACAGCCGCAACAAGCTAGGGGAGGGGATTGAAGACCGAAGGACATGGATCGATCAGTATAATCTCTTAACTCTTATTTTACTGATTGCTAGTTAACGGTTAATGGAACGATCCGGGTATTGGTTGCGGTAGCGTCAAGTTTTGATAAAATTTTTGTTCCGCATTTGGCGTCGGATTGACGGCCGGGGCGCTGCCGTAACCCAACAGTGAGGAGGTAGGTCGTTACCTCGTAATCTACTTTAAAGGTATAGCAAATTTAATGGGGTTAAATGTAGAATTGAAACAATGTGGTATTTTAGTGAAAAATACGATAAATTGAAATAGCCATCATTTCATATGATGAAACTTGATCAATTTGGTTGATTAGTATTTAATAGTCAACATGAGAAAGTTTAAGTATGATTGTATTAGTGAGAAGTGGAATTTTATAGGAAACCGAATCGGAAATAGGATTTGTTCCGATTCCGTCGGGTTTGTAAAACCGTATTTTTTAGCTAGAAGAGATAGATAGAAAATGGGACTTACGGGTTTTAGATTACACAAGAGAGTGAGAGGGAACTAGAGGGATCACCGATGTGTTGCGTCGTCGCCGGTAGTTCCTAAAACGATCGCCAGAAGTTCGCCGGCCGTAGCTTCGCCTCATGCTCACTTCGATTGCACACTGGGGTTCTAGGGATTTTCTTGAGAGTTGGCTCAGAAATGTGAGTGAGAGGGTAGAGGGTAGGGTGGTATTTATAGGGTTAGGCTAGGGTTAGGGTAGATGAAGGGTTTTAAATAAAAAAATGTAAAATTGTATAAAATCATTAAAAATTGGAGTAAATAGGGTATTTCAAAGGTTTTTGGAACCGATCTAAATAAATAGAGTATACAGGGGGGTAGGGGAGGCCAAGAGTCACAAATTCCCAGTTGACGACTCGGCCGATCCCGGCCGAGTCGAGGTCTTGGGAGGTGGGGAGTCTTAGGATATAGGCTCTGGTATATTTAGTTTTTCAGATTCAGTTCAAGTTTTGGGAGTTATCTCAGGTGGACTGTTGGGCTTCCAAAGAATTTAAAACAAAATAATATTAAAAATAATGTGCGGCATGGGATTTAAACTCTGGTGGCTTGGTTCAGCAATGCAAGGTATTACCAATGAGCTACAAGCTCTTTCTTGTAATTAAATTGCTAATTAATTACTTAAGTCTTGTACTCAGGCAATAAATACCCCTTTATGGATTTTGAAAAAAAAATTGTAAAGAAAGTTGTATAGGAAAAATTAGGGTTGTTACATTCTACCCTACTTATAAAAATTTCGTCCTCGAAATTTGTAAAAGGAAAGTGTAACAGTTTCAAGGAAAGTCTGGTGACTGGAGTATAGATAGTGTATGAAAATATTTAGAAGAAAGAAATATTGTAAAAAGTTTTGGTCAAAGTTGAAAGAAATGTGAGGTTGCCTGGGTTACCTTGGTTCATAGTCTCAGGTTCTATGGATGTTAAGGTGGAGGCTTGACGTCTCGGCATATTTTTCTGTGTAAGCCGATACAACGATGCCTGACTAGGTAGAGGTGGTCCATGTGGAGGTGATGCTGGGAATGCAAGACTAGGTGCAGGAGTCTGGATGACTGGCTGCTGCGGGTAGATGGTGTGTGTGTGAGCTAAGTTGCGTCTATAGGGACAGTTTCCAATCCTATGATCGGATGCGCCACAAACTAGGCACAGGCCTTTTGCGCGCCTACAGTCTTTCCACAAGTGTCCCTTTCTTCTGCAGTAGTAGCAGAAATCTGGACTTGACTGGTTAATTGTTTCCTTCTGTCTCTTGGGTTTAGCAGGTTGGTTAGGGTAGGCTCATCTTGCCAACTGGGCGGCAGAGCGCTTTACACCGTGTGCTTCTGTTTCTGATCGGTTCACCAATATAGCAGTCTGCTGCTGCAGTCCAATCAGAATGCTTCGGATTTCCTCAAGCAGAATCATCTGCTCGTTGGGTGGAGAAGGAACTCAGATGTGATTGGTAGTGGAGGTGGAGTGTTTTAGAAGTGGGTGTTTGTGTTGTTTGGGGAATTCATAGCCTTGAAGAAAAATTTAGGTTAGGACAGGTTCAAGTACATGAAATGATAAGATTCAAGAAATATGAAATTGTAAGATTCAAGGAACATGAATTGTAAATAATGTTTTAGTTGCTGGTTCTTGTGTTATATTGCTTAGGTTGTTCACGCAGAACAGAACTGCATGATAGAGTTTCATACAGCTCTAACATGCATGGGCCACCAACAAAACCTGTCACGCCCCGCTTCCCGGTATACGGCGAAGGAGATGCGACTGGTCCGCTACGTATATACTCAGAAGTACATACGCTAAGCGTATCTAAGCAATAATAGGTAAATACACAAGAGACAAGGTATAATAAAAACAACAACTTTATTTATTAACATTCTTTCTGTACAATGCATGGAAATGTAAATACATCTGATGAAAACAATGCCTAAACAATGGCATAACAGAAAAAGAAAAGTACTGGAATAAAATGTGTACAATGAAGCTAGAGCTCGGGGTCTTCAATAATCAGGTCCAAGTCCTCGATGCTGGGCTCCGTCTCCAGAAAGTCCGAAACACCTGACGACATTCAAAGAAGAAAGAAATAGAATGTCGTCAACGAACAGATCGCTCGGTAAGTCCCAAAGAGAAGAGGAAAGTAGAATAAATAGAATAAGAAGGTATCTTTTAAAGTTGTATTATATTGTTGTAATATTGTGTTAACGCTATTGTTTGTAACTTGGTACAGAAGGATGCCAGTGTATACGAGAGGAGTCTCACTTGCCCTGGAGACTAAGGTATCAGGAACTCAAGGAACCGTTATGCCACGGTACAACAGCAATTGGATTCATGTTAAGTTTCTTAATCTTACCGTCTCGTGCCACTTTTAACACCTTCCGTACCAATCTGCCCCTTAAATCCCGTAGTGTCTTGTTTGTATTGTTTGTCTTGTAAATTGTATTGATGGTATAATTGGTTGACTGACCGAAACCATGATATCAGTAAACGGATGTAACCGTAGAATCATGTAAATGGAATAACTGGAGAACCATGTAAATGGAATATATATCCATGGTTCGGTCTAGTCAAGTTGTATAGATTGATAATTGGATTCATGAATTCATGTGTTCATATTGAATTGGAATATTGTAGATTGTAGATTGTACTTGAATCATATTCAAGTCAGATATAATCAGACTCAAACCCGAGTCAGACAATTAGAAAAGTAAATCAAGTCTTGATTATTTCTTAAATCTATAATTGCTAGGGTCCTTAGGGTAATTTATAAAACTTGAGGGGGTTTTATGTAAAAATACTTTTATATACTTTTTAAAAATACACCCCAAGCATTTATTATTCGTCTTTAGGGTTGTACTGAATATGGATTTTATATTGTGATATTTCTAATGAAAATATCCTAAATTCAGAAATAAAGGTATTTATTTGTAATATTGATTTGTATGGAATTCATGGTATTTTAGTGTAAAATTGATTCTTGTGATTTTTAGAGAAAAAAAGGTGGAATATTTATATCATAACAAAATAGGTATTTTAATGATAAATATACATATATTTATACAAAAATAATTTTAATATATTTTTTTATATTCTAAAAATCTCATTTTCTTAAGATGTCGTATTTTAAATCTTTCGAGACCGAATGCTCCTTGCGGAGGTCTGAATCTCGCACTACTAAGCCCGAGGATGTGCGATAATCCGCACCATCCCGAACGGGTTCCCCAAAATGGGTTGTAGCGGCGCTTTGCAAAAATTGTATAAATACTAATCCTTTAGAAAACGGTTTTATGAAGTAAGTGGTATTTATTTGTAAAGATGTCAATTTTCCGTATTTTATGTTCTAGAGTCTCCTAAGTCAACTAGACTATTCCTAACTGGTCCAAAACGACAAGTTATGTGATGCCTCAAATCGTCTCTTCACCGCCAATTATGGCCAGATAAGTATAAGTGAAGAAAGGAGATATCCGCTCACGAATCATCGTGAGACAGGCCTTTTAAAGTTACCTTTCTCACTTGCCCAGCCTAGACACCACAAAGTCAGGTTTAGATAAACGACTGATGTCCACAACTTATCCTATTTTCATAATAAGTGGTATTTATTTAAAAAGTGTATCAATACTAAATCTTTTAGAAATGGCTTTATTTAGTAAAGGGTATTTAAATGAAAATGTTCGTTTTCCCGTATTCTGAGTTCTCGAGGGTATCGTGTTAGGTTGTATATGAGTGTGTGAGGAGGTAGGTCGTTACCTCGTGATCTACTTTAAAGGTATAGCAAATTTAATGGGGTTAAATGTAGAATTGAAACAATGTGGTATTTTAGTGAAAAATACGATAAATTGAAATAGCCATCATTTCATGTGATGAAACTTGATCAATTTGGTTGATTAGTGTTTAATAGTCAACATGAGAAAGTTTAAGTATGATTGTATTAGTGAGAAGTGGAATTTTATAGGAAACCGAATCGGAAATCGGATTTGTTCCGATTCCGTCGGGTTTGTAAAACCGTATTTTTTAGATAGAAGAGATAGATAGAAAATGGGACTTACGGGTTTTAAATTACACAAGAGAGTGAGAGGGAACTAGAGAGATCGCCGATGTGTTGCGTCGTCGCCGGTAGTTCCTAAAACGATCGCCGGAAGTTCGCCGGGAAATTCGCCGTAGCTTCGCCTCGTGCTTACTTCGATTGCACACTAGGGTTCTAGGGATTTTCTTGAGAGTTGGCTCAGAAATGTGAGTGAGAGGGTAGAGGGTGGGGTGGTATTTATAGGGTTAGGCTGGGGTTAGGGTAGATGAAGGGTTTTAAATAAAAAATGTATAAATGTATAAAATCATTAAAAATTGGAGTAAATAGGGTATTTCAAAGGTTTCTGGAACCGATCTAAATAAATAGAGTATACAGTGGGGTAGGGGAGGCCAAGAGTCATAAATTCCCAGTTGACGACTCGGCCGTCCGGCCGAGTCGAGGTCTTGGGAGGTGGGGAGTCTTAGGATATAGGCTCTGGTATATTTAGTTTTTCAGGTTCAGTTCAAGTTTTGGGAGTTATCTCAGGTGGACTGTTGGGCTTCCAAAGAATTTAAAACAAAATAATATTAAAAATAATATGAGGCATGGGATTTGAACTCTGGTGGCTTGGTTCAGCAATGCAAGGTATTACCAATGAGCTACAAGCTCCTTCTTGTAATTAAATTGCTAATTAATTACTTAAGTCTTGTGCTCAGGCAATAAATACCCATTTATGGATTTTGAAAAAAAAAATTGTAAAGAAAGCTGTATAGGAAAAATTAGGGTTGTTACAGACAAAGTCCGTAAAATATTCAAGGATGCCCTAAGAAACGGTCTACAATTGCCAGAATCAAAAAGACCTTAAGAAGTGAATATGACCGACGACCCCAAATATTGCCCCTATCACAGAGTGATAGGTCATGCCATCGAGGACTGCTTCGTCTTCAAAGATTGGGTCGAAAAGCAATACAAGACAGGAGAAATAGAACTGTCTAAAGGCGTGTTAACAAATAGTCAAGCTGCGCCACCAATTTCATACAATCGGAGACCGAAGTCCTTCGGGAACCTGATTCTCTCAAGCATCTGCCTTTCTCTAAAAAGAGTGGACCAAGGCAATAAGATAAGAGCCGAACAAGCAATATTACCAGTGAAGAAGCAATATAGGGGTACACAACCCATACGATCTACATGATGAAGCCCAGAGGAACAAGTCCCCATACGCTTTATAGCCATAACGATGACGTGGTTGTTGCTATCCAACACCGGCTCGATCCAGACGACGAAGATCCCGCTTTTGAAATCAATCCAAAAGAGCCCGTGGTTCGTGCAGAATCGAGCCCAGGCTCCAACCGTTGACCACCACGTCATTAAACTGGGGACAGTCGATCACCACGTCGTTAAACTGGGAACACACGACCCCTAAATCATTAAACTTGGAATGTAAAACAAATGCGGAAATAAAAAAATGAAAAAAAGCCGAAATGATGAGGCAACTCGCAATAAAAATCAGCGAGTAAAATAAAGATGAAAAATAAAGCCGGAATGATGGGGCAACCGCGAATAAATAGCCGAAATGATAAGGAAAATGCGACCTTCACGATAAGAAAAGCTAAAACGATAGATCAGTCACGGTAAAAATAAAAATAAAAATAACCCAAATGGCGAATGATGAGTCGCTCATGGTACCATATTCCACCGCAGCGATGCAGACGCCAACCAAAATCCAAATTCCCAAATAGCGAATGATAAGTCACTCCTGGTACCATATTCCAGCGCAGCGATGCAGATGCTAACCAAAATCCAAATTCCTGAATGGTGAATAATGAGTCGCTCCTGGTACCATATTCCAGTGCAGCGATGCAGACGCCAACCAAAATCCAAATTCCCAAATGGCGAATGATGAGTCGCTCTTGGTACCATATTCCAGTGCAGTGATGCAGACGCCAACCAAAATTTCAAATCTCTGAATGTCCCGATGACGAAGGATGAGTCGCTCCTGGTACCATATTCCAGTGCAGTGATGCAGACGCCAACAAAATCCCAAAATTCTCCCAGCCCTACGGGTGGTCCCCAAATTGACTACCGTATACAATCCATGGGCTCAAATAATTCTTATCACATCCATACCCCGCCGCAATTACAAGTTACGCGGCCGGTCTCCGCTCTCGGAATTATGCTCCATTTGGGAAGACTCACTCATGTGTCCTTACGATACATGAGGAGAACAAGCCTTGCGAGATCCTCTCGACTCGTAAGAAAACACGTTCGTGGGATCCTTACGACTTACAAAGGAAAAACACACTTGAGGGTCCCCACGACTCCTAAGGAGAAAATACACCTACGGGATCCTTTCGACTTGTAGGGAGAAAATGCTTTTATGGGACCCTTACGGCTCATAAAATTGAAAAGCCTTAAGTGATAGGGATCTAAACCTGTCTCCTAAGCCATTGCTCCCCAACAGAAAAAGGCAAATGATGAATTACTCCTGGCACTTGTGCTCCAGTGTTAGCAACGCTGATGCCGACCCTAACCCCAACCCCAAAAATTCTAAACTTTCGATCTCATAGACCCGTAAGTCGTTAAACTGGGAACAGATGATCTCTAAGTCGTTAAACTGGGAACATATGACCACTAAGTTATTAAACCGGGAACACATAGACCCCTAAGTCATTAAACTAGGAACAGATGACCTCTAAGTCATTAAACTGGGAACAGATGACCCCTAAGTCGTTAAACTGGGAACGAAGAAAATCCCTTCACGGTAGATGATGATTCGCTCCTAGTACCATATTCCAGTGTAGCGGTGCTGATGCCAAACCAAAACCAAAATCTCTAAATCTTCTCATGGAAAATGATGATTCGCCCGTGGTATCATATTCCAGTGTAGCGATGCTGATGTCAACCCAAATCATAATCGGCAAGACAACCAACAACTTCCCCGGCGGATCAAGTTCCACCTCGGAAACAAGTCGAATTTCGACACCGCAGAAAGCGGAGTAAGTCAAATCCAATCCCTGACACCGCAAGAAGCGAGCAATTCAATTCCAGCACCGACCGTCCAAGTCGCAAAAAGGGCAGCACCGACCGTCCAAGTCGCAAAAAAGGCAGCACCGACCGTCCAAACCGCTAAAATGGCAGCACCGACCGTCCAAGTCGCAAAAAGGGCAGCAACGACCTCCCCGTCGGAATTATGCTTCGACTCGAAATCAAGTCAACCAACGACCTCCCCGTCGGAGAGTTGCTCCGACTCAGAATCAAGTCAACCAACGACCTCCCCGTCGAAATCATGCTCCGCCTCGGAATCAAGTCAACCAGCAACCTCTGCGTCGGAATCACGTTTCGTCTCAGAATATACCCCATGTCGAAATCATGCTCCGCCTCGTAGTATCTGCATTCCCTGTCAGAATTATGCTCCGTCTCGGAATCAAGCCAACCAGCAATCTCTGCGTCAGAATCACGTTTCGTCTCAGAATATACCCCATGTCGAAATCATGCTTCGTCTCGGAGTATCTGCCTTCCCTGTCGGAATTATGCTCCATGTCGGAATCAAGCTCCATGTCGGAATCAAGTCAACCAGTGACCTCCCCGTCGGAATTATACTCCGACTCAGAATCGAGTCAACCAACAACCTCTACGGCGGAATCATGCTTCGTCTCGGAGTGTACCCCGTGTCGAAATCATGCTTCTCCTCGGAGTACCTGCTTTTCCTGTTGGAATTATGCTTCGTCTGGGAATTGACCTCTGTGTCGAAATCATGCTTCGTTTCATAGTGTACCCCGTATTGAAATCATGCTTCTCCTCGGAGTATCTACTTTCCCTGTCGGAATTATGCTTCGACTCGGAATCAACCTCTACATCGAAGCTATACTTCGTTCAGAATGTCTGCCATGTGCCAGAACTAAGTTTCGTCTCAAGATACACCTGTCCTATGTTGGAATTATGCTCCGATTCCCGGTCATGCTCCGCTCTTCGGAATTATGCTCCGATCCCTGGAATCATGCTCAACTCTTTATAATGATGCTCCAATCCTCGGAATTATGCTCCGATCCCCAGAATTATGCTGCCGGAATGATGCTTCGCCCTCGGAATGATGTTCCACCTCGAAGTCCAACTCCAAAATCCATCAATTTCATGCATACAACTCATATACGCGATGTGCATTTATTGATGGGGGGCACTTTGTTGGGATCAAAAATTACACCCTGGTTGACCAAGTCAAAGTCAAAGTCAACCCCAAGTAAGAGGGCACAAGCCCAGGTCAAGTGGACCCATGCCCAATTCGAGCCCCGCGGCCGGCCTCTCCCATGCCAAAATGAAAATAATGTAATAAATAATTTTAATGTAATTTTTATGAATAAATGTAAGAAAAATGGGCATAAAGCCAAATTTTTGTAAAGCCCATGGCTCATGTGCAAAATGAATGAGCACATGATGCATGAGATGGGCAAAATGCCATTTTTGTAAAGCCCAAGGGGCTATGTGTAAATTTGTAGGCCTATAAAAGGCAACATGATGATGAAATGAAGGAGAAGAATTCATTCCCCTCAAAATTTAGGGTTTTTGTTTCTCCTTCTCTTTCCTCAAGGTTCTAAACTTTCTCCTTTTTTTGAATTAAATTAAGGGTTTCACTCTTCTTTTTCCAAAAAGAAATAGTTTTTCATCACACCATCCACAATGGGTAGCTTCCTACCCAACGAAGACGTGGATCTAAATCCCTCATCACGAGGCCACCGGGCAGCTTTCTGCTCGGCCCATCCGCAGCGGGTAGCTTCCTGCCCAACAACGCTGTGGATCCAAAGCCCTCATCACGAGTGTAAGTCTACAGTAGCGTCCCGGCCGTCAATGAGTCTTCTTACGGGCTCCCGCTTCATCCGAAGCAACTCGGACACGAAGTTTGCCAGCCGACGTGTCCAAGGTGATGTAGAGAATGTGTGTGATAATTTTATCTCAAGTATCCATTGATTCTCAACACATGAAAGTGTATGGATGGAGGTTGAAGATAATGCCATTAGTGGAAATGGTGAGCTAAAGGAAGAAGAAGAGGCTTTTTTTTGTTATTATGTGAGATAAAAGATGAGAGAACTAGAATGATAATCCAAGAGCCAACCCCAAGCCTATGGCTGCCCTCTCTCTCTCCATCCATCATTTCACACCCTTAATCAAACACTAATGTGACATTTGCACAATAAAAGAGACCATGAGTCACTAAACATGTCCATGTCACATTTAATGCACCTCATCATGAACTAAGCTCATAATTTCCA
Organism: Agapanthus africanus; assembly: GCA_030015575.1. Taxonomy (NCBI): domain Eukaryota; kingdom Viridiplantae; phylum Streptophyta; class Magnoliopsida; order Asparagales; family Amaryllidaceae; genus Agapanthus; species Agapanthus africanus. The sequence goes on from JASDDO010000187.1 coordinate 407,155, forward strand.
CCAAAATAAACATTAACCCAAATGTTTACAACAATAAAAAGATATGGCAACATCTAAAGTAAACTCGTGACAGATCACAAGGATACCCCTCACCTGTATATACATACCTGCATCCGCATTCCGACTGAATGCGAATGCGATAAGACTAAAGTAATCCAACAAATCTAATATTAGGATCTGGCTTAAACCAAAGCCCACTAGTATGATCCGTCCGATCATGATCCGTGCAAGACTGCACGTATATGATCGAACCCTGCCATAATACCATACGGCCTCTACAACGTTTCGCCCAAAACTTGAGAAACTGTCTGTGGGGGACTCTAAAGACTAGTCAATACTTTGGCTGTGGATTTAACCACTAGCACGTCAGTGGTACTAGCTGTACGTAATGGGCTACCAGGTATTGACCAAAAGGGAGGTCGATGAGCGAACTCATCCTGACACCCTACTGAGCCTGTCAGTGAAAATATCCGTACAGTCCGGTCCATTCGTCTATGAGTATCGCATGTCGGGCCTATGGGTTGGTAAAAATCAGACCCCTAAAAGCGGTACAGGTCGTGTCGGAGTGTATCCCAGAACACCCTGAGATACTACTGGAATACCTACCAGTAAATCTCTTGCCTTGGCCAAGGACTTCGTGTAATAGCTCTCCTAGACACAGCGCGATCTCACCCCCAATACAGGGAGACGAAACCCCTGCCGATCCGCTCACTGCCTCCATGTGGCTCGGGACTGTACCCAACTAAAACATGTTTGCACGACTCCTTTAAACCGTGGTAGGATAGTAATCAAAGCACGGTGGGAACTCACACGAGACAAATGACGATCTCAGGTCGATGAACTAACCTGTACACATGTCACCAGGGAACTGCTATCTGACGCTAGATATAAAACCAACTAGCATGTTCCCGGCGAGTCCTGTCCGGTGTACTCATAACCCAATGAGCACTTGTATACGTCTTGGGTGAACCAACTGACACCAATGGCTTGTGAGACCAGCCAACGCCCCTCGTCGGGGTCTCGACCCGTATACACTAGTCTACTCTGGAGTATCGATGCCCTGTCTCGAAACTCCCTCGACTAGGGACCTTTTAAGGATGTGCTTATAGACCCCAGCTCCCACGTATATAATCGCCATCATACTGCTGGCCGTCAAGCAAGAATGCTAAGGACTCTATTAACGTGCAATAGTGACCTGTAATGTCACCTAAAGCATGTATACGATGATAAAGATAAACCAGATAGCATACTATCATCTTGAATAAGACTGTCCTACCGGTATAGGTCATCCCTCAATCATTGCAATCACGTGCCTGCGATCCAATAATTGACTTTGAGGGCACTATATCCAACAACGAGTGGCCGGGTAGCTTCCTGCTCGGCCTCCTGTCCAACGAAGACGTGGATCTAAAGCCCTCATCACGAGGCCGCCGGGCAGCTTCCTGCTCGGCCCATCCGCAGCGGGTAGCTTCCTGCCCAACAATGTTGTGGATCTAAAGCCCCCATCACGAGGCCACCAGGTAGCTTCCTGCTCGGCCCATCCACAATGAGTGGCTTCTTGTCCAACGAAGACGTGTATCTAAAGCCCTCATCACAAGGCCGCCGGGCAGTTTTCTGCTCGGCTCATCCGCAGCGGGTAGCTTCCTGCCAAACAACGCTGTGGATCCAAAGTTCTCATCACGAGACGATCGGGTAGTTTCCTGCTCGGCCCGTCCACCGCGGGTAGCTTCCTGCCCAACGAAGACGCGTTTGAAGATTAAGGCATTTAATTATTTTCACGGCTAAAGAAAGGTAGTGAATACTTGCTTACTTGAAGCCATGTGGGCACGAAGATCAAGGAGACACAACCGTCGAATGCCATGTCGTTTCCGGACAAACCACCACGGAGAATCCTTGACACCAAACTGAACAGAGAAAACCGAGCAGACCACTCTCGACCCGACCCATAAATAGGTCTGAACGAGAGTGGGGGGCTAATGATGGTGCTCACGAGTGCGGATTCCCCTGATCAAGACACGTGGCGGATGACAAGTCTCTCACGTGCACCAACCAGCACTTTGAAGTACCATGCGAAAGCGACATTTCTCGGCGCCTCATCTCCGAGGTATCATTCGACCTTTTGGGGGCCTCCCCTGAGTACATTCCTTGTTCGTCTAGCAACCAGCCAACGACTCGCCTCTGAGCTTTCCTACAGCTGAGCTTCCTCAGCCTTCACTCGTCTCCGAGCTATTATAGAGCTGAGCTTCCTCAGCTTCCTCGCTCGTCTCCAAGCTATCGTACAGCTAAGCTTCCTCAGCCTCCTCGCTCGTCTCCGAGCTGTCACAGAGCTGAGCTTCCCCGGCCTCCTCGCTCGTCTCCGAGCTATCACCGAGCCGAGCTTCCTCAGCTTCCCCGTCTGGCCGGGAGCATAGAGCACGGGCTTCCTCGTAACGGCTCCGTGTATCCCGCCACGACGAGATCTCCGCCGCTCTACGTCCCGCATCTCACGCTAGCGTATCTCGCCGTTAATGGACCTATCTCGTCATTAATGGGCGTATCCCACCATCAACGCGAACATGACGCAGGGGCGCAACGGACGGCGAGAATCTCGCATCGACTCGCTCTATGCAACCGCTATATAAACCCCTCTACCAGACGACTCGGGTAACTCGAACTGAATTCAATACGCCGCTACTCTGCCTCAATATTCCTCGGTACTTACTTGATCATCGGAGGGTCAAAATTAACGGCTTACCGACAATAGAACATTTTACATTGCTAAATCAACGGTGAAAAGATTGTAGAATCACATGAAATTTGGTATACCCACATCTTAGATGATAACGATGAAGATGATAGAGTCCGATCATCGAAAAACACGATAAAAGTTGTATTTTTTCGACACGATAGGAGAAAATTCCCTCCTATGGCATCTTTCCTCCATTATTCTCATAGAACATTTATAGGAAAATAGATGCAAAATTCAAGCACAAACTCATCAAAACTGATTTGTAAGCAAGAACTGAAACTTCAAGACAGAACAAATGAACCACGCGCTAGGTGGGGGAGGGGGGGGCTGCTAATGTACTCGTTATGGCTTCACTCTTTCATATTCTTACAAAATAATCAGCATCAGTAATCAGTAAAACAATTTATACAGTACTGCCAATACAGTTCACTTATCCAACAAAAAATAGACAATTCACACTCGTTGATAAGTGCACTCATGGCTTCAAACAACTCAAACTGTACCACAAACTATAGCATGTAAAAAGAAAAATTCTAAGAACAATAATTTCATCAAGTATTCCTTTTGTTTTTCCCTTCTTTTATGTTTACTGGGCATCAGGTTTCTCCGTGCTCGCCAACGACAGCTCATAAACCTCACTAAGCACCCATTCCTCTCCGGTCTGACCCCCGAGTACCATCACCCGTGTGCCCCCAACAACACAAGTACTATGCCCCCAGGCAAACCTCGGGGGCCGCCCGGGCACATTCAAAACCCTCCATGTGGGTTTCTCCTCCGTGGGGTCCAGCAGATACAGCTGAGACGCAGAGTGAAGGCCTGCCACAGACCCCCCAAATATCAAGATCCGCCCGCCCGGTAAGCTCACAGCCACGTGGTCAAGCCTTGGGGGTGGGCCCATCCCCGCCGGGTTCCCGGCCCCGGGCATTCCACTACCAGTAATGCATCTCCAGCATGGATCGCCTTCGCTCAAGTCAAGCGTGAACACGTCGCTCGAGCGGAGCCTGAGGGGTCCACTCTTGGCAAGCCCACCAAACATCAGTATCTTTCGACTGTCATACACCGAGAGCGAGTGGCCTAATCTTGATGGTGGGGTCCAGGAAACTGGGACCTCCCTCCATGCCGGCCTCTCCACTGTTAGATCCAGTAAAAAAGTGTCGCTCAGAAGCACGCCAGAGTCCGCACAGCCTCCTGACACCACAAGCATGGTGCCATCGAGGGTGCAGGAGCTGTGCCAGGATCTCGGAAGTGGCGGACCCAGCCCTGAGATCTCTTGCCAGGCTGGGTGTTTTGCGTCAAGATCAAATACAAATACGTCGTTGAGCAAACCCTGGCGACCACAACCACCAAATACTACCAACCAAGACTCATTTAGGCAAGACAGGGTGTGGCCCCACCGCCCCGGGGGTGGAGAGCTCACCTTGACATGTCTCCACTCGGGTTCTAGGGCATTGAGGTCTAATACAAAGGTATCATTCATCGGTTGCATATTGACGCCTTCGCCACCAAAGAGCACGACTCGATTTCCAACGGCACATGCACTGAAATTGCATCGAGACGGCTCGATTGAACCCCCGACCGTTACTTTTCTCCAAGCTATGGCTTCAAGGGTGGTTAGCTCTCTCGCTAGCCTTCTCCAGCCAAACGTTTTTGCTGCTGGCATGGTTTGTAAAGCACGAGTCATTTCATTAGCCCATGCGTTTTGGCAAACCATTTTCCATAAGTCCTCTGTTGTTGTTAGATGGTATAGCCGCTTGCACACCGAACCGACCGATGCTATATCTCTTGGGGATAACCTTGAAAGAATTTTGTGAGAGAGAACCTCGTCACTTAATTGAAACATGCAACAAAATTCACGCGAAGTGAATGGATGCGATGTGGATATGAATTGAGAGGAAGGTCTTATGGGTTCTTTTGCGAAAGAATTGGGTAGCGGGCCTAAATCGATATTTGCTTCGGTGAGGAATTGAATGCCGAGAATATGGGTTATTTCATCATCATCATATATCGGGGTTAGTTGCAATCTGTTCATTACTGGAGAGCCGTCCTTTTTGAAATTGAGTACATCGCCTTGAAACGATAAGCCATTTTCAAGGCACTTCCTTATTTCGGAAACTACTGTTGAATCCACCAGTGGATGTCGCCTCTGAGCAAACGGACCTCTGCATTGTAAGAATCGGCTGCAACAAGAAATTTAACTCCAGTTTAGTTTCTTTGAAAGAAAAAGGTATGTTCATTGAGAACTGATAGTAGCTGAATCTTGAAATTTATATTTAAGACTAGTTCACATAACATAAAGATTTGATAGAAATAAATTGCAGAATGAGATGTATAAAGCCATTTCCAAACTGGAAAATATAGGTTGATAATTTGTTCATAAACATACTACAAAGACCTACAAAAGCCATTTCCAAACTGGAAATTTATATTTTTCAAGATGGAGATTTTCTATGACAGATAAAAAGACCTACAAAAGCAGTAGAATAATAAAGATGACTAGTTTACACTTTAGATGTGTTGGAAGTCAAAGCAAGGGGGCACTGTAAAAATAGTCCCACGTTGCAAACAAGAAAAGAGTAACAAGATGCTTAATAAATTGAAGGTTTCAGTTTCTTTTATCAGTTCCATCATAAATAACCAAATAAATCGTCTTTAATTATGGCTGTTAGCCGCTACTGTCTCAGTACAATTGAATTGTGAAAAATATTCCGTAAAATCTACTGCATTTTGTCTAGATGATGCTTGTTTGTCATGTTTATCGCTCCTTGCTGAATCTTGTCGTGCTTTGATCTCCTAAATTCCCATCAGAAAGCTTTAACGTTTTGTTAGTACCCGAAGTAAATCAAAATAAGAGGTGTAAACAGATTGGACACAGATCAGATATATGGAACCGGATATGGATATTGTCTGGATTGTAAGACTTGGTGTCTTTTTTTTATACTTAAAATAAATAAATAAATAACAAGAACCTGGATTAAATACAATACTGGATCTTATTGACTATGGTTCCAAAGGAAAATAAGATCAATAATCAATTTTAGTCTCTTATAATACACTACAACAAGCTATATATATATATATATATATATATATATATATATATATATATATATATATATATATAATGGAGTAAAGGTGCCATTGGAGTGAATTTACTCCTATGGCGTTGAAAAAATACACCCTCCGCGATTTTTTTCGACGATCGGCACCCATCATCGTCAACTTTATCATGTAAGATGTGGATACACCAAATTTCAACATTTTTTCACCATTGATTTAGTGGGTGCAAAAATAATGGTTTACCAACTAGAACATTTTGCATTGCTAATTCAACGGTGAAAAGGTGGTGGAATTCCATGAAATTTGGTGTATCCACATCTTACATAATAAAGATGATGATGGGTGCCGATCATCGAAATAAATCATTGAGGATATAGATTTTTGGCGCCGCCTAACGAAAAAGCCTCCTAGGGCCTCTCTCTCTCTCTCTCTCTCTCTCTCTATATATATATATATATATATATATGATCACATTGGCTTTATTAAAAAATAGACTTACAATCTATATGCACAGCACAAGGACATATTTCTGAATTTTTGCATGTGTATTGAGCTATTCAAATACTTAAGTCAAATAATTGATCCATAACCATATTTTGGGCATCCATATTTGAAAAAAAATACGGATAAGGAACCTGAGTAGATAGAATCCATTGAAATACAAATTAGAAACCCGATTCAATGCACTCAATGATAAAATTAAATCAAGAGAAACCAAAGAAAAATAAAACTGCAGTCAACAAAAAAATATAGACAAGAAAAGACAAATTTATAAGTACGAGGAGGGCTCAATGAGAAACAAATCAATGCAAAGGCCTACATAATAACAAGTCGGATCCAAATTATATAACATTTATATTCATTCACCATATAGATTTTATTATCTATTATCGATTGCAATTTGATGCAACCAAGGTTAGAGAACTTGATTTTGTTGGAGTCAAAAATTACACCCCATTACCGAAGAAACCCAAATCCCAAACCCAAGTCAAAGCCCAAGCAAGGGGGCGGCCCATTAAGAAAAGAATTAAAATGTAATAAATAGATAATATGTAATAAGTAGGAATAATGTAAGAAAAATGAGTAAAATAACAATTTTGTAAAGCCTAAAGCGCGAAGATGTAAAAGAAATAGGCAAAAAGCCAATTTTATAAACCCAGGGGCTAAAATGCAAATGTGTAAGGGTATTTAAATCCAACCATATGATGAATGAACAAGTTTTTCTCCCTTCACAAGAATACTAGGGTTTTTGGCCTCCATCTCTCTTGAGATAAGATCCCATTTTCTTTCTCAAGAGAGACCCAAAAGGAACATCACCTTTATTTTCTTCAAAAGAACCCACCTCCTTAAATAGAAGAAAACTTCATCTTCTTCCTTAAAGGGAAACCCAAAGCCTCTTTTGTATCTCTTTCATCTCTCCCACTTCATCTTCTTCCCTAAAAGAACCCATTTGAAGAGAACACATCTCTTCAACCAAACGTCTCCTCGAAACTTCAAGATCAAAGCTAAATAAAAGAACCCTTTTTCTTCATCAAATCTAGAGAAAATGGGAGGAAAAGATCTCTTGGGGGCTTTCACCCCGGGAAACAACCTCGGCGGTGAACTATGGCGTGAAGACGGGATACACCCATGTTCACTGCACCTCTCGGGTCCCCCCCCCTCAAGGGGCACCTGACCCTCGGATGCCCCCTCAAGGGTACTCCACTTCGGGACGTCTCCCCTGTCTCCCTTAGGTGATGCTCCCAATAAAACTAATCAAACCTTCCCTACGCTGTCGAAGTGCTGCCCGATTTTCGAGAGGCCACCCGATGCTCAGCTGGCCGCCCGATTTTCAGGAGGCCACCCGACCTATCGTTTAGCCACTTAACCAAGGTAAGGCACCAGACCCATCGGGTGCCTATCCCCTTCTCTCGTTTCCCTCTATCATTCCCCTCTCAGGAATTCTCCAGGACAACTCCACACACACAAAATACATATCATAAGCTGAGTTCGCACGATACGCATGATCCGTTAATCGAAGGTTCTCTAGTGTCAAAACGTGAGGCAATTAACAACAGTTTTGTCCACGGCGGCTGGAGATTAGGATTTCCACAATCAATAAACCCCTGTCTATAATTGGCAGGGGATTTGTACACGCCTGAAACGCGAGCGCATCCATCTCTATGGGGTGACGAAAAACACTCTACAAATTTCAGTTTCGGTCACTTGAATTTTGACTAGGTTTCGGTAGGTTTTGTTGGTTTTGCTTTAGGTTTCGGTTCAGTACCAATAATTATTGTAAAAATTTGAGTATTTTCAATACACCCCCAAAATTCTTTGATGCTTTGATACAAAAGATCCCACCCACTCATCTTTGATATTCCCTACACCATCCATAATTCTTTTTAGTATTCTAAAAAAACCTGTTAATTTAAGGATATTTATATATTGTAATATATTTTATTTCTTAAATTCCAAACCAATCCTCATCTTTTTCCTCTTCATAACGCCAAATCAATCATGCCCTAGCTTCTATATTCTTTATATCATCTTCCTCTCAAGTTTTTTCATTTTTCTCTCTTCTTATTTCTTGTAAGATCTCTATTTTTCATTCCACTTCTTTTAATCCCCAAATCAACCAAATCCTAACACAAAAATGAATGTGTACTAGCTAATCCCAGAGGGGGTGAATAGGATTTTACAAAAATATGTTGACCTTTAAAACAATTAGCAATATATCAAATACATATCAATTCAAGTATAAATTAAGAAATAGAGTTAGCACAATTATATTGCAGTAATCGTAAAGTAAAAGTGTGAAAAATGCAAACTCTGATATTGATTTTACAGTAATTCGACGCTCTTCGCCTAATCCACTACCTAAAAGCCCCCATTTTTATAACTTTTCCATTTTCACTATAACACTCATTCAACCGGACGGAGAAACCCTTCTCGTTTCTTCCTACAAAGCTCACGACCTATTACAAGTTACAACGATAATCCTTTTCTTTTTTAAAAGATAGATAACTTTACAGCATAATAAAATTTACAGCCCTTTCTATAGGATCAAGAGACTAATAAAATTGAGATCAATCTATGAGTTGATATGAAAGTGTACACACATGAGATCGTGAATAATGTGAAAATACTAGTCATATATATGGATGACTATTGAATATATTTAAAATAAATTTTGCCCAAGAAAATAGCCAAATGCCTAATTTGCAATAACGACTCTTTTATTTAAGAACTTATAAGACATCAAAGGACTAAAAATATTAGCCAGCGGTCAATTCCTTGACCCTTGATGTTTGCAACAAATTAATGGACCAAAAAACACAAGGAAAATAAATGTCTTTTTCTATAGCTCTAACCATAACTAATACAAACGGCCAGTTATTTTGAAAACAGTCAAAACCATGTAATAATGTACACATGGAAAAATAACATTTGGGTTAGTTAGATTCTATTTTTAAAATGATGGCAAAAATACATCTTTAATACCAAGAGGACATGCGCAACAAGTATAGACACGAAGACTAAAATTGTTTGATATCTTGATAAAATTATTTTTTTGTTTAAAAGTATTTTTCATAAAATATATTAAGGCTTCTTGTTACAAAATGGTTTTATATATTTAAAATTTGAGCTACAAGTTAGGCTTCTATGCTTTGACTATTTTTAAAATAACTAACCATTTGTATTAGTTATGGTTTGAGCTATAAAAAAACGTGTTTAATTTTTATGTTTTTTGGTCCATTAATTTATTGTAAACATCAAGGGTTAAGAAATTAACCGCTGGCTAAATATTTTTTGCCCCTTAATATCTTGGCAAGTTCTTAAATAAAAGAGTTATTGCAAATTTAGTATTTGGCTGTTTTCTCGAGTAAAATTATTTTAAATATACTCACAATTTATCTATATAAATTACATGTTTTCTACGTGGCCATCGCAATTTTGATTTTGCCAAAGGGAGAAAGATGAGATATACATGTGTTGATTATTTTCAATTTTAGATGCATGAAATCATGTATCATCATGGTAGCAATGTTCTATATTTCGGATGTTGATGTGGTGTCGTCTCGAGAATTTTGATGTCGGATATCGGATATCGTGAAATGTCCGATGGTTTTCTCAAATTTCGGGTTCTGCATTTTTGTAATATAAACTTCATTTATATAATTTATTTATTGAAAAAATATTAATTTATGCAGATTTTTAGTTTTATTAAATTTATATTTTCCTCAATAGCTCAATGGTAGAGCGGACGCCTATTAATTAATTAACATACAAAATCTAAAGCCTAAAACACGAAAGAAAATTACCAAAAAGAATTTCTCCACATATCGGAAAATATCAGGTAAAACGGCGACATCACGAATGTCACATTTACTAAATATCGGTAACCGAAATAATTTTGCAAATTTGTGTCGCTTTCTTCCTAAAACCGACGCGTCGCCGACATTTCGGCGATGTCGGCCAACATTTAGAACACCGCATGGTAGTTTGTCAACAATAAAAAGAAGCGAGATTGTTAGTCATCCGGTTTAGTTTTGATTATTGTCAAACTTCTACTTATTATGTTCCATGCTCGTGCTAACAATTTTTGTAGATTTAACATGGGACATCAAATGGAAGAGGAGGACTAAACCTAGAATGTTATATCCGAAGTAGGATGAAGGTGAATGTTCGGGCTTCATAAATTGAAATTTTTAAGATCAAATTCGAAGCCAACATGAAACAAGACTAAACAATCGACTTGAGGTGTAGTTAGGTTTTTGGGCTTTTGTTTTTTGTTCATATCTTTTAAGAACCTTAATGTAAAAGGGTTACGACCTGATGAGCTTGGGAAAACATGCATAGATTTTCATATTGCTTGATATCTTGAAAAAAATCTTTTGAGTCTAAGAGTATTTTTCATAAAATATTTAAGGTTTCTGTATTAAAAGATATTTTTATATATTTAAATATTGAGTTTTAGTTACTCATTTTATATCAAAACTACTGTTAATGGATTCATAATATCATTCTGGAACGAAGTATCATTTTATTATAATTTTCTAAAGCCTTAATATTTATTTTGCTTGTATAAATGTATTAGAAAACGTATATATTTATATTTTTTTAAGTGGCACTTGGACATAATTTTATTCTTCATATTTATACTTTTTGCGTATGTTCTCTTGATATTAAAAAGATGTATTCATGCCATCATTTTAAAAATAGATTATAACCAATCCATATGCTATTTTACCATGTGTAAATTATTACATGTTTTGACTATATTCAAAATAACTCGTCGTTTCTATTAGTTATGGTTAGAGCTATCAAAAAGGGAAAGTTTATTTTTCTTGTGTTTTTTGATCTATTAATTTGTTGCAAATATCATGTGTCAAGGAATTAAGCGCTGGCTAAAAAAAATTTAGATCCTTGACATCTTGGCAAGTTTTTAAATAAAAAGGTTGTTACTGCAAATTTGGTATTTAGCTATTTTCTTGAGCAAAATTTATTTCAGATATATTTTATATAAATGACTAATATTTTCTCATTATCACAAACCTTATTTTGTGCAACCACTTTCACATAAAAAATTATAGATTGATCTCAAGCTCATTAGTTTCTTGATCCAATAGAAAGAGCTGTAAAATTTATTGTGTTGTAAAGCTCTATCATGTTTTCAGAGAGAAATATTATTGTTGTAAGAGTTTGTGAGCTCCGTGGAAAGAAGCGAGAAGTGTGAAGGTTCTAGGAAGCACGGACACTTCTATTTGCTTGACATGTCCGTGTCCGACACTTCAACATATTGGACACTCCGTGTACATCCATATTAGACGTACCTAGCACTTCTAGATGTAGACAATTAAATCTTTTTCATGGCGGACTACTAGAAAGAGTAAATGACGCTTCTAAATAGTATAAAAGGTTAAATCTATTTCATGATGGCCTATAACTAGAAAAAGTAAATGTTCATATTGAAGCTCAATATATGAAAGTCGGCTCTAATTACAAAGGATTAATATTTTGTTTGTTACTCTCTTATGGATTGTATTCTTATGTGTTACTTTTAGTTGTGTAATTGTTTGTGCTAAAAAAACTTACGGTTTTGGATAACCTTACAACCTTTGTTTTATTTTATTATACCTTTAAGGTTGTATTAAATATTAATACATGTCTTCTTATAGTTTACTATATTTTGTTTAATATATATATCTAAATATATAAATAAATAATATAGTTGTGGCCCCGTGTTCTCCTTTTTACAAAGTTGTCATATCTTATGTCCGTGTCCGAGTACGTACTTCATAGGTTCAATAGGAATTCAAAAGATGCAGATTGATATTAATATATTGTTTTGAGGTCAAGCATGAACTACATAATTGATAATCTGCATTGAGTTAGCTAAGAGCTATTAATCATGTAAACTGAAGTTAAACATTATATAAAGGAACTACTAATGTTTGTTTATTATTTTTATTTTAAAAATATCCATTAAAATTCACTTCCAGAACACCTGCAACTCCTATTGCAAAGAGACAACAAATATACTTAAACACGAAATTTCTTTATTAGGAAACATAGCAAATCAACGTGAATTCTTACAAAATTATATGAAATCAACATGTCTTGGCCTACATATAGTGTTTTATTCCATGTTAAATTTCTTCTCTCAAAATATGCATCCTACACTCCTTGATAAAAATAAATTGTTGGCATAAACCTTTGCAACTCTTCGATGCAAGGGAAAATGGTATTTAAATCACATAAAACTTGGTGCATCCATACCATAGAATGGAGGTCAAGATAAATCGTTCACATTTCTTCTTCCACATATGCATTGCTACTCTATGTTCAATTTCCACTTATACATGGAACTTGGTGTGCATGTGTGCTTTTGACCCTTCTTTGGTTCTAACTTCATATTTAGATATTAAGAATTTATTTATTTATTTTGCCTATTGCTTACCTTATTTTTTCTAACTTATTCTCAAATATTCATCGTTTATACTAATTTCTCAATTTGCAAGAGATACCATCTTTGAAAAGCATTATATACAATATCAATATCTAAAACCAGAGTACCTTACGATTTATTTTACATTGGTAAGCCCTAAGCTAGGTTTTGAAAAATGAAAGTGACAACTTCGATAACTTCCAAGGGTTCAAACTGGCATATATTATATTTAAGAGATTGATACGCATTGGGGTCACACTTACCATAGACGGGGAAGTCCAAACTTGAAGATATTGTCTAGATAGGGCAATATCGTGGCTACCTTCCTAATGAAGTAGTGGCTGTTCAATTTCAGTTTTAGCAGTTCTTAACCTTTATTTTGAGTTTTATTGTTCAGTTATGGTGTTCAAGAGTATGAGATTTAATAAGGGCTCTTGCTAGGCATTAATGGAGCTGTTATAGAATGTAGAGGGTCAAGTAACAAGCCTATATAAGGGCTAGAGATGTAGTGAAGAAATCGGACTTCGATGAATGAAAATATATATTATATATTTGCTTGCTTTATCTTTGTGTGAGTATCGTGAGATCAGCTCGGCTGCGGTCGAGGTTTCATTGCTGCTGCGGTAGCGTTTTAGGTTGATGCAGTAGCCTACAACTCCGACAACAACACCTTCATCCCTCACTGAAAGCCCATACACCATCCCCACACTTAAAACTCCTCAATCCAAATCAAATACAACAAGTCCAGACAAATCCAGATAAGAATTAGATTAAAAGCTGAAGAGAAGCAGCTTCTGCATTCGCTGTTTCCTGCCACCAACACCAAGGTCGTCGACGCCTTCCCGCGAGGCTGCTGCCCTCCTGCACGACCAGCACCATCACCTCCATGCAAGGCCACAACCACCACCATTGCATTCGACGCTCGCTTCCGCGAATATGAGCCAAATCAGTTGGAATTGCTCTGGAGTTATCTCAACCAGCAACAAGGTTCAAATTCACTCAGGTTTGGTGACTTATAAGTGCTGAATTGGTTCTCTTTTCGTTTGGATTTGCTCGGACTTCAAAGACACTTGATTCACAACTCAAATCTTTCACTTTGAAGACTTATCAAGGAACGATAGTTCAAAAGTAATTGAAACAGTTTCAAATCCAATCGATAACTTGATCAGACCATGCACAAACGTCTAAGCTAATTTACGCTCTTGAAGTCGTACTCTCGCGACCACCAAATATCTGAATTAACTCCACTTAAGTATGATTTACGCATAAGTTCTATATAAATTCGTTGTTACAACTATTTTCGTCGGATTTGGATTGCATATTCATAGCACACTTGCATTTCACTTTGCACCAACTAGACCCGTAGTTCCTATGCTGCATCAGAGATGATGTGGTAGTGATTAGACTAAGGGTAGGTGTTCGCTGGTATTAAAACAAGGACAAACCCCAGCAAAGAAGTACATCATGACCTAAAACTATCAATGCATTACGAGGCCCAAACAAAATTTATTCCGATTAAGGAACCATCCAACTAATGGAGTTCTTCGTAATTTAACATCTTAAAGTTGTATCTTCTCGATTTATTTTCCAGTGTCTACCATCAACCATCAACCATCAACCATAGGTTAGTTTTAGCAATTATTCAAGGTTTTTTATCACGATGGCGGTAAAAAAACACAGTAAATTTATCAAAAGATCAAAACCTAAAAAGCTTAATTTGAAGAAAATAAAAAATCCTCACCAGTTCCTTCCAAGGACCTCTTCAGCTTGATACCCCGTCCCCTTCTCAAACCCTTCGTTAACGTAAATGATCGGATGATCTGGTTCGATCGCATCGGAAACCACGAACCCATACGAAGCTGGGACCGAAACCCTAGAGAAGAATCCCTCGCCCATCGCGAACCCGCCACCACCGCCCTCCTCCTCCTCGCCGCCGCTGGAGTCGTCGAGATAGTTGTCCAACTCCATGAATCGAAACACCTAATTGATCCTCAACCCATCGCTGCGACGAAATTGAGCTAGAAATTTGAGAGCTTTTTTTTCCCTTCTTTTTTATTTTTTTATGAGGAGAGGATGGAGTGGGATTTTATTGGAACGATAAATGATCCACAGTTTCGGTTTAGCGGGTTTGCAATGGCGGTTTCTTTGTTAACCGACCCGTTTATTAATGGGTAGGGTCATGGGTGTATTATTTTGACCCGAAAGCTGGTCGATTTGGATCATGTCGGAGTCGTCGTGCTGGACGGTTCACTGGTTTGGTGCTTGGCGCAGCGTGCTCAGACGGTTTCGGTTTAAATTCGTGAACCAGCGTTGAATTCCCGCTTTCTTTTGTATGTTCGTGTTAAACATTATGTGGGAATTTAAAAAGGCATAGCGTGATTAAAGACTTGGTTAAATGATATAACAAATCAACACTCCCCGACTCATTTTTTTTTAAAAAGTCTTTAGTTTATCTTTCTGGAAGCTTTTCAGCCTTGGAGCTATTTTTTTTAGTGCCGACCGAACTATGCCATATCTATCTATCTTTTATTACCCAAGTAATTTAGTAAAGACAAAAAAAAAGGGAGTAGCTAAATTAATAAATCAATTTTGTAGTTCTTATCACAAATATTAACTTCATACCCACTGTCCTTACGATTGCAAATCGTGTTGAAAAGCTGGCACAAGCACAGTATGGTTTTTTTATAACTATGTCAATATTATTACAATTTTATGACTATGACGCGACTTACCGAAAGCCTGGAATACAAGTTGTCTTCCTTGTACTGTGGTTCCAAAACGTAATTAAAATTTAACTTTTTATGAGATGTGAGAAGATAAAGTTTTTAACCTTACCTCATTGGCTTCTTCCATTTAAGTATCAAAGTTTTATGCAAACATTAATTAAAAACCAAAAGCAATTTTCGTGGGCTGCACCAAACCTTCACGTGTTTTTCATAGACCACAAGTTTTGGCCTTTGGCAAATCCTACTTTCATGATCAATCTCGCCCGACCCGCTAAGCCAATGGATCGGATCCTAGACCCATACACAATTAACGGGTCGGATCTTTTATCAAATCTATGGCCAATGGGTTTGTCTTTTGACACTTAAGTTTGTTATTTGTAGCTTTCATTCGAACCAGGATCTATCCCTACGTCTGCGCAAAATATCCAAACGCATGTGGTTTTATTATAAGTATCTTCAAGTTATTTTGCACATAAAAACAAGACCAGATGGCATATAAATACCATTGTTTCATCCAAATAGTATCTATATTTCAAAATGTGACACTTTAATACTTGAAGTTTTGCTTTTTTGCACTTTGTTGCCCGCTTGTTCTCCAAAATGTGTTTCTTGAGAACGAATAGATAGAAAAATACTAAAAAACAAAACTTCAGGTATTAAAGTGCCGCGTTCAGAGCACATTAGTTATTTAGCCTAAAAACAATAACAGAAGCAATGAGTATTTATATGTTATTTAGCCTAAAAACAACATGATTACATGTTCCTGTTAGTTCGTCCAGAGCACATTAGTTATTTTTCTTGTGAAATATTAATTCATGTATAGGTTGAGGAAAATAATCACAAGAACATCAAATATTGCATTAGGATATATATTATGTGATATATTCAGCTGCATTTAAGTGACATCACAAAAATTGCATGCACAAGAGTAGCATTCGGAGCCAATGCCCATGGGATGCTTATGGCCAACCAACTCATTTCAATTCCCCACCCCCTCAAGTTAGGAACGCTAGAGTCATGCACGTGGTGCACGTGATGCACCAAAAAATGAATACGCATGCATTCTCTTTATTTATGATATATCTTTATTAAAAGCAAGATGGTTTGTTTCAAGAATGCGAGGCTTGATAAGTTAGAAAATGACGGATCTCTGGATCTTCTTCAGAAGTTTCCTTCCGTTGATCTGCAGCGAGCGCTGATGGATGGATGAGATTGAGTTGGAGGATTGCCTCCTGAAATGTGTGGGTCTCAATGGGCTTTATGTGGTTGAGGCCGAGCTACCTGCAAGAAAGTCTTGGGATGGTTGTGCCACCGAGGACCCTCTGACAATCAAGTTAGACGGGATATTTTGGCAGAGTAACGGCATATTGGAGTAAAATTGGTTTACCTGAGTCGTCTGAGAGAGGAGTTTATATAGTGGCAGCCATGGGCAGGCGGGCGCGAGATTCACGCCGGCCGTTACGTCCCTGGCGTTATGCCTGCATGACAGGCGGGATTCTCCATTAATGATGAGATATGCTCATTAATGGGGGAACGCGGTGGCGTGGAACGCGGGATCATGGGCGGCGGATATCTCGCGTCTGGCGATTCGTGGAGCCGTGGCGGAGACGCATGTGATCAGTGCTGTGGGTCGGCGGGAGGCTCGGGAACGAGCAGGAGGTCGAGCGAACTTGTTTCGGTGATAACTCGGAGGCGAGTTAAGAGGGCTGAGGGAACTCAGCACGCGGGAAGGCTCGGAGGCAAGCTAATGGGTATTTGTAAGGCGGGCACAGGAGTGGTCTGAGAGGCCACCAGAGGTCGGGACAATCAGTCACGACCCGGAAATGGCACATGACTGGCACTTAAATCATATGAAGTTTATAGAGCTCCATCTAATTCAAGTAAGCCAAAATCCCAGAAATCTAAACCATTTATAAAGAAAGTTTTTGATAAAATGAGCCGAATATGCGTTTTTAAAATATCAAGTTTTTTCTAAAAATTTCGGCAGAGTTTCCTTTGTAAATACTGGCCCCGAACGGGGTACAACAAGATAAATATATACATGAATGATAAAAGGCATCCCCAAACGGAAGTTAGCTCTTCGTCAATTGACGGTCACAACCACGCAAGCAATATAATATACAACGCCGAAGGACAAGAATCAAAACTGAAAGGAAAACTCAAAAAAACAACATGGAAAACCCATAATAATACAACACGCGACTCTAGGTCGAAGGAATATGCATCACTGGTCTCTAAGTCTGAATAAATATACAATTTTGGTTGATGGAGTTTCTAGATACAACTGAATAATATAAATACAATGGTGGTCACGATGCAAGTGAACCCATCTGCCAAAGCAAATCACCCGGAATGGAAGCAGTGTGCCAGCAAAGCCGTAACGAAACCTATACGGCAAAATCTGCAAGAAACTGTGGCACAATAGGGGTGAGTTGCTAACTCGTGAGTAGAAAATATCACCGAGCAGAAATCGTATGTACGACACAATCCTAGGTCATTACAATCAAGTATATATATAACCTCAAAATGATAAGTCTGAAGCATGAAAAGGTGGCAAGGGTAAACATCTATACATAAGTGTAATCCCATGTGCTCGTGTCAGTGCCTCAGGTAGCAACATATCATATGAATGAGGTATGAATGCATGAAAACAGAATACATATAAATGAAGAAACTGATTTCATAACTTAGTAAGATTTCTGTATGTTTAAAACGAGATATCATCAATGAAATCAAGTCTAGCATCGACACAAAATATAAATCCCAATATCTCAATATCTCAGGCTCCGGCTATCCGGACTGGCCTGTATCATCAAATCTCAATTCCTCAATATCTCAAATCTCAAAATCTCAGTGTCTCAAATCTCAATATCTAGGGCTCCGTCAGTCCGGATCGGCCCATATCATCAATCACATGACCACGAACGGTATCCTCCGGATATCCGACGCGCCAGGTAAAATCACCGGTAGGCAGTCTGCCCCTGCCAGGCTCATCATCCTCCATGAAATCACTCTCGTCCCGGGGTACCATATCGGGTCCACCATGTACCCAAGATGGTTCATACGTCTTCTCGAATCGGGTCTCGAAATCCATCTCATAACCGAGAAAACATCATGGTGGACGACTCATACATCACGAGAAAACCGCACTTTTCATTTCAGAGAGAGAGAGAGAGAGAGAGAGAAAGAAGTTTATATATATACTTGCGGTTTTCTCCCAAATCCAGGAAATCTCATGAAAATCTGAAATCCAATCATCAATAGCAAGTAAATAGTGAATATCGGGATAAAACTCCATAATACTGCATAACAGTGAATAATAATATGCATGAAATAGCAAGTAATAACTGCAATGTCTAAACTAGCATCTAAAGACGAGTACGCTAATACCATGTCGAACTATCAGTTACAAGCTATGTCAATGAGTAATATTCTCTAAAGTGTACGTGACATGGCAATTACCGATGATGATGTGTGTGAGCCGGCAAGTAAGTGTATGTGGAACATACGCATCATCGGTAATGGTGCTGGTGTTCTGACAGCATGATCTCAATAATGGCATATGAAAAACACAATATAAGCATGCGATACGATGCGAACTGCAATAATATACGGGAGCTGAATAATAAACACAATGACAACAAATCTGCATTTATATAAATATGAGTCATACAGTTTTGCCATTTGAAATAACACGAATCGTGGTGTTTTGAAAATAAGGGCTACGAGATTTTTAAGAAAAGATACGTCCTTTGAAATATCCGTAAAATCTCTTGGCCTGTCTTTAAAATACTCGCGATTCGTTAGTGTTCCCCTCAAAAAGACGGCGGCGGCATGATGACGTCTTGCCTAGATTCGGGGCAGATGCTATATGGTTTTATCTGTCTACCTCTCCGAAGATGCCAAGTTGATTTATGGCACCGTGTATCGGAGGTTTAGACGGATGCGGCCGATGTAGCAGACTTCGTCAGATTCCCCCTCGCTTGAGGGGTTTTTAATTGTGGGGACGCTCTTCCCTGCAGGCGCAAGCCCCTGCAGTTAATTACGCTACCGCATCGCGGTAACAACTTTCTCCTTCTCCAGAATTTCACTTCGTGTCGTGGGTGTTTGTTTTGTTTGTGGTTGCCCGTAGATTGTATACGGAGACTGAGTAATGCCGTCGCCCGTAGGACGTGGGTTAGTCCAAATCCGTATTTACTTAGATTTGGATTTGGTGTTTTTAGTTTAAGGATGCGTTAACCGCATTTGAGACTAAGATCAACTTAAACGTTCGTTAAGGATACGTTAGTCTGATTTGAGACTAAGATCACCTTAACGGGATCGTCTAGATCCATTTCCAGTTTAAGGACGTAGTGGTCCATTTAATATATGGCCGTCGGGACCCGTCACCTCTCTGACGACGTTGAAGGATTATAACGACATATGTCAGAGGAGTTCGGAGATGTACCCTTGAACCAAAGTTGATTGGGGGTATGTAGTCTGTTTGAATGTTTAAGGATACGTTAACCGTGTTTGGGGCTAAGATCAACTTAAACGGGATCATTTAGATCCGACAAAAGAGTATTTGGGAGCTCTATTGTTCCAGTTTAGGGACGTGGTGGTACATGCTCCAGTTTAGGGACGTGGTGGTCCATCGCCAGTTTAAGGACGTCGTGGTCCATCATTAGTTTAAGGACGTTTCGGTCCATCGTCAGTTTAGGGACGTGGTGGTCCATCATTAGTTTAAGGACGTTTCGGTCCATTATTAGTTTAAGGACATTTCGGTCCGACATTCTCATTTTGGGACGAATATTAGTTTAAGGACGTTTCGGTCCACGAGTTTAAGGACCTCGCAGTCCGTATCGATGTGTGGTCGTTGGGACCCATCACCTCTCTGACGTCGTTGAAGAATTACAACGATAGGTGTCAGAGGAGTTCGGAGATGTACCCTCGAACCGGTTGTCAATTGATTTAGGAGAGCAATCTTGCTCAGTCAATTTAATTTAAGGACTTACGGCCAAAATTGGGCTAAGTCCAATTAAAAATGTCCACATTTTGTTTGCATTTGGGCTTGCATTTATTTTTATTTGGGCTCTGCCCAGAAAGGATGTAGAGCATCCATTTGTTTTGGGTTCTGCCCATTTATAAATGATGCAAAGTATCTACTTTGTTTGGGCTCTGCCCCTTTTAAAATGCATAACATTTTTATTATTTTGTTTGGGCTCTGCCCATTTATAAATGATGCAGAGTATCAGCTTAATTAGGCCTGCTTGGTCTTTTTGATTTGGGCCTGGCCCTTTAAGAAATGCATTGCATTTTCAGGCGCTTTGCGCCAATCAGAGAGCGCAAGTGCCTGTAGTGTTGACACGTGTCGCGCAAGCGCAGTGCGCTGCGCTGGTGCGGTGCGCTTACGCTGCTGACACGTGACGCACTCTGGTGAGTTGCGCCAATTACAGAGAGCAAAGCTCTATCTCAAAGCGCATAGCGCAAGTAGTTCAGATGCTGACACGTGGCGCTCTCCCAAAAGCGCAACAGCGCAGTTTGCAAGTGCAAAGCACTATGATTTAGGAATCTTTTAGATTCAAGAACCAATGGTTCATAAAAGAAGTGCAAAGCACTATTCGTTTCCTTGATCTAATTTAGATCAAAGAAAAAAAAACAAGTTTTTTCTTCTTTTTATTTCAGGAACCAAAGGTTCATAAAAGTGCAAAGTACTATTTATTATGTGAAGATCATTGATCTTCTTTTTAGATCAATGATCTATTAGAAGAAATTTCTTCTGGTTTGTGAAGCTTTTTACCTTTTTCTTGAAAAAACTTTTTTTTAGAGTTCTCTCTGTTTGAAGCTCTTAATTTTTTTAAGAATGTTGATGCCTTTGAATTGAGGTCTAGGGTCCTTTTTATAGTGCTCATAAATTAGTTAAATTTGTTAAAGAGATCTTTTATCTGAGTGATTTAGGGAATTTTCCCCACCGTTGGATCTTTGATTCAAAGGCCTCTGTTTTATAGAAGAAAATCTTCTTGTTTTAACAAGAATAGAAAAGATTTCTTTAGAATTTTAATTCTGTTTGGCGCAAATGCCCCAGCGCGTGACACGTGTCGCGCAGCGCAAAACGCAGCGCAACTGCGCTAGCGCATCTGCGCTGACACGTGTCGCGCAGCGCAACTGTGCTAGCGTAACTGCGCTGACACGTGTCGCGCAGCGCAGTGCTTGCGCAACTGAAGCGTTGCTTCCTTTAATTTTAGTTTAAATAGAGCTTTGCTCTGATTGGGCGCGACTTCTTGGGCGCTGCGCTGATGCATCTGCGCCTGACACTTGGCGCGTTGCGCGCAGCGCAGAGAATCTGAAGCGTCGCTTCATTTATTAAAATTTAAATTTTCAAAGCAAAGTTTTGCTCTGATTGGGGGAAGATGAAGCGTTGCTTCATCTCCCGCCTCGGAATTTGAACAGAGTTTTGCTCTGATTGGGGTAAACAAATGTCCCCCCACCGTCGCGCTTACGTGGCCCCAAACGTGAGCGCAACGGTGGCGGAATTCCAACCGTTGCGGCAACTTTGGAAGTTGAAAGGGCACTTGATGCCTATAAATAGGACCTTTAGTCCTGCATAGATGATTATCATCTTTAAAATTCTCATTTTCAGAAACTTCAGAGCTTTGCTCTTACCTTCAAGAACTCTCAGAGTTAGATTTTCTTTAAGAGAAACTATTTAAGTAAGAATTAATCTTAAATTAAATCAATTTTAATTAATAGAGCTTTGCTCTCATAGATCTTTGATCTAAAGAAAATCCTTTTAGGGTTTCACCAAATAGAGCCTTGCTCTCATGAATCTGCTTCAGGGTTTCTTAACCCATGAACAGAATCTTATGTCTTTGGCAAAACATAGATCTCTTTAATCTAAAAAAAAAATGAACTCCTAAGAGTTCGAATATGGATAATGAGAATTAAAAATGGAGTTTTGTATTTAACGGATTATATCATCTTTTAATAGTAACAATCTTAGAGTTCTCGGGGGATTTATTTAAATTCCCCCTATTAAGATTCTGGTAATCAGTCCTGTTTGCAGAGCACTGCTCTCGGGGAGTTTAACTCTCTGTGTATATTATTTTTCTTTTTATCGCTAATCTTCCTGTGGTATTTCCTCCAGGCATAATGGCGGTGCGTCTATACAGTTTACACGAGTTCATCACCTACGACGATATCCGCGCACAGGGCCGTCATCAAAACCAGGAGTTTACGGACGCCCAGTGTGCGGAGGTCATGGGTCGCCTCAACGCAAGCGGTGGTTGGCTGCTTTCTCGTCGTTCAGCTCTCTTGAAGGTCGTGTTGGGAGCAATATGGAGAGCACTTCCGGAGTTTCACGAGGCCCTACCGCTCAATGCGCTGGATGATGCCGAAGACAAGGTGCATTCAATGTACCTGACGGGGCTGATCTCGAAGAAACGGCGGGACAGCCTCATCGACATCCTACATCAAATTTTCCAGCAGACGACGATAGTCGCTGCTTATCGAAGGCTGGGAGGGCTTGCCGAGGATCTTGACACACAGGAGCGCGAGAGGTTGCGCACAAGAATAATCAGAAAGGCCAGAAGAACTCTGGATGGCCTTACTTTTGAATTCCTCAATCCGTGCCCTGGATCTGAGGTTATTCTATTGTAATAATATTTTTCGTTTATTACTTTTATGATTGTAAGAACTTTTGGCAATATTAATGGAAATTTTTTTATCTCGGCCTGTCTCTATTTTTCGTTCTGAATCTTTTGCTTATGCATGAATGAGTGTGTCTCGAACGCCTGATCAAATGTAAATCGGATGCTCTTTCTGTCGCTTTCTTCTTTCTCTTATTATCAGCATGTTGTCACAATTAGCAGATAATAGAGTAAGCACCTTGATTTCTTCACGAGATAGCGATGGCTTAGGCCGCAGGTTCAGATCTGCCGCCCAAGACTTTTCAACTCTATGAGCCGTGAGGGTCTCGTAGAGATTTTTCTCCCTACAGATCGAGAGGATCTCGTAGGTGGGTTTTTCTCCTTAGGAATCGTGAGGATTCCTAAGTGTGGTTTTCTCTTATAAGTCGTAAGGATCCTATAAGAGAATTTTTCCCTCTTACGAGTCGAGGGGACCCGTAAGCGGTTGTTTCCCTCCTTGTAGAAACTCGACTTTGGAGAGTGAGACCCGTGAATAGTATGCAAGAGACCGTTTTAGATCGACTTGCAGGGTCCCATTGTTCAGGAAGCAAGTTTTTTAGTCCCTGCTGCCTGAGGCTTTATCTTGTAAGTTGAGACGGATCGGGAGTTTTCCCGCAGAGACGCTGGTTTCTTTGCGAGCCGACACGAATCATGAGGCTCTCGTCAAGGAGTGTTTGTTTCCTTGAGTTGAGGATTTGCTAAGAATTATTTGTTTCCCTAGCGCCAAGGATTATTTGTTTCCTTGGTGTTGAAACGAACCGAGAATTTCCCACGGAGACATTGGCTGCTCTGCGAGTCGATGTGCATCAGGAGGCTCTCGTCAAGGATTGTTTGTTTCCCTGAGTTGAGGAATTTGCTAAGGATTATTTGTTTCCCTAGCACCAAGGATTATTTGTTTCCTTGGTGTTGAAACGAATCGAGAATTTCCCACGGAGACACTGGTTGCTCTGCGAGTCGACGCGGATCAGGAGGCTCTCGTCAAGGAGTGTTTGTATCCGTGAGTTGAGGTGTTTGCTAGGGATTATTTGTTTCCCTAGCGCCAAGGATTATTTGTTTCCTTGGGGTTTGAAACGAGTCGAGAATTTCCCACGGAGGCACTGGTTGCTCTGCGAGTCGACGCGGATCAGGAGGCTCCCGTCAAGGAGTGTTTGTATCCGTGAGTTGAGGTGTTTGCTAGGGATTATTTGTTTCCTTAGGGTTTGAAACGAGTCGAGAATTTCCCACGGAGGCACTGGTTGCTCTGCGAGTCGACGCGGATCAGGAGGCTCTCGTCAAGGAGTGTTTGTATCCATGAGTTGAGGTGTTTGCTAGGGATTATTTGTTTCCCTAGCGCCAAGGATTATTTGTTTTTTTGGGGTTTGAAACGAGTCGAGAATTTCCCACGGAGGCACTGGTTGCTCTGCGAGTCGACGCGGATCAGGAGGCTCTCGTCAAGGAGTGTTTGTTTCCCTGAGTTGAGGTATTTGCCAAAGACATTGGTTTCTTCGGAGTTGAGATGAATCGTCGAGATCTGGCTTCGTTTTTTGGCGGAGCCTGTTGCGAAGGTAAGGTTCCCTCTTTGTTTGCGCCCTTAGATTGTATACAGGGATCGATGTGATCTCAACTGTAGGGCCAAAGTTTTATCATCATTTTTTTATTTTATTTCCGCGATGCTCAATCATTTCAGCTTTTATATCGCGAAGGTCGCGATTGCCTAATCATTTCGGCTATTTTTCGCGGTACCCAATCATTTCGGCTGTTTATTTTGTTTTCACTCGCTGCTTTTTATTGTGAGTTGCCCAATCATTTCGGCTATTTTGCATGCATACATTTTTACTTGCTGTTTTTTTATTGCAAGCTGCCCTATCATTTCGGCTATTTCATATGCATGTGCGGCCTACCGGCTTTTCACCGTAAACCTGAAATTAGACACCGATTTCGGCATCAGCACCGCTACAACTGGGATATTGCCAGGAGCGAATCATCATCTGCCTCTGTCGATGTCGAACAAAGGTGGCTTAGCGACCAGGGTTAGGGTCCCGTCGGCTAAGGCTTTTGACTTCATGAACCGTAAGGGTCTCACGAAGTTATTTCTCCCTACAAGTCGTGAGGATCTTGTAGGTGTATTCTCTCCTTAGGAATCGTGAGGATTCCTAAGTGTTCGTTTTCCTCTGTAAGTCGTAAGGATCTTACAGGAGGGTTTTCTCCTCATAAACCGAGAGGATTTACAAGGGTTGTCCACCATGTTAACGTATCCCCAGTCACGGATGAGACTTGGTTAGGGAAATGTTTATTCGCGCCCGTGGATTGTATACAAGGGCCAGTATCGGACCACTTGTAGGGCAATATCGGAAGTTGTGGGGGTTGCTTAAGCACAGGTTTAGGTCTCTGTAACTTAAGACTTTCAAATCTTATGAGCCGTGAGGGTCTCATAAGAGAATTCTCCTTACGAGTCGTGAGGATCTCACAAGTGTATTTTCTCCTTAGGAATCGTGAGGATCCCTAAGTGTGTTGCTCCCTTGTGAGTCGTAAGGATCTCACGCGGGTGGTTTCTCCTTACAAGGTCGAGAGGACCCTATAAGTGTCTTTTAACGAGGTTGCGTCCTTTCGGGTTTTCACAAACACTCGACGGTAGTCCCGCTGTTTTTACTCACGGAGCCCTTTCGGGTTTTCATCCGTGCCCATTTTGCTTACGGACATACCGTTTTTTTTATTCTTTTTATTTTCTTCTTCTTTTTTTTTACGAGGTCGCGCCCTTTTGGGTTTTCACGAACACTCGCCGGTAGCCCTGCTGTTTTTACTCACGGAGCCCTCTCGGGTTTTCATCCGTGCCCGTTTTGCTTATGGGCAAACCGTTTTTTTTTATTATATTTTTTTTTATTTATTTTTTTTTTATCTCGTCAGCCTAAGGATGCTGCGGTAGTAGTTTAAGGACGTTTCGGTCCGCTATTAGTTTAAGGGCGTTTCGGTCCGTCATGGAGAAGGCTGGCTACTGCTTATAAAGCTTGAGCTTAGGAAGATAGCGAGCGGACATAGTCGTCGTCATCTATCATTGACCTAGGCAGTGACTCATTAAGCGTAGTATCTTTTTAGGAAGCGACCGTTTATTGGCCTGAAAGGCCTTTCACCGTGCATGTCTATGAGTAGATAGGCTCCACCCTGGTAGACTTTGTCTATAACGTATGGGCCTTCATAGTTTGGCTCGAATTTTCCCCGCTTGGCGCGATTGGGGATCATAGGCCTTTTGACCACTAGCACGAGTTCGCCTTGGCGGAATGTCCTCGGTCGGGTCAATCTTTCATATGAGCGCGTCATCTTTGCTTTATAAGCTTCCAGATTTTGTTGTGCTATGAGCCGTGTTTCTTCAAGAGCATCAAGCTCCTCAAGCCGAAGGTGAGCGTTTTCTTCGTCCGTCAGCTCGTAGTGGACTGCCACTCGCAGAGAGGGTAACTCTATCTCGAGGGGGAGTACTGCTTCGGTACCGAATACCAACGCGTACGGCGTTGTGTTCGTGGCCGTCTTGAACGTAGTTCGATACGCCCAAAGAGCCTCTTGCAGTCTCTCGTACCAGTCTCTCTTATTTCGGGACACCGTCTTTTTCATGATTTTCGTCAGGGTCTTGTTGAAGGCTTCAGCTAAACCATTAGCTCGCGGATTATAAACCGAAGAATACCTCCAGTCTATATTATGTTGTTGCGCAAAGCGACTGATCTTGTGGCTCCTGTAGGCTGGCCCGTTATCGGAGATGATCCGTCACGGGGTTCCAAACCGATATATGACGTGCGTCTTGAAGAAATGGAGGATATTCTCCGTCTTCACTTCCCTCAACGATACTGCTTCTGCCCATTTGGAGAAGTAATCGGTCGTCGCCAGGATGAAACGATGTCCCCTGGACGATGCTGGTTCGATGGGGCCGACTATGTCAGTTCCCTACATCTCGAATGGCCAGCTAGCCACCGTTGGATGTAATGGATTTGGATGCTGGTGGATAAAGTCCCCATGGACTTGGCATGAGTGGCATTGCTTCGCATATTCGAGGCAATCCTGAATCATCGTAGGCCAGTAGTAGCCCATTCGTTTGATCTTCAACTTCATCTTTGGGCCTGCTTGGTGAGAACCACAGATTCCATCATGGACTTCCTGAACGACTCTTTCTGCTTCGTCAGGTCCTAAGCATCTCAGCCACAGAGAATCAAACGACCTCTTGTACAAAGTATCGTTGACGAAGGCGAAAGACAGAGCTCATTTCATGAGCTGATGTCTTGTGGACGCATCTTCGGGCATTCGATGGGACTTAAAGTAGTCTATGAAGACTTCCCTCCAGTCCTCAGCTTTTTCTCGTTCTTTTATTTGTAAGGTCGTCTGCTCAGTCGCTCCCTTTTCTTCGGATGATTCCGGAGATATTTCTGCTGGGGCGAGCACTCGACGGCTTTGTACCATGATTCTGACGTCATCGAGGTTCTCGTCAGCCAGTTCTTTAGCGAGCTTAGCTAACGCGTCCACTTTGCTATTTTCCGCACGCGGTATGCTTTCCAAAGTATAGGAGGGAATTTGGGTCAACAGTTGTTGCACCTTTTCACCGTACTTCACCAACTCCAGTTTGCACGTTTGGTAGTCGTCGTTTACTTGACTAACGACCAGTTGAGAATCTCCGTATATGAGGAGGTTTTCAATTCCCATGTCAATGGCGATCTCGAGGCCCGCTATCAAAGCTTCGTATTCGGCTTTGTTATTCGTCCTCGGCTCTGTTAGGGAGAAAGCAAAGCGCATTATCCCTCCTTGTGGAGTTACAAAGATGAGTCCTACCCCTGATTTGATTATAGGGGTATTCTGTTTGCGCTTCTTCATGGAGGACGCTCCATCAAAATAGAGTTCCCATCAGATATCGTTCCCATCGATAGCGTCAAACGCATGTTCATCTGGAAGATCGCATTTCAAAGGAGAATCGACGGGTATCGGATGCTCAGCGAGGAAGTCGGCGATGGCCTAGCCTTTCACTGCCTTGAGAGGTTGATGGGTTATCGAGAACTCCATCGAGAGCAGAGCCCATTTAGCGAGTCATCCCGTCAATATGGCTTTTGACATTAAATATTTAAGAGGGTCCACCTTCGAGATGAGACGGACTTCGTGTGCCAATGCATAGTGCCTGAGCTTTGTTATCGCAAAGATCAACGCCAAGCAGTGTTTCTCAATGGGGGAATAATTGCTTTCTACCCCCAGTAGGACTCGACTTAAATAGTAGAGTGCTCTTTCTTTCCCTTGGTCGTTCTCTTGCGTCCATAATGCGCCTAAAGAACCTTCGAGGGTGGTCGTATAGAGAATAAGGGGCTTCCCTTTAACCGGAGCAGCCAGCACTGGCGGGTTTTGCAAGTACTGCTTGATTTCGTCCAGCACGCCCTGGTATTTTTGATCCCAGACGAATGGAGTTCCCTTCTTCATCAGGTGGCTGTAAGGACGACACTTGCCTGAAAGGTTGGCTATAAATCGCCGTATATATGCGAGCTTCCCTTGGAGAGACCGCAACTGTTTCAGAGTTCTCGGAGGAGGCATTTCCATAATCGCCTTGATCTTAGACGGATCTATTTCGATACCTCGGCGTCGGACGATGAATCCCAGGAATTTACCCGATGAAACCCCGAACGCACACTTAAGAGGGTTCATCTTCAAGTTGTATTGTCGAAGACGTCGAAATACGGTCTTTAGATGCTCGAGATGCTCCTCATATGATTTGCTCTTGACCACGAGGTCGTCGATATAGCATTCGACGATTTCATGTATAAGGTCATTAAAGATCTTCGTCATGGCCCTCTGATAGGTGGCACCGGCGTTTTTTAAACCGAAGGGCATCACTTTATAACAGAATATTCCCAAAGGGGTCCTGAAGGCGGTGTGCTTCCGGTCTTCGGGATGCATCTTTATTTGATTATACCCTGATGAGCCGTTCATGAAGGAGAAAACCTAATGAGTGGACGTATTGTCTATCATTAGTTCGGTGATTGGTACCGGGAAATCATCCTTCGGGCAGGCTTTATTGAGATCCCGAAAGTCCACGCATATGCGCACCGTCCCATTTTTCTTCATCACCGGGACGATGTTAGCGATCCATTCAGGATATTGAACCTCCTGGATAAAGCCAGAGTCGATTAACTTCTTGACCTCGGCGTTGATGCTCATCTCAAGCTCGATCCGCATTCTTCTCGGTGCTTGTTGATTGGTTTAACGTCCGGGGATATCGCCAATTTATGGACAGCAATCTCTGGATCTAATCTTGGCATTTCAGAATAGTTCCATACAAAGCAATCTCTATGCTGCACAAGCACGTCTTTTAACGCAGCCACCCTTTCTTCAGATAGCAGCTCACTGACGAACGTCGGCCGTGGGTCACTTGCCGTGGGCACCCAAGTAGCTATCGCCTTTTGTGGATTGATAGGACGGTCCTCTTCCCGCTGAACTTTCACCTTTTTCTGTCGGCGGGGATAATCTTGATCAATTATCGAGTCTTGGACTTGACGCCAGACCTTGTAGATTTTAGAGGACAGCCGTTGAGGGGGCTTTTCCGGCTTCACCTTTGTAGCGCTCTCCATAGGTGAAGGAGATCTTTTCAGCACAGCGGTCGGAGAGTTCTTGTGGACCTTCCTAAGTGGTTCAAAGCTGTTTCCAGTTGGAACAGCAGCATCAATTTCATCCATTGGAATCGGCGGAGTCAGTCCAGAAGGAGAGTTGCCCCCGGTCTTCCTTACTCGGCACCAGTGGTATATCCCTAGTAGGAGGGGTGTTGTCTCCTGAGGGTTTTCAGCGGATTACACCCACACAATCGTATAATAAAAGAGAGATGGTGAAAATTATATAAAGATAAGAACTATGGAAGAAAGAACTTGAAAATAAGAGTTTTCAACTCTATCAGCTTTTCAGTTGCTATGAGCCCTATCTTAATAGTCATGAAAAGATATTAGAAATCACATCATCCTTCAATAAAACATCGCCTTTAGTTTTCATTCCTACTTTTCTTCCAAACATTGATCATATACCCCTACGTGTGTGAACTGGACATCCCTACACTCAGAGAATTCAATTCAAGCAATCATACTATTGTCCATCTACCTCAGTACTTTTTAATAGATATTTAGATGGAATTTGCTCACACATTCTTCATGCGACCGTTAATACTTCTTGAGGTACTAACTGATCGATTACTCATGTGCTTGCTAATTAGGCGTTTTTCCTCGTCTTGCAACACCTAAGGCTTAGCAGTGGCTCCCAAACCAGTTGGTCTAAGGCACTAGGTGATAAAGCACCCTCGCTATATTTTTTTTATTGCTGCCTCGGTGATATCAAAACCAGTGTTCATTTTTCTTTTCACCATTTTATCTTTTATTCTCCACTTTTATTTTCTTCATACTTTGGCTTCTGGACAAGAGCATTTCAAGGTATCCTCTACTATCCCGAGTTTCAAGATGTGTGTACGTGCGTATAGTAGGGTTTCAACGTTCAAATGTTTGGCTTCCAGAATAGGAACTATTTTTCAGGCTTATTTTTATCCTCAGATTAGTAATTTCCTTCATCTTACTAACCTTTGGGACAACAGCTTATAACCACTTATTACTAGTTTCATTTAAGAAAACATCTAAATTTCTTGTTTTTCTTAAACTATTCCTATCTTTTAAATATAATTTTTTAGTTTCTACTCTTTTATTATCACATTTTTTTTATGTGTGTGCTTATATACAGTATAATGCAAAGTAAAGCGTAAATAAGCACAGGAGCGCTGAAAAACGACTTCTTGGGAGCTTCTTGCGATGGTACAGGAGCGCTGAAGCTCGTTGGCGGGAGCATGGTCCCGAAGAAAAGCCCAGTGGTGGCTTGAGTTACCTGCTCCACTGGCATAGTGAAAAGGAAGGCCGCTTGGGGCCCGTAGGTTAGTCCTCCAGATGGGACGGAGCGAGAGTTGCTGTTGCAGTTAGTGCAATTTGAAACCATTGATTTCTTGAATAGCTTGAATATTCTGCCCCCTGCGTCAACCTTGTTCTTTGGCATGTGCCAGCTGTTTGAGGACCGATTCCGTCGGCAAGGCTGCTGCTTGGGGAGCCTGCCTGTGGGCGACAGACATCCCCTCGGCTTCCTCCATCGGCGTTGAGGCACCGAGGGTGGGAGGTGGGAGAATCGACCCAAAAAAAGCCCGTTAATTTCTTGAAAAGCCGGATTGCAGAGATTTGAGGCTGCAAGTGACCCATACTTGACTCCGCCGGGTATGACAAAGCCTGAGTTGCTAAGGTGGGAGCAAATGCCATTCTTCATAGAGACGAAATGCCGGCTTCAATATCCACTCCCCTAAGAGCAACCAAAAACATACACACCGTGATTATTTGATCGCGGGAAAAACACGACACACGAAGTGTGGAGTGGAAAGAGGAAAAGGTCCCACCGGGCGTGCCAGAATCTGTTCCCCTCCGAAAGACGGCGGCGACGTGATGACGTCTTGCCTGAGATTCGGGGCAGATGCTATATGGTTTTATCCGTCTACCTCTCCGAAGATGCCAAGTTGATTTATGGCACCGTGTATCGGAGGTTTAGACGGATGCGGCCGATGTAGCAGACTTTGTTAGATTCCCCCTCGCTTGAGGGGTTTTTGATTGTGGGGACGCTCTTCCCTGCAGGCGCAAGCCCCTGCAGTTAATTACGCTACCGCATCGCGGTAACAACTTTCTCCTTCTCCAGAATTTCACTTCGTGTCGTGGGTGTTTGTTTTGTTTGTGGTTGCCCGTGGATTGTATACGGAGACTGAGTAATGCCGTCGCCCGTAGGACGTGGGTTAGTCCAAATCCGTATTTACTTAGATTTGGATTTGGTGTTTTTAGTTTAAGGATGCGTTGTTAGTTATATGTATGCCCTAGAGGCCATTACTGTACATAGGATGTATATTGTAGTGGATGCTGGGACATATATAGGGAGGACTTTCTTGCTCGACATGATAGTATGCTATCTGGTTGCTCTTTACCTTAACGTGTATACTGATTATCTCTCTGTTACATGTTGGTAAAGCCCTTAGAATGTGTACTTGACTACCTGGACTATGATGCAGATCATACTAGTGGGGACAGATAGTCTATAAGTACATCCTTCAAAGTCCCTAGTCGTGGGTGTATCGAGACGGGGCATCGATATACCAGAGTAGACTAGCGTATACCTTCTCGACCCATACAGATGGGCGATGGATGATCCCATATCCATTGGTGTTTGACATCGGAGATGATATACGGGTGCTCAGTGGAGACTGGGTACACTGGACGGACTCGCCGAGAACTCCCAGATGGTATTATACCTTACGTCAGATGGCAGTTCTATGGTGACACTGTTACAGAGTAGTTTGTTGACCCGAGATCGTCATAGAGTCTTGTGTGGTTCCCACTGTGCTTTGATTTCCATCTTACCACGTCCAAGAGGGCGTGCAAAACGGTGGTTTTTGGGTACAGTCCCGAATCACATGGAGGCAATGAGCGATAGGAGGGGATTCGTCTCTTCCGGTATAGGGAGTTGATGTTGCGCTGTGTTCGATTGGCTATAACCGGAAATCCCTGACCAGGGTTGCTGAGATTTACTGGTAAGTGTTACCGGTAGTTTCTCGAATTGTTATAGACCTCATATCGACACGACTTATCGAGCTATTGGGGTCTGACGTTTACCACCCCTAAGCGAGATATGCGACATATCAGACGATCAGACCGGACTGTACGGTAAGTGTTACTGGTTGGATTCACAGGAGTGTGAGCGGGCTTGCTCGTCGATCTTCTGATCGCTCAATACCCGGGTGGCCGTTACGTTTACAGACCGCTTGCGGCTTGTGGGTGTTTGATATGATCATCACCTGCTGCCGGCGTATTGACGAGTCTTTAGAGTCCTACACAGAGGTTTCCTGGCTCAAGCGAAACAAAATAGGAGCGCATATGAGATATGTGCGGGACCGAGAATAATGCGTGTATGTGATACCGTATTCTATTCTCGCGATGAATGTATCAATTGGTTGTATGCGATATAACCTAGTTATCGAATCGAAGATTGATTCGATAAGCCGATGCATAGGATACTAGTCGGTTATATGCGATATGACCGGATCGTTAAATCAAGTGTTGATTTAATGATTTAATGTATAATTATATATTTGATATATTACTTTGCATTAACTAGTATCGGTTCACTTTGAATGGATATTCTCACTCGGATGTGCACATTGTATATGTGATATACTTTTGTGCATTTGATTGTATCATGTTTGATGATACATGTTTGCTAGGGTTTTTGTGTAAAGATCAAACTATGGTTACATGATAATGGTTAGGGTTTTGTTTTATTCACTTATTTATTTATCTATTGTTTTTGGAAAATGAAAAGCATAAAGAGAAAATGGTGGCTAACTTTGTTGTATATTGAAGCTTCATGAAGCTTTGATTATGTGACCATTTTGTCTCATGCTTAACCTTAACCATTCCCACTAACCCTAGTTTAGTCTCTACACTTGACCATGGTTGGATTATGATAAGTATTTATTTTATTTTCTTTTTGAAAAACAACTTATCATAACTTCATCATCTTCTTCTTCTTCTCCTTAAAGAAGAAAACCAAGTTTCCATCAATGGTGATTGATGAAAAAGAGTGAGAAATCCAAATCTAAAATGAACCCACCTCCTATTTCTTCATCCTCTACCTCTTGCCAAGTAGTATAGGGTATTTCCTTCACAAGTTTTCATGGCTTGGTGAAGGTGGAGCTTGATCTTGCGATGCCTCGACGTAGATCATCTTCGGCATCGTAGTCGATGACCTAGCCCGCCCATTTCTCCGATGAAGCCGACGCTAGAGCCCAGGATTTGATTTGTACAGCGGAGGGACATCATTGCGGAGCTATGGAGGTGGAGAACCGGATCTACAAAGGTTGTATTTCCGAACACTTAGTTAAGTTGTTAACTAGTTGCTTGTTTCGCCTAAATATCTAGTTAACGATCCGTATTAGGGTTTCTCGGCACCTCTAATTTTTGAAATTGGCATTGTTGATGCCTTGTAAGACCTCACTAGTGTGCCTAGGAACCTTTCATTGGTATCAGAGCCTAGCTAGAGCCTTAGGAGAAGTGTAGACGACGTTTGAAATCCGAACGAACCGAAACCCTAACTCTCAAAATGCTCTCTGTCCAATTTTTAAAAATCTGGATTTTTCAATATTAAAAATATGCAGAAAATTCAGCAGGGTTTTTTATGAATTACTGTGCAAAACGGAGTCCTAACTCCGTCAACCCGCGGCGGAACCGCGGCGTTACCCCACGTAACGCGGCGGTTCCGCGGCCATCTAGTTGATATTTTCACCCCACTTTGCACAGTAATGTCAATGATTAACTCCTGTGTTTTCTGGGTAATTTTAATGTATACTTTACAGTTGAGTTTTCTGGGTTGTTTTGGAGCTTCGATGATTCGATCGGATTATCAGACTTTGTCTATGTGGTTTCCGGATAATTTTAGAATATGTTAAAAAGTTCGACCGGATATAAATACTCAATTTTTCCCCTGCCGGAAAATTTCCAAGTGTTGGATCTTTCCGTGGTTTAAAGACGTTCTAAGTAGTGCAAGTAACGCGGTGGTCCCTCTAGAAGACAACAAACCTTAACTCGATTATGTGACCGTCTTGAACTGCCCTTTGAACCTTCGGGTTTGGGCAGTACGGCGTGCCATATGTGAGGCGTTGGCTTGACCCTTCTACGGCTGGACCGTTGGTACTGAGGCACGAACTGAATGTTTTTAGACTTATTTCATGTGTTGATCTGTTTCGGGAAAACTTGGGTGTTTGAATGTTCGATCGGAAAGTTTAACATTTTCTATTTATCTGGAATGTGATACAATAATTGGAATTCACAAGTAGTTATGAGATGACTGAATGAATGTTATAAACATAGCAGTTTAGTCTCACTTGATCGGTTGCCACGGAATTTTGATGTGATCAAAAGTCCGTCGCAATCACGTAGCGTACGCGGATACTCGCCGGGTAAACTTAATAGACAGCCTCGCCCCATAGCCCCGACCAAGTGACTGTAGGAGAACCCCGTCGCCGAAAGCATCCGTCCGGGTGCTCGCGGCAGCGGTGTTCCGCCTTGGTGCACTTCGTCGACGGCGTCGGGGGTGCGGCCGCCTACTAAAGTTTGCGACGAGCATTCGATCAGTATGTCGGGAATCCTGTTGAATTGCCCGACTTGATATTGAAAAGTGTTTTTGATTTTGAGACTAAAATGCGGGGTTTATAATAGTTAGGCATGCGATATCTAAGGAATTCATTTGATTAGGCATGCGATGTCTAAAGAGATTGCGGATTCCAACTGTTATAGTTTTACACTTTCTTTTCTGTGACCGTAAGTGTAATATGTGATATCGCCGGTTTCGTTGCTATATGTCAACGACAATTGGGATGCGCATATTTACTTACGTTGATGACATGTGATGTTATGTGTTGCTGGATATGTTATATTGGATCGTCGTCTTTGAATAGACGGGGGTTTTATGTGAGATGAGAGTTTTTCATTTTCATTCATGTAAAAACTTGTATGTAATATTCTTTTATTGGGGCACTTCCAGGTTGCGGAAGATGTCACCCTTTGTATATTATTTACTTTTCCGCACTAGGATAGACCCAAGGAGGAGGGCACAAGTAACCGGGTTCTGGAGTCTAGTGGGAGACCAACTCGAGGAGTCGAGTCCGGGTCTCCTAACTCCAGAATTGGTAAGGTTGCTTGCCGCTCTCGTAGGGGTCTTGGGGTGTGGGTTTGGCTATTCATCACGACCGTGGAATCCGTGTTTTATACTGGCTCGTATTGAAAACACGGACGTCCTAGTATATCCAATATTTCATATGTTTCTTCTGCTGCGATATCTGTGATGTGATCATGTGATGTTCTGTGATAGATGCTGTATATAGTATATATGATATATTATATAGACGTTACTTGTGTTTTACACCCGCGCTAGCCCTGCCCCGCTCTGCCGTTAGTTACCTAACCTAACGGTGCACGAGGGGACATCGAGACGAATGCGGATGGCATAAGTGTACGTCATATTTATCTGTGATGTTTAGGTACTTAAATGATGGGACTTCATTAATATGATTAATGAAAGAAAAGAAATCTAAAGATGTTGTAGAATCGAATTTCAAAATAAAACAGGTAGCTACAGTTCTTGCTTTGCACAGCGGTATATATGATATATCCTGCACCTTATTCGATGAGGAAAGGACCGAGATCCCTTCACCGGGAGTGACTCCTTTAGCAATAACTGGCAGATGTTACACATTCGGTTTGTCTTTTGATTGCTTTTAAGAGTTTTTGCTTTGCACAGTGATATATATGATATATCCCGCACCTCATTCGACGAGGAAATGACCGACGATCCCTTCACCGGGAGTGACTCCTTTAGCAAAACTGGAAAAGCCTCAAAAGCACTCCATTTTAAAATCATTTGATTCTACAACGATATCAAGTTCATTACGCAATAGGTTTTCAGAAAAACCTGTCGCAGCCCTCCGTCATTTCAGATAAGTTGTATATAGTATTCGTGCTGCATTTGTTGGCTTTCGTCAAGGTGCAGTGTGCGGTAGCTATATGCTGCTTATCTGCCAGCATACGATGCGATTGGATTAGGGTAGTCGTGCGGCTTTGTTGGCTTTCGTCAAGGGTCGTGCGGGTGGGTTTAATTCAATCAAGAAATGTACGGGTTGAACTTGACTAGCGGGCTATGGTTGTTGGTTTTCGTCAAGGTCATAGCACGTTAGGGGCAAAATATTATCGGGAATTTCAAGTGTTGAAATTTGCAATGAGATTGCATACCTTCTATGAGATAGTTGGATCCCGATACCCGCTGCGAGTAAGAGTTACTCCTGGGAGAGTTTTACACATTACAATTAGCCGATCAAGTAGGTGTCTAGAAAGGTGTCAACGGGGTTACGCCTCTGGGAAAACAAGGTTTACATTAATTAGGTTCGTGCGAAAGCACGGGGGACCTCCCTCAAAGTACCGACACTGGCCTGGCTGAAAGATTGGCGAACTTGTAGTGTGTAATTAATCCCGGCTAGTCTTTCCTTTTAGGGTTTGAAGGAAGATTTGATAAAAAGCAGTGGGAGCCATCCTGATTAGATAAAATAATAACCAATCTGATCTTGCAAGAGAGCACGCTGAGTGTTTTCTTCTCTCTCTCTCCAGGTAGCGACCATATCACGCCTTAATCAAGATAATAATACGGATTATTGAC
The DNA here is from genome assembly GCA_030015575.1 of Agapanthus africanus. Taxonomy (NCBI): domain Eukaryota; kingdom Viridiplantae; phylum Streptophyta; class Magnoliopsida; order Asparagales; family Amaryllidaceae; genus Agapanthus; species Agapanthus africanus. The sequence goes on from JASDDO010000187.1 coordinate 444,511, forward strand.
CGAACCCGCTTGTTATACTGAGCTGGGGAACGTTGGTCCCGCTCCAACTTATAATTGTTATAAGACAGAGCAGGAAATTGGGGATTACCAGAATTCCCGTGCCGCCCAAACGAAGAGAGTGCATGCTGATGCATCATCTTCGGGTGTGTTCATTATAAAGAACTATTTCTCAGTATCCTCTGCGTCCTGGGTATTTGATACCGGATCAGGATCCCAGATATGTAATTTGTTACATAGGGCTACAGATAGGTAGAGAACTGAGAACGGGTGATAAGTTTCATGAGACAGAAAACGGGGCAAGTGTTGCAGCCAAGTCTGTTGGTCACTGTCACCCTGTATTACCAATACATTGATTCTGAACGAATGTTATTAGATACCGAACCTGATATACAAAATCATATCAGTCTCTTTATAAGTAAAGAAATGATAAAATTTTGTATTGTTGGATAATGTTTTGAACATTTCCTATATCAAAAGTTGATCGGATCAGGCACGTTATCTAAAAGCATTAATGTTCTAAATCCAACTACAGTTCTTAGTATACGGAACACACACAAGAGGAAGAGTTCAGAAATGAACGGATCCTTCTTGAGGCATTATAGACTAGGTCATATCAATGCGACCCGACTGGCTGAAGTTACAAATAGATGCATATTTAAATTAGTTTGAATTTCCATCTTCTGAAACTTGTCAGTCATGTCACAGAGATAAGATGACCATAGCCCTGTTTATTGGAAACAGAGAAAGAGTTAATGAACTCTTGGGATGATACATGTTGATGTATGTAAGTCCCCTGTCTACATATGCCAAGACCGGTTCTTTGTACTTCATTACATTCTCTGATAATCTCTCAAGATTCAGTCATATGTTCCTGTTGAAACATGAGTCCGAACCTTTTGAGATATTCACAGAATATAAGCTAGAAGTAGAGAACCAATACGGGTATAAGTATTATGTCCTTTGATGAGATCAAGGAGGAGAATACTTGAGCACGGAATTCCTGGATGATTCTAAAGGAGAATGAGATTCTCTCTCAGCATTACTCCTCCGTATACACCATTGCACGATGGTATATCGGGGCGGAGCAGATACACCCTATTTGATATGGTGTGCTCTATGATGAGTACTACTGAGTTATCTATTTCCTTTTGGGAGTTATGCACTTGAGAAGCTGCATACCTATTGAATAGGGTTCGAATCAAATCAGTTGCCTACCATTTCATATGCGATATGGAAAGGGAAGAGCCCATTTCTTAAGTTAGTTAAGATTTGGGGTTGTCCGGCCTATGTCTAAAAGCAAAATCCGGACAAGCTCGAGGCAAGATCTGTAATGTAGAACTGGAAAAGTTTCAGCTATACAAACTACAGCAGATGATTTGGTAGAACCAAAGGATTCAATAGATACCAACGAACCTCAGCCTCTCCGCCGATCTAGTAGGGTTCCTCACCCACCTGAGAGATACTTCTGTTTCTCTATGACAGTGGGAGCGAAGATTGCATCATGAGATGATGACCCAACTAGCTTCGAGCTGGCCATCAGGAGTAAGACTCTGTAAGAATGGCTGGATGCTTAGCGATCTGAGATGGAATCCTTATACACCAACAAAGTATGGACTTTAGTTGCTATATCTGAAGGGTTAAATCCCCATCAGGAGCAAGTATATCTTGAGAAGATTACTTGGTGTACATGGAAAAGTTGAGACTTTCAAAGCTGGACTTGTTAAAGGTTTTCGTCATCGACCAAGCGTGGATAATGATGAAACCTTTTCCAGTACCTATGCTTAAGTCCATCCAGATCCTACTTACCACGGCTAAATACCATGACTACGATATCTGGCGGTTGGGTGTCATGACTGCTTTTCTAAATGCTGTTTTAGAAGAGTGCGTCTATAAGTACACAGCCAGAGGGCTTCGTAAACAGTGGGAGCAGCGGAAACGTGTGCAAGATGCTTTATAGGATAAAGCAGGCATCGCGGAGTTGGAACATCTGTTTTGATGGATTAGTCAAAGAAGTTGACATCATCAAAATGGTAGATGAACCTTGTATAAACAAAAAGGTAGTAGGGAGTATGGTGACGATCCTCGTAGAGTACGTGGATGACATACTCTTGATAGGGAAAGAGTTTCCTATGCTACGCTCGATCAATCTCCGCTTATCACAATGATTCTCCACATAGGATCAAAGTGATACCCCCTAAATCCTGGATTTTGGATCTATGAGATAGATATAATTGGATGTTAGGATTCTCACTAGTTGTAGTGAGATGGTATCAATCGATCCTGGGGAGAATCACTGGAAGGGTTCCAGAATGATAAGGACGACTGAAAGTCAGTCACAGGCATTGTCTTTACCCTCAGTAAAGGGACGGTATGTTGGAAGAGTTCCAAGCTAGATACCGTGGCTAACTAGACGATAAAAGCAGGATACATCGCTACTTGAGATGCTACCAAAGAGGCAGTCTGGATGTATATTTGTTCATAAGATGAACTTAGTTCCTCCCATTGTGTGACAATGGAGTTGTGTCTTATGCCAAGGAACGCCCGTGCCATCAGTGATCCAGACATATTCTAAGGCAGTACCACCTGATCATGGAGATGGTCGATCTCCAGGGTGATCGAGGTAAGGAGAGTAGACTCAGAGGACAACACGGCGGATCCACTCACGAAGGCCTATTCCCAGAGAGAGATTTTTATGGGATGGTTGAGTATGAGATACTGCAACCACTGCTACAGAAGGCCCTAGTGCAGGTGGGAGATTGTTAGTTATATGTATGCCCTAGAGGCCATTACTGTACATAGGATGTATATTGTAGTGGATGCTGGGACATATATAAGGAGGACTTTCTTGCTCGACATGATAGTATGCTATCTGGTTGCTCTTTACCTTAACGTGTATACTGATTGTCTCTCTGTTACATGTTGGTAAAGCCCTTAGGATGTGTACTTGACTACCTGGACTATGATGCAGATCATACTAGTGGGGACAGATAGTCTATAAGTACATCCTTCAAAGTCCCTAGTCATGGGTGTATCGAGACGGGGCATCGATATACCAGAGTAGACTAGCGTATACCTTCTCGATCCATACAGATGGGCGATGGATGATCCCATATCCATTGGTGTTTGACATCGGAGATGATATACGGGTGCTCAGTGGAGACTGGGTACACTGGACGGACTCGCCGAGAACTCCCAGATGGTATTATACCTTACGTCAGATGGCAGTTCTATGGTGACACTGGTACAGAGTAGTCTGTTGACCCGAGATCGTCATAGAGTCTTGTGTGGTTCCCACTGTGCTTTGATTTCCATCTTACCACGTCCAAGAGGGCGTGCAAAATGGTGGTTTTTGGGTACAGTCCCGAATCACATGGAGGCAATGAGCGATAGGAGGGGATTCGTCTCTTCCGGTATAGGAAGTTGATGTTGCGCTGTGTTCGATTGGCTATAACCGGAAATCCCTGGCCAGGGTTGCTGAAATTTACTGGTAAGTGTTACCGGTAGTTTCTCGAATTGTTATAGACCTCATATCGACACGACTTATCGAGCTATTGGGGTCTGACGTTTACCACCCCTAGGCGAGATATGCGACATATCAGACGATCAGACCGGACTGTACGGTAAGTGTTACTGGTTGGATTCACAGGAGTGTGAGCGGGCTTGCTCGTTGATCTTCTGATCGCTCAATACCCGGGTGGCCGTTACGTTTACAGACCGCTTGCGGCTTGTGGGTGTTTGATATGATCATCACCTGCTGCCGGCGTATTGACGAGTCTTTAGAGTCCTACACAGAGGTTTCCTGGCTCAAGCGAAACGAAATAGGAGCGCATATGAGATATGTGCGGGACCGAGAATAATGCGTGTATGTGATACCGTATTCTATTCTCGTGATGAATGTATCGATTGGTTGTATGCGATATAACCTAGTTATCGAATCGAAGATTGATTCGATAAGCCGATGCATAGGATACTAGTCGGTTATATGCGATATGACCGGATCGTTAAATCAAGTGTTGATTTAATGATTTAATGTATAATTATATATTTGATATATTACTTTGCATTAACTAGTATCGGTTCACTTTAAATGGATATTCTCACTCGGATGTGCACATTGTATATGTGATATACTTTTGTGCACTTGATTGTATCATGTTTGATGATACATGTTTGCTAGGGTTTTTGTGTAAAGATCAAACCATGGTTACATGATAATGGTTAGGGTTTTGTTTTATTCACTTATTTATTTATCTATTGTTTTTGGAAAATGAAAAGCATAAAGAGAAAATGGTGGCTAACTTTGTTGTATATTGAAGCTTCATGAAGCTTTGACTATGTGACCATTTTGTCTCATGCTTAACCCTAACCATTCCCACTAACCCTAGTTTAGTCTCTACACTTGACCATGGTTGGATTATGATAAGTATTTATTTTATTTTCTTTTTGAAAAACAACTTATCATAACTTCATCATCTTCTTCTTCTTCTCCTTAAAGAAGAAAACCAAGTTTCCATCAATGGTGATTGATGAAAAAGAGTGAGAAATCCAAATCTAAAATGAACCCACCTCTTATTTCTTCATCCTCTACCTCTTGCCAAGTAGTATAGGGTGTTTCCTTCACAAGTTTTCATGGCTTGGTGAAGGTGGAGCTTGATCTTGTGATGCCTCGACGTAGATCATCTTCGGCATCGTAGTCGATGACCTAGCCCGCCCATTTCTCCGATGAAGCCGACGCTAGAGCCCGGGATTTGATTTGTACAGCGGAGGGACATCATTGCGGAGCTATGGAGGTGGAGAACCGGATCTACAAAGGTTGTATTTCCGAACACTTAGTTAAGTTGTTAACTAGTTGCTTGTTTCGCCTAAATATCTAGTTAACGATCCGTATTAGGGTTTCTCGGCACCTCTAATTTTTGAAATTGGCATGGTTGATGCCTTGTGAGACCTCACTAGTGTGCCTAGGAACCTTTCATGCGTTAGCCGCATTTGAGACTAAGATCAACTTAAACGTTCGTTAAGGATACGTTAGTCTGATTTGAGACTAAGATCACCTTAACGGGATCGTCTAGATTCATTTCCAGTTTAAGGACGTAGTGGTCCATTTAATATATGGCCGTCGGGGCCCGTCACCTCTCTGACGACGTTGAAGGATTACAACGACATGTGTCAGAGGAGTTCGGAGATGTACCCTTGAACCAAAGTATATTGGGGGTATGTAGTCTGTTTGAATGTTTAAGGATACGTTAGCCGTGTTTGGGGCTAAGATCAACTTAAACGGGATCATTTAAATCCGACAAAAGAGCATTTGGAAGCTCTATTATTCCAGTTTAGGGACGTAGTGGTCCATGTTCCAGTTTAGGGACGTGGTGGTCCATCGCCAGTTTAAGGACGTGGTGGTCCATCATTAGTTTAAGGACGTTTCGGTCCATCGCCAGTTTAGGAACGTGGTGGTCTATCATTAGTTTAAGGACGTTTCAGTCCATCATTAGTTTAAGGACGTTTCAGTCCATCATTCCCATTTTTGGACGAATATTAGTTTAAGGACGTTTCGGTCCACGAGTTTAAGGACCCCGCAGTCCGTATCGATGTGTGGTCGTCGGGACCCGTCACCTCTCTGATGTCGTTGAAGGATTACAACGATAGGTGTCACAGGAGTTCGGAGATGTACCCTCGAACCGGTTGTCAATTGATTTAGGAGAGCAATCTTGCTCAGTCAATTTAATTTAAGGACTTACGGCCAAAATTGGGCTAAGTCCAATTAAAAATGTCCACATTTTGTTTGCATTTGGGCTTGCATTTATTTTTATTTGGGCTCTGCCCAGAAAGGATGTAGAGCATCCATTGTTTTGGGTTCTGCCCATTTATAAATGATGCAAAGCATCTACTTTGTTTGGGCTCTGCCCCTTTTAAAATGCATAACATTTTTATTATTTTGTTTGGGCTCTGCCCATTTATAAATAATGCAGAGCATCAGCTTAATTAGGCCTGCTTGGTCTTTTTGATTTGGGCCTGGCCCTTTAAGAAATGCATTACATTTTCAGGCGCTTTGCGCCAATCAGAGAGCGCAAGTGCTTGTAGTGTTGACACGTGTCGCGCAAGCGCAGTGCGGTGCGCTTGCGCTGCTGACACGTGACGCACTCTGGTGAGTTGCGCCAATTACAGAGAGCAAAGCTCTATCTCAAAGCGCATAGCGCAAGTAGTTCAGATGCTGACACGTGGCACTCTCCCAAGAGCGCAATATCGCAGTTTGAAAGTGCAAAGCACTATGATTTAGGAATCTTTTAGATTCAAGAACCAATGGTTCATAAAAGATGTGCAAAACACTATTCGTTTCCTTGATCTAATTTAGATCAAAGAAAAAAAAACAAGTTTTTTCTTCTTTTTATTTCAGGAACTGAAGGTTCATAAAAGTGCAAAGCACTATTTATTATGTGAAGATCATTGATCTTCTTTTTAGATTAATGATCTATTAGAAGAAATTTATTCTGGTTTGTGAAGGTTTTTACCTTTTTCTTGAAAAACTTTTTTTTAGAGTTCTCTCTGTTTGAAGCTCTTAATTTTTTTAAGAATGTTGATGCTTTTGAATTGAGGTCTAGGGTTCTTTTTATAGTGCCCATAAATTAGTTAAATTTGTTAAAGAGATCTTTTCTCTGAGTGATTTGGGGAATTTTCCCCACCGTTGGATCTTTGATCCAAAGGCCTCTGTTTTACAGAAGAAAATCTTCTTGTTTTAACAAGAACAGAAAAGATTTCTTTAGAATTTTAATTCTGTTTGGCGTAAATGCCCCAGCGCGTGACACGTGTCGCGCAGCGCAAAACGCAGCGCAACTGCGCTGACACGTGTCGCGCAGCGCAACTGTGCTGACACGTGTCGCACAGTGCAGTGCTTGCGCAACTGAAGCGTTCCTTCCTTTAATTTTAGTTTAAATAGAGCTTTGCTCTGATTGGGCGTGACTTCTTGGGCGCTGCGCTGATGCATCTGCGCCTGACATGTGGCGCGTTGCGCGCAGCGTAGAGGATCTGAAGCGTCGCTTCATTTATTAAAGTTTAAATTTTCAAAGCAAAGCTTTGCTCTGATTGGGGGAAGTTGAAGCGTTACTTCATCTCCCGCCTCGGAATTTGAACAGAGCTCTGCTCTAATTGGGGTAAACCGTTAGTTTTGAAATAGGTATGACTCGAGTGTAATCTATCATTTACAAGTAACTACAGGCTGATCGAAGGTAAGGAAACCACCTAACATCTGAGTCGATACACACACACACACACACACACATATATATATAAATATAACAGTCGGCGATCCCGCCTCAATAGTATCCCATACGATACCCTAATATAATATGACATTCTCGAGTCAAGAGTGCGGATCTATCATCAATATATATAGCTCGTACGGTAAATCCGTCGTACGGCCTCCCAAATCTGGGTACGGGTCAAATGTCACCTCAATCACATTATTCATCTGGTATCCTCTTTATCAAATATCATGATCCGGGGTACTGATCTACGTCTAGTAAAATACTGATACCACAAACGTATATGCATGCGTGTGTATGAAAACACCACGTCAAAGGACCCGCTAAAACATCATGTCGTATCTCAAATACGAACCCTGTCACATCACCGATCTCGCGGCCTCAAGCCCAATCTCATCAACTCATCTCCAATCCCAAGTACTATCCTTATAATTCATGTATATGTATACGTATATATATACATAGTCCCATACCCATATGTGTGTGTGTGTGTATACACATATCCCCATATACGCACATGTAAATAAAAGTATGCAAGTGTGTGTGCGTGTGGGTATAAACCTATTCTAGGGTTCGCGACTAAGAAGCTATGCTCGTTTACTTCTAATTACCCTAAACTAAACCATGAAGACATAATTGTATCTTGATAATCATCCACGTATCATAAACCACATATATATCCATTTATATATATAAGTTATACTATGAACTGCGGGGGTGCTATACGCCATCCACCCGACTTCCCCCGTAGATATATATCTACTCACCTCCTCTTGCTTGCCGATGTCGATGTCGCCATAATCTTCTTTATCTTCTTGATTCCAAGTGGGGGTACCTACATATATACACAATCGCAAATGCGTATCAAAATCACATCGAAAAACCAAAACGACATGCTAAAGGCCTATAGGTTAGAACCTATGGACCATGCCTTCAAAACCACCAACAACCCTCGATATCGCCGTGCAAACGTCAAGTGATCGAGGTAAAACACAGATACTAAAATCCAGAATTCAAAATACGAGAAACGAAACCTCGAATCAAAACAGCAACTCTTGAAAATGATCTCAGATTTTACCCTAGGTCAAATTAGTCAATTTTGCACATATGGAGGGTCTAGTTTATAGATGTAGGAACTACAGAACAAGAACGAGACCCAATGGCCAAGTCCTGGCCGCAAATTGCGGCCAGAATGCTCTTATTTGCGGCTAGGGAATGGAGTTGGGGGCTCGTGTCTTGGGTGATGCTTCCTAGGTGCCTGCTTGTATCCCAGTCTTTGCTAAATAATTTTTCAGGTCCCCGAGTGATAGCAGATATCCAAAAACCATCACAATTTCCACAATTCTCCGATATCGGGTTTTCTAAGTTCGCGTTCCAGAGTTCTAGTCCCTGGTTTAGGTCTCCAATCAATCACCACAGGGGTTTAAGATCAAAATTAAGTCTCAATTACACTATCTCAATTCAAAATTCCTCAAACCCTAACTTAAAATTTTCAAAGTTCACTAAACCGAACTAAATCACTTCTAAACTTGTATAGGCGATAAAGTAAACCAAATACTACACTAATGGTTTAGAAATTACCTCATTTGGCAACTCAAGAATTTTCTTGAGTTGCCCCAAGTGCTCAAAATCCACCCTTTCTTGGTCCAAAGTGTAGCTATAAACCTTGTGCACATTTTTTATGAAATGGAGATGGGGTTTGGGGTTGATTTTGATAGTGTTTGAGAGGATGATGAGGGGAAGGGAGTGAGGGCAGCAGCCCAAGTGAGAGGGAGAGAGGAAAGAGATGAGAATGATGAAGTATGGTGACAAGCCATGGTCAATGGAGACCCCTCACCCTCTCTCTCTCATGCCTATCCCTCATTTCTTTATTCATATCCCTTTTTCTTTTCTTTTCTTTTCCTTTCCTTTTCTCATAATAAAACCCAAACCATGCATGATAAAAGAGAAAGCATGAAAGAAAAATATAACAAGTGCTGAAAATGACTTAGTGCATGTCATGTGCACAAATCCGGTTTAAAGCATGATTAGCGATTTTTAATCTCGATTAGCACTAAAATAGTATCAAATAAATCATAAACTTTCATATTTTGCATGAATCACATAAAGCACCCTCTTTTTAGTAATTTCCAAAATTTCTCCCAATTTCTCCCAATTTATCGGTATTTAATTATACCGCCCTATTAAAATATTCATATTTTATTATTTAATTTTAAAAATTCCCAAAAATAATATTTTATTTTTCTGAAATGTTACACCATCCTCGGGTCGAAGGCCTGGGGTATGCTTCCACTGTGCCTTTTTTGCTTCTTTCTCTGAGCTTTAGGACACGTCATTTGTCACGTGTCATGATCTGGGGGAACCCCGGTATCGAGTATCATCATTAGCCCCCCCACTCTCGTCTCGACCTATTCATGGGTCGGATCGAGAGTGGTCTGACCGATCACCCGGGGTAAGCTCTTATTTGATGATATCGTCGGCGCGTATTCCCGAGCAATTAATTATATTTTCTTGATGACGTCAGCAGATCAGGGGAGAGATCTCGCGTTAAAGGGGGGAGCGCCGATTCGTGTGCACGTTCGTCGAAGCGTCCATCCACGTGTCTGGCGCTCGTTGGCTAACGCAACGTGCCGCCGGTGTCCTTCGCGCCCGATGGGACACGCCCAATATGAGTGCGACAGGTGGAATGTTGTCGGCCGTTGGTTGTGAAGCGTTGTTTTGGCGGGAAGCGATCGGAACCGTAGGATGTGTACGCCGGTTGATATGAATAGAGGTGGGATCCTCTTCAGGACCCATACCTCACCATAATTTCCTCGTCCCTAATCGTGTTAGCTCGGCGCTCTTCTCCTCAGGTCAGATTCCTTGCGTTTTCTCTTCCGAGGACTCATCCTTTTGATCAGGTTAGATGTCTTCTACCGAGGAGTTTGTAGAAATAGTCTGGGTAGAGTCTGGGGAGTCTTCTTCCTCTTCCTCTTCTTCCTCTTCCTCGTCTGAGTCGGAGTCCTCCCGGGAAGTTAGGGTTGGTCATGCTCCCCGGGGTCGTGCGACGGGGGCGGTCCCCAGAGCACAGGTCGGGGGCGTCCGTGATGCGTATTCCATTCTGAGTCATGCGGACGAGCTCGCCACCATCCGGGCTTGCTTCCATATCCCTCCCGGCTATTCGTTTTGTCTGGCCAGGGAGGGGGAGAGGGCAGACCAGGTACGGGGCAAGAGATTTCCTTGTACCTGGAAGCCTTTTAGGCCGGAATGCGCCCGCCCTTCTCCCCCAAGGTGAGTGCGGTGTTGAATTGTTTTGAGTTAGCCCCGGGCCAGTTAGTGCCGAACTCTTGGAGGATTCTCCTTGGGTTCCTGGTCCGGTTAAAATTGCGGGCGATCCCTTTTAGTTTGAGCCTTCTCCTTTCCTCTCTCTGCTACAAGAACCACCCCGGCACCCGTGGGGACGAGCCGAGCTGGGTGTACATTTCTTTTAGAAAGCATCGGAGAGGTGCTGCTGGGTCGGGGGTCGTCGTAGTACCTTCTTCCATCCATGAATGGAATAAGAAGTTTCTGTTTGTCGGGCCACCCGAGGGTGAGGATTGGCTTGTGCCCGTCCAGTGGCATAGGGCCGACTGCCCGTGGCTGAGGCGGGCGAATGATCCCGACACGGTGGCGGTGTCGGAGTGGGAGCCCCTCCCGGGACCGATGTGCTGCTGTCTGAGCAGGCCCTTAGTTGGGCTGGGCTCAGCCCCGCTCACTTCGCGAGTAATTCAGGAGTTTTTAGGCGACCTGTTTAGACTTGTGCATTCTTTCACATTTTCTGGCATTGCTGACTCCTTTGTATTTTCGTCTTATGCAGAACCCATAGACCTAGGCAAATTTCGGACAGCCCTGGTCAAACAGAAGGGGAAGAAGGCTGGAGGTGCCGGCCCTTCTTGCTCGTCGTCGGCTCCGGCTCCACCGGCGGCCGCTCCATCCAGGTGCTCAAGCACGCCCCGAGCCTCGGAGTCCAGCCATGCGCCTAGCCGAAAACGTGTTCGGGAGCAGGAGCCCCGGGCTATGGAGGTGGGAGGCGAGACTGGTTCTCCTGCGTCTCTCCTCAAGAGGTACCAGAGGACGGTGCCCCGTTCCACGACTTCCCCGATCATCATGGACGAAGGGGAGCTTCGATTTAAGGTGCCCTCGGGGCTTTCTATCGCCGATAGCCTGCTCTCGGAGATGGAGAGGTCGGACGGGAGCAAAATCCCTCGAGGGACCCTCCGAGCCCAAATGGCGGCCATAGCCCAGGAAGCCATGCAGGTCAGTGTTCGCACCTCACTCGGGTCTTTATTCAGTATTTTTGTTCACAAGGTTGGGTGTCCCATTCTCTTTTTGACCCTCCTTTGTTTTCTTCAGGTCTTCCAGCACTGCGCCCTTGTCATCAATATGGAGGACGAGGAAATGCCCCGGCGATGCAGGCTGCAGGCAAGCTCTCCTCGCGGGAGGAGAGCTCCAGGCTGAAGCTGCAAGCGGCGATGGAGAGAGTCGCCACCCTCGAAGACCGGTTGGCGGCCAGGGATCGGGAGATCGCCAGCTGCCGAGAGGCCGCCCACGTCGCCGAGGCTAAGTTGGAAGATTCCAGGGTGCTCGTCGCCACCCTGAAGAAGACGGCGAACACCCTTCGAAGGGAGAGCAAGGCGGCAAAGAAAGGAATGAGGTGTGCCGAGCTTCGAGTGTCGAAGGCGATGGAGAGCTACAAGAAGTCGGACCAGTACTACACCGACCTCGCTGGAGCCGCTACCATCGTTTGGCACGACGCCCTCGACGCCGTCAAGGCCCTGATGCCAGAGTTTCCTAATGGCGAGCTCCGGGGTGATTATCCCCTCGGGGATAAGGCGCATGGGAATGCTCCCGGAAGCGCTGCACGGGGAGAGGCCCCTAGTGGGAGCATTGGGGAGAAGTCGGTCGCCCCGGCCACCGGTGCCGAGGCTCCTGTGGTGGGCGCCGACCTACAAGATGCCACCCCAGTTGTGGTAGTGGATGCAGAGCTCATTAAGGTTCTCCCCGACCCCAAAGCATGAATCTCCTCGCCTCCTTATTTTCTTTTGTGCTGAAATTTGTAAGCCTCCGGGCGTTCTTATAAGGCTGGGGAGCCCATAATATCTCTGTAAAGACTTCCGGCTTTGTGAATAAAATCTTTTTGCAGTGTTCTTTGCGTGCGCATTTTTCCCTTTGTTTGTGGTAGAAAAAATTATTTGCACGGTACTGCTCTCATGATGCGTCAGGTCAGAGATCGGTTTTTCATCTAGCGATCGCACGTCGAGTTGAATTCAATCATTTGCCAAGTGTGCAAAGACCGGTGTAAGGTCGGTATTTCCCTGGCCCCGAAGTCGAGGTGGGGATCGCTTAGTGAAGACGTGTAGGAAGTCACCCGAGGATGGGTTGAGAAGGGAAGTTGCTCGATGGCCTCTTGATGAGGGCTTGGATCCTTAGCGCGAGAGGGCAAGGAGTTGCCTGCTAAGGATGGATTGAGCAGGGAAGTTGCTCGGTGGCCTTTTAATGAGGGCTTTAATCCTTGGTGTCGGTGGATAGTGGACTACCCGCCATGGATGGACCGAGCAGGGTAGCTGCCCGGTGGCCTCTTGGTGATGGCTTTGATCCTTGGTATCGGTGGGTAGTGAACTACTAGCCATGTATGGATGATTGTAGAGATTTTGCATGCGTGCGCTTTTAAAATCAAAGTTAAGAATACCGCAATCAATAAAGATGTCGCTTGGTAGCTAGCCGGTTGAGTATGGGTCGGTCCACAGGGAGATGGATTCCTTTTCTTTATGTTTTAACGAGTTAATCCGATCAAGTCGGGTTTTGTTTTACGATCTAAGAATGAGATTAAATTAATTAAAAGTCTTGCTAGGGTTAGGATTAGATTAGTTTGGAAAAGAGATTCTACCCACTGCTTTCAATGCCCTAATGAAGAATATAGGTGTTAGGGTAATAGTCAATAAAGGAGATTAGCACGACTGGGAAGAAACTAAGTTTCTTCCTTTTGGTCATTATCCGTCCGTTCTTGGCTCTTAGCCCTAACCTCTATTTAAATCAACCACAACCGGTCTAACTAGTGAATCACCGCTATCTTGAAGGATAGGGTGCCGTAGTGAGCGGTGTGTGGTTAATTTAAATAGAGTCCTATTATAAAAATTATATGGATAAAGAAAGGAGAGAGAGAGATTTACTTCTCTCAAACCTTCCCAATCCTAACCCTAACAAGTGAGGAATTACTCACTCATTAGGGATGCTATGATAAGATTTATTTTTATAATTTTAAAAGACTATCTAAGTTGCAGATAATAAAAGACAGACAAAAATTCAGGAATTAAATTCAGATAAAAGAATGCACGATAAAAAAAATACCTTTATTGATGACCTCTTGACGATTACAAGGAAATTAAAATTTAATGTAGAAATTAAAAAGAGGTATCTCAAAAGAGGCACCCTAGAAGAGGCACCCTTTATCCTCCTATTTATTGATAGGAAAAACCCTAGGTTTACATTCTGATCCATATATGAAATTACAAAACAACCCTAAAGACCGAGTCAAAGCACCGACACCCCACCGACACGTGCATTGCATGGCCGCGGAACCGCGGCAGAATAGCCTGTTTGGCCGCGGATCCACGGCCATTTGGTGGGCTCATGGGCCCAATTCTTTAGGGTTTCTTCAAGTTGCTTTTATCTTCTGTTTTCTTCGCTTGGTCTCTCAGAATCTCTTCAATTCTCTTCTAGATTTCCAACAGTGCAGAATTTGTAGACTTTTACCGTAAACTTCGCGTTGAAGTCTTGAATCTTGTGCTGCCCTTATGCTTTGTGCAATTGAACTGTTTGCTGATCTTCATTTGTTCCTTGAACTGTTAGGCGGCATCATATGGATTTATCTATTGTTGGTTGTAGTCTCACTTTTGTAACATATTTTCATGAATTTCACTGAATTGTTCTTAGAACTTGTAACCTGCAACTATGTAGCAGACATGGATCAAAAGCACCTATTTATTTGTAATATGATTAAGAATGAGGAATATAATAATACAAAATTCTGATATGAACAAATACCCCCAAACTTATCTTTTGCTCGTCCCGAGCAAAGCTATTTTTATTCTCGAAAAATCCTAACCTCACTTTCGCAGGGAATCGCGATTGCACTGAGCTCGTGCAACAAGCCGTTAAATCTCTAGGTGTCCCTAGTAGGAGGAGTGTTGTCTCCTGAGGGTTTTCAGCGGATACTACCCACAAAATCCGATCAATTTGGCCTATTGATTTTCATTCTTCAATTCGGTATTCTATCAAGAAATTCTATTATCTTCAACTCAGAAATTATCAACCCGTATTTTTCACTCTCACTTATCATTTAACTTAAGATCGTATATGTTCTGTAAATTTATTTAGCTTTTAGCATATTTTGAATTTTCCTTCAAAGGTTCCATCTCAACTTAGAAATTTTTATCATCTCTACTGAAGGTGTAAGCCCTATTTTTCATTCCTATCTCTCATCTAAACCCCAATCATATACCCCTACATGTGTGTTTGTATCACCCCTACACCTGGAAATTCAATTCTAGCTATCATACTCTTGTCCATCTTCCAAAATACTTTTAGTTGGTGAATTTTAGATGAAATTGCTCACACATTCTTCATGCGACCGTTAATACTTCTTGAGATACTAGACGACCGATTACAAAATGTGCTTACGCATTTAGGCGTAATTCCTCATCTTGCAATACCTAAGGCTTTAGCAGTGACTCCCAAACCAGTTGGTCTAAGACACTAGGTGATAAAACACCCTCGCTATATATTTTTTTTTATTTTACGCAGTCTTAAGTAATTACAAAACTATTGTTCATTTTTTTATCTCTCTTATTTCACACTTATACTTTAATTTTTTTTCTCATACTAAGAATTTTAGACAAGAGCATTTCAAGGTATCCTCTACTATCCCAAGTTTTAAGGTGTGTGTATGTGCGAGTTGAAGGGTATATATTTTCAGAATTTAGACTAAAGGTTCGGAGTTGTTTTTCAGACTTACACTTCAATAAAAATTTCAATACTCTTCCCTTATTTTGACTTAGCCCAAGAACCGAACTCAAAATTTGCCTCTTTCTAAATAAATTACAAGGACATATATTTTCTGTAATTAAACTTTAAGAAAGGTTATTTTTAGGGTTTTTAATTTACTAAGTTTAGGATCTAGTTTTTCCTAACTAGTTAACCGTCTTGTCAAACATAAGTCAAATATGGCCAAAATTGAAATTTTTTTTAATAATTTTTTTCAATTTTTATGGGTTTTAAAATAAGTATGCAAATGCAAAAATATACATATGAATGCGAAGGAAGAAAGCTTATCGAGCACACCCCCAAACTTAAACTTGACGGTACCCTCACTGTCAGGCTACACCAAGAGGGTCAAAATTGTCGGCACTCCCCTTTTTGTTTATTTATTAATTTTTTTTAGTTTTTTTTAACAGAAAAAGAAAACAAAATATATATACACAAAAAGACCCCCCCAAACTTAAGTGAAACAGTGTTTCCACTGTTTAAGCATTAAAGTTCAGAGTTAGGGGGGAGAAAAACACGATATCAAGCTATACAAGGCCTTACACAGGCCAAAGGTTAGCACCAACTATTCTAAAATTTTATCGTTATAATGGTGTGGTTGGTGAAAGAATGGAGTGTAGAGAAAAGAAATGAGAAACACACGAGACCGTGTGGAGATAAAAGCAATATACGGTCTCGGTGGAGGAGAAGAATGGAGGAAGGGAAAAAGAAATGGTGGTGGTTCGACTTCTTCAGATGGAGGTTGATTAATCACAAAATCCGTGTCGTTTAGGAATGCAAGTTCGTCGGCGAAAATATGTTCGAAACTTCCATCGATGGTCCGATTGAACGTTTCAATGTCAATAAGTGTCGCGCCAGAATTCAACACACTTGATTTTTCAAAAATTATGAAGGTAAGATAGTCGTAAGGCTCATTTACCTTATTTTCAAAAGAGTCTAAATCAAGTTATTTTTCTAGAATTATCGAACTCAAAATATCGGATTGTGATTCATTAACACTCACTATCATTACAGGAAGATTAGAAGAAAAACCAGAGAAAGTGGGAGAAAGAAGTGGAGTACGAACTTGAGGTGCAAATGGAGTGTATAAATTAGCACAAATTGTGATGACCGATGTGTAAAAAGCGATTGTGCTAATCTATCAACCTGTCGAGAAATGGGGTCAAATCCCTCAAGATTCGCGAGAAAACATGGGTACGTCGAACTTGGTAACCCAGACATTGAAAATGGAAGTGTAATAGTTTCTTGCAAAGTCGGAACGAGAATGGAAGGAAGTGATTGAGGTTGGGTATCGGTTAAAGATTCAGGATGGTGTGCGCAGTTAATGAAACGGATAGAATGAATTGGAAAATCCGACTTCTCAAGTAAAACTGCTTCATCCTCAATAATTTCCTCAATACTCTCCTCAGAATTTAGCTTATCCATGCAATTCTCATCAAAATCAAGATGCATATGAAGTTCGGGAAAAACAATTAATGACTCGGGATGATGAATTGGAGAGAGGAACTCAGTCAAATCTGCGAGTTCATCATCCAAAATATTCCCAGCGTCAATATCCTCGATCAAGTGAAAATTAATTTTCTCAGACAGTTCAATAAAAGCATGGGTATCAATCAATTTAGGCTCTAGAGTGGAGGAGTAGAGGTCGAAAGGATTAGTGATTGTTTCACTCAAAAGGGACCCTTCACAATTAGGTAAATCAAACAGTACAAAGTCGCACAACTCATTAATCGTTCTATCTTTAATTGGTGAATTATTTGGAACACTTAATAGACATTCAAAACTGGAGTTGTGGGATTCAATAGGGGATGAGTAGGTTTGATTTGTAAGGGTGTACAGCTAACTCTCACCACTCAAATTCTCAATCTGTCCAACCGCCTTATCATACATTAGAAAATTTGGAGCTAGTTGGAAACTAGCTACCGGGTCACTAGGTTGTGTAAGGGCGGCCATGGACGCATTCAAATCCATCATCTGTTGTCTTGACGCTACCATAAAATCTTCCAACGACTGTTCCAGACTAGATATGGGTTGTGAAGGGGTTTCAGTAAAACATTCAAAGTTGTTTGGATACTGAAAACTCCCAAATGGCTGTGTAGAAGCAATGTCTAGGAAAAGTGCGAAAGTCGGGTAGGACTGGTAAGAATTGAATGGTTGGACAGGAGTAGGATCAATATTTGGATAAAAAGTTGAATGGAATTGTTGATCCAAAGAATTCGCAGTGGTGAAAGGAGTGAAAGATCGGTTACGTGATTTTTCAATATGTTCAGCAATAGACATGGGTTTCGGAGTTACAACAGGACTCAAAAAAGGAGTATCAACGTAAGAAGGTGGTGAAGGTTGAAATGGTTGATATAAGGTGGATTGCCGAGTCCAACTGGATGCCCTAGACGCGTCTATTCGATCTTTCAAAGAGATTTTTGGCATGGAGGGGTCGTTCGAAATTCGACCAAAACAAAATGCATAGAAAGTAATGTCTGGTTGTGGGTACCAAAGTTCGGCAAGAGTTTTGCGAGGTGGGGTACCCATGATGTGATGAGAGAAAGGAGAAGAAAAAGAATGTGATATTTTTTTAATTTTTTTTTTAATTTTTTTTAATTTTTATTTTTAAAAAAAATTGTTTGTTTTTGGAGTTTTGAAATTTTTGAAAGTGTTTTTTTAGAAAGAGTTTTGCAAAAATTTGTACGGAACTACAACACAATTTCAAATAACCACAGTTTAAACATGCACAATCAAATCTAGAGCTAGGGTCTGCTAAGTCAACTAGACTGCTCCTAACTGGTCCAAAGGGCAAGTTGTGAGATATCCCTCAAATCGCCTCTTCACCGCCAATTGTGGCCAGGTAAGCATAAGTAAGGAAAGGAAAGATCCGCTCACGAATTACCGTGAGACGGGCCTTTTAAAATTGCATTTCCTACTTGTCTAGCCTAGGCACCACAAAGTCAGGTTTAGATAAACGACCGATTGCCCACAACTTTCCTCTGTCCTAATGAACACGACCGTCCTTATTTGGCTGAGTCTAAATATTTTTTAATTAACTCGAGAGTTGATGCATATGCTTTTTGTGATTTTTAGGGTCTTAGGAAGGGTAATGAAATCCCCATCCAATCTGGATTGGTGTTATAGCCCCTTAAAAGTCCGTATTAATTATGCAAAGCAGTTAACACACCAAAAACACTTGCAATTTTTTTTTATTTGGCAGCGCAAAGAATCCTGCACAAAAACAATTTATTGGAGAGGGAGAAAGATTTTGCGCAAAAAACCCTGCAGGAAAAATTTTCAGTGGAGCTCAGGATAGGAGAGGGGACAAAAATACTTACAGAAAATTTTGGGGTGCTGACGTCAACAGTTGACCGCGGTTCCATGGTCAAACGCTTGAATCCGCCGCGGTTCCGCGGTGGTTAAGTTGGTTTGGATCTCCAAAATTTTTCTGTTGTCTGTTGTGATTCTCCTCTGTCTGTTCAGATCTTCTGTTTATTGATTTGTTCACTGGCTTTTTCCAGATCTGAATCAGTCCATCTTCTTTTCCTGCGCAATTCACACAATACCTCTCAAAACGAACAAGATGATTTTTTTTAGTTTTTATATTTTCAATTTTTATAATTTTTTTCAATTTCAATTAATCCGAAATTACACAAAGAAAGAGACTACCGTCTCCCCGGCAACGGCGCCATTTGATTGTAGAGATTTTGCGTGCGTGCGCTTTTAAAATCAAAGTTAAGAATACCGCAATCAATAACGGTGTCGCTTGGTAGCTAGCCGGTTGAGTACGGGTCGGTCCACAGGGAGACGGATTCCTTTTCTTTATGTTCTAACGAGTTAATCCGATCAAGTCGGGTTTTGTTTTACGATCTAAGAATGAGATTAAATTGATTAAAAGTCTTGCTAGGGTTAGAATTAGATTAGTTTGGAAAAGGGATTCTACCCACTGCCTTCAATGCCCTAATGAAAAATATAGGTGTTAGGGTAATAGTCAATAAAGGGGATTGGCACGACTGGAAAGAAACTAAGTTTCTTCGTTTTGGTCCTTGTCCGACCGTTCTTGGCTCTTAGCCCTAATCTCTATTTAAATCAACCACAACCGGTCTAATTAGGGAATCATCGCTATCTTGAAGGATAGGGTGCCGTAGTGCGCGGTGTGTGGTTAATTTAAATAGAGTCCTATTATAAAAATTATATGGGCAAAGAAAGGAGAGAGAGAGATTTACTTCTCTCAAACCTTCCCAATCCTAACCCTGACAAGTGAGGAATTACTCACTCATTAGGGATGTTATGATAAGATTCATTTTTATAATTTTAAAAGACTATTTAAGTTGCAGATAATAAAAGACAGATAAAAATTCAGGAATTAAATTCAGATAAAAGAATGCACGATAAAAAAAACACCTTTATTGATGACCTCTTAACGATTATAAGGAAATTAAAATTTAATGTAGAAATTAAAAAGAGTCATCTCAAAAGAGGCACCCTAGAAGAGGCACTCTTTATTTGGCTTTGAGCCTTCCTATTTATAGATAGGAAAACCCCTAGGTTTACATTCTGATCCATACATGAAATTACAAAACAATCCCAAAGACCGAGTCAAAGCACCGACATCCCACCGACACGTGCATTGCATGGCCGCGGAACCGCGGCAGAATAGCCTGTTTGGCCGCGGATCTGCGGCCATTTGGTGGGCTCATGGGCCCAATTCTTTAGGGTTTCTTCAAGTTACTTTTATCTTCTGTTTTCGTCACTTGGTCTCTCAGAATCTCTTCAATTCTCTTGCAGATTTCCAACAGTGCAGAATTTGTGGACTTTTACCGTAAGCTTCATGTTGAAATCTTGAATCTTGTGCTGCCCTTGTGCTTTGTGCAATTGAACTGTTTGCTGATCTTCATTTGTTCCTTGAACTGTTAGGCGGCATCATATGGATTCATCTATTGTTAGTTGTAATCTCACTTTTGTAACATATTTTCATGAATTTCACTGAATTGTTCTGAGATTCTGTAACCTGCAACTATTTAGCAGACATGGATCAAAAGCACCTATTTATTTGTAATATGATTAAGAATGGGGAATATAATAATGCAAAATTTTGATATGAACAATGGACCGAGCAGGGTTGCTGCTCAGTTGTCTCTTGGCGAGGGCTTTGATCCTTAACACGGGAGGGCATTGAGAGGCCTGCTAAGGATGGACCGAGCAGGGTTGCTGCTCGGTGGCCTCTTGGCGAGGGCTTTGATCCTTAGCGCGGGAAGGCATTGAGAGGCCTGCTAAGGATGGACCGAGCAGGATTGCTGCTCGGTTGCTTCTTAAAGAGGGCTTTGATCCTTAGCGTGGGAGGGCATGGAGAGGCTTGCTAAGGATGGACCGAGCAGGGTTGCTGCTCAGTGGCCTCTTGATGAGGGCCTTGATCCTAGGCGTCATGGGATAAGAGATTACCAGCCAAGGATAAACCGAGCAGGGAAACTGCTCGGGGGCCTCTTGATGAGAGCTTTGATCCTTGGCGTCGTGGAGTAAGAGATTACCAGCCAAGGATGGACCGAGCAGGGAAGCTGCTCGGTGGCCTCTTGATGAGGGCTTTGATCCTTGGCGTCGTTAGGTAAGAGATTACCATCCAGGGATGGACCAAGCAGGGTAGCTACTCGGTGGCCTCTTGACGAGGGCTTTGATCCTTAACGCGGGAGGGCATGGAGTGGCCTGCTAAGGATGGACCGAGTGCTGCTCGGTAGCCTTTTGATGAGGGCTTTGATCATTGGCGTCGTTGGGTAAGAGATTACCAGCTAGGGATGGACCGAGCAGGGTTGCTGCTTGGTGGCCTCTTGACGAGGGCTTTGATCCTTAGCGCGGGAGGGCATAGAGTGGCCTGCTAAGGATGGACCGAGCAAGGTTGCTGCTCGGTGGCCTTTTGATGAGGGCTTTGATCCTTGGCGTCATTGGGTAAGAGATTACCAGCCAGGGATGGACCGAGCAGGGTTGCTGCTTGGTGGCCTCTTAATGAGGGCTCAGATCCTTGACGTTGTGGGGTAAGAGATTACCAGCCATGGATGGACCGAGCAGGGAAGATTCTTGGTGTCCTCTTGATGAGGGCTTTGATCCTTAGCGCGGGAGGGCGAGTTTCCTGCTAAGGATGGACCGAGCAAGGTTGCTGCTCGGTTGCCTCTTGATAAGGGCTTTGATCCTTAGCGCGGGAGGGCATGGAGTGGCCTGCTAAGGATGGACCGAGCAGGGTTGTTGCTCGGTGGCCTCTTGATGAGGGCTTTGATCCTTAGCGCGGGAGGGCGTTGAGTTGCCTGCTAATGATGGACCGAGCAGGGTTACTGCTCGGTGGCCTCTTGATGAGGGCTTTGATCCTTGGCGTCGTTGGGTAAGAGATTACCGGCCAAGGATGGACCGAGCAGGGAAGCCGCTCGGTGGCCTCTTGACGAAGGCTTTGATCCTTGGCGTCGTTGGGTAAGAGATTACCAGCCAAGGATGGACCGAGCAGGGTAGCTGCTCGGCTTTGCGAGGTTCTGTCTAACCTTCCTTGGTGTGTGAACATTGGGAAGAGTGACCATCACGGATGACACGTGTCAGGAACGCACGAGAAAGGCAAAGCGTTTCGAAGTGCCGCGTCACTCGGACTTCGGTTCGCCGAGAAAGACGGGATATCCACCGCATGGCGGTACAGTATTGGAAGAAACGAGCAAATATTGGACTCTTGGGGGTGCTGTGGAGCTATAAAACAGAGAGGGCGTGTTGATCATTCCTTTCCCCATCCCCAAAACGTAAGAATGGATGAATTCCCTTTCTCCATTCCCGAGATAATTTCTTTCGAGGACGTATACTTGTACGACCAGCTGAGCTCCGAGGAGACTCTTCAGGTGGTGGTTCGGCGCGTGGAGGACCATTTTGGCCGACTGCTTCCCCGGCAATCACCCCTGCTTCAGCTGCTGATGTATTCGATCTGGAGGGCGTCACCGGGGCTGCACAACCCCTTGTCCGAGCAACTGAAAGATGGGGCGGTTGGTAAGCTAAGATCGTTATGCCGCTTCGGCCCGTTCTCGAAGAGTTGGCGCGATCACTCGGTGGCCCTCGTCCTCGAGTGTTACCAACAGAGGCATCTCGCTGATGGGTGTCCAGTTGGAGAGTCCTCCGGCCCGTCCATGGCGTCGAGGGTTCGCGGGCAGCACCAGAGGCTGAGGTCCGAGGCGACAAGGGCTCGACTGGTGGAAATTTCTTCAGAGTACCATGAGCAATGCTTCCTGCACCCCCTTCCCCCGCTGTTGTAAGAATTTTTCTTTTTCTTTCGATGTAAGGCTGAGGAACCCACAATACCTTTTGAATGAATAAAATTCTCCTTTTTGCGATACTCTATTGTTTTCTTCTTATTTTTTAAATAAAAATAACTTAGAAGAATTTACATCACTTTTGTTAAAGAAGAAATATACATTCGATTAACCAAGCGTTGGTACGTAGCCCCTGCATTTTTGAGGCCGAAGGGCATCGCCTTATAGCAGTATACCCCCTGGCCCGTTGTGAATGCGATGAGATCCTCGTCCGCCAGATTCATACGGATCTGGTTATAACCGGAGAAAGCATCCATGAAGCTAAGTAGCTCGTAGCCTGCCGAACTTTCGACGAGACGATCTATCCGGAGGGGGATATCTCGTGGAGGTCATCGTCGGTAAATATGATCGGCTCGGTAGCTTTATCTCTCTTCCTTGGGTGGGTGCCAGTCTCCTCGATCGGTAAGGGGTGTCGCGTCGCGTGGGTCCTTGTCGTACCCCCCGCTGACACGACCATGATTTGGCCGATTGTCAACTCGCCGGGAGGGGGGTGGTGCTCTTGTTCACGGTCGGCTTGCCGCTTGTCTCGCAAGTACGTTGCCAGGTGCTCCGAGCGAATTAACTCATCGATATAGTCTCGGAGCTTCTTGCAGTTCTCGGTGGAGTGGCCCTGCGACCTGTGGAAAGCGCAGTAGGGGCCTCGGGTACGCTTTGCTGCCTTATTCGAGATTGGGGGGGTTTGAAGAAGCTCTCACCTTTAGCCTCCTCTAGCAGTACCGTTTGGGAGACATTGAGTGGGGTGTACTCCTGAAACTTCAGGGAGTAGGGCTTTGGCCGCTCAATCTCCTTTTTCTCCGCCCTGGCCCTTTTCTTCTGATCGGTTTGCTCTGTCCGAGGAAGATTGACGTTCACCTCGGACTCGACCTGGATCTCACGTTCGGTCCAGACCTTTACCCCGGCCATGGTCTTAGCTTGCGCTAATGCAAAGGAGTGTAGCCACTCCTTGTGTCTAAGACCCGACCTAAGGGAAGTAATGACCGTCTCGTCCCGGTGTTCTGGGACCTCAAGGAGGGCATTGCAGAAGCGGGTGACGTATCTTTTGAAGGATTCTTTGTCCCCGCTCTTTATGGTGAAGAGATGGTCAACGGTCCGCTTCTGCCGTCTGTTCCCGATGAAATGACCGAGGAACTGGGTGGCCAGCTCGTCGAAGGTAGAGATTGAGCGTGGTGTGAATCCTCGGAACCAGTCTCGTCCAGAGCGGATGAGAGTGGCGGGGAAAGCACGGCATTGTGCGGCATCGGAGTTGTCCTGGAAACTCATCCCGGCAGTGAACGCGTCCAAATGGTCCTTCGGGTCGGACTTCCCGTCAAAGAGGGAGACCTTCGAGGGCTTGTTCCGGGAGGAGACGTGGACAGCGAGTAGCTCTTTGGTGAAGGGCTTCGTGAGCAATTCGGTGGCATATTTATCCCTATCGCCTGATGGGCGATTTTCCCGATGCATGCCTTCGATATTCTTTTTGAGGGCTTCAAGTCGGCCGTGGTATCCTAATGATTCGGCATACTCTGATTTTTGGTCTTTGCTGCTGGAGACCTGCGCCCGGCCCCGGCCCCGGTTTCGTTCGATGGGGTTCCTTAGGTCCCCTGGCGAGGTCGTCTTCGAGCTACCGTGGTGGGTCCCGTCCACGCGACCCCGTCGAGGGAGGGGGTGCCGGTCATGCCTGGGTGCAGGCGAGCTGACCGACACCTCCTCAGGAGGGACAGAGGCGCGATAGGCCTCGGGGTGAGGTGCTCTGGCGAAAGACCTCGGTGTTGAACTGTGCGGCGTCCAGCGGGTCATTGAATACGTTGGCCCGGGGGATCTGTGGCCACCGGAGACAGCGAGGCGGTGTTCGGTCGTGCCGACGCCGGCAGAGTATTCTCTCCCTCTGTAGGGGTCCCGGTCCCGAGGTGGGGGAGCGGCGACCTGGGGAGCTTGTCCGGCCGTTTGGACACGAACGGGTGCATCCACGACGGACGCGAGCAGATCTATCCGAGCAGATAGGGCGTGAATGGCGTTCAGGGAGGAGGGGATCCATCCGTGCTTCCATTGTGGGGAAGGCAGCGGTTAGAACTTGGATCGTCGCGGTGATCGCTCGCCATGAAGTTGAGATCGGAAGATGCACTTTCGTTGAGTGGAACTAGTTTCCCACAGACGGCGCCAACTGACGGATCTCTGGATCTCTTTCAGATGTTACCTTCCGTTGATCTGCAGCGAATGTTGATGGATGGCTGAGATTGAGTTGGAGGGTTGCCTCCTGAAGCGTGTGGATCTCAATGGGCTTTATGTGGTTGAGGCCAAGCTACCTGCAAGAAAGTCCCGCGGTGGTTGTGCCACCGAGGATCCTCCGACCATCAAGTTAGACGGGGTATTTTGGCAGAGTAATGGCCTATTGGGGTAAATTTGGCTCAGCTGAGTCATCTGAGAGAGGGATTTATATAGTAGCAGCCATGGGCAAGCGGGCGCGAGATTCATGCCGGCCGTCACGCCCTTGGCGTTACACCCGCGTGACAGGCGGGATTCCCCATTAATGACGAGATATGCTCGTTAATGGGGGAACGCGATGGCGTGGAACACGGGATCATGGGCGGCGGATATCTCGCATCTGGCGAGATTCGTGGAGCCGTTGCGGAGATGCCTGTGATCAGTACCGTGGGTCGGTCGATGGGACCGAGGAAGCAAAGCTTGGCGGAAGGCTCGGGAACGAGCGGGAAGCCGAGCGAGCTTGCTTCAACGATAGCTCGGAGGCGAGCTAGGAGGGCTGAGGGAACTCAGCGCGTGGGAGGACTCGGAGGCGAGCTAATGGGTATTTGTAAGGCGGGCACAGGAGTGGTCTGGGAGGCCACCGGAGGTCGGGACCATCCTCGGAACGAAGGCCCGAGGTATGCTTTCACTGTGCCTTTCTTGCTTCTTTCTTGTGAGCTCTGGGACACGTCACTTGTCACGTGTCATGATCTAGGGGAACCCTGGTATCGAGTATCATCAGAAAACCTTTTGAATTTGAATCGATAACGGATAAAAAGGCAATTTATGTGCATATAAAAGAATAAGTTGGTATGCTTTAACTCTAGCGTTCTCTCATGCATTTTTTTTTCTTTTTCTTTTTCTTTTCTTTTTTTTTTTTACGGTTTTTGCAATTATTTATGTCGTGGGGGTGGGGGGGAAGGCATTTTGTCTGTGCTCCTTGTGTTCTAGTTACAAAGTAGTTATAACAGTAAAGATTATATAAACATAAAAAAAAGAAAATAAATTAAACAAACAGATGCAAACGTGTGAGTTGTGACCGATACCTCACTTTGAATGAAAGAAATTAAAGGAAATACTAGGACACATGCTTGTTTTTATCAACAAAAAAAAATAAACGGTAAATTGTCAAAAATGCCTAGGACGCATGCTTGTTTTTATCAACAAAAAAAAATAAACGGTAAATTGTCAAAAATGCCCAAGGCCCGCTCGGAGTTGTCTAAACACCTCTGATATTTTTGAAATTGTTGGGAAGAACATATTGTTCAAAATCTTTGTGAAAAATCCCTGAATTGCATTTGTTTCAGATCTTTATTTCCTCAAACCCTTTAGATATTACATCTAACTAACTATTTAAATATCACAGGCAACCGGTATAAATGAGATTTTAATTGGGTCCTACAGGTTTTTACACAACTTTGAAGCTGGCCAGTCTTTTTATTTTGACAATTTACCCTAAAAAAAAACTCATTACTTCGAGAGAAATGGTTACTATGGGCCTACATGGCTCAACAAAGTGAGCTTGTTGGGCCGAGTTCCTTATTATAAAGCTCGGGTCCAGTTTATTTCAAAGTCGTCTCCAATTTGATTAACAAACTTGAATACTTTACCTCCTAACAAACATATAAAAAGGTAAATTTTACCAAACCCTATCCACCTTCTTCTGAGTTTTTGAGATAACCTCATTTAACTTTAAAAATACTATAAAATCCCATTGAAGAGTATGTTCCTAAAAAAATTGAAAGTTATTTTTGTCAAAAAAATAGCATATTTCAGTCATTTTGAGTTTATTAAATTTATCCGTAAAATATTTTGAGGTTATTCATCCAATTATGCCTTATACGAGTTACTTAAACTAACGACTTCATACAAAATTGATGGTTCGGTGGGATTTTATAGCATTCTTAAAACCAATAGGGTTATCTCAAAAACCCCAAAAGGTGGATAGGATTTAGTAAAATTTACCTTATATATACAAAGGAGCTTTTTACTAAAATGCCCCTCCATACTTCGTTAATTGCTAAAATGCTTCCCCACTTCGTATTTACTTAAAAAGCCACAAACACATTTAAATTGCGCTAAAAGACCTCCTCACTAGCTATCTATCCAAAGTTAGGATCCCGTCAGAAAGATGGAGCTAGAACTTGAGCTTGAATCTCACTTTTACCTTTTAAGTATTTAGGTAGGTTTTTCTCCCGAAAAAAAGAAACCAAATCCATAAGAATCACTCTCTTTTCGAATGAGCTTCCCTACTAAATAGAAATTTGCAATTGAAGGGTCAACGGTATTCAACAAACTCGTTGCTGAAGGAAGTTGAGAAAAATGAGACAGTTTTCATTATCAATTTGAGAGATATTTGATTGAAACCTGGCCCTAAAGCCAATTTGGAAGAAAATGTTAGGAATTTTGAATGAAGAAGGTGGACTAGGTTTTTTTAAAATCCAGCCTAATACTGTTAACCTTTCTAACGGAATAATGGAAGATACAAAAACGATTTTTTTTTCCTGCATGTTTAAGATTTTTTCCCCATCCAATTAAATTTATGAGAGATCTTTTAAATAAATATGAAGTGTTCTTAAAGTAATTAACGAAATATGGATGGATTAAAAGTCCCAAAAAAAGAGAGTAAATTTCCTTGTAAAAGCAAATTACTCCCTTTTTTTCTCTCCCTGGCCGCTTTTCACCTGGTAAATGGTCATTTCTTTTTTCGGTTGCATATCATGTGATCATGTACCAGGCAGCCAACGATATAGGCGTTTCCTCTCTTGGGAAGAGTGTGGGGTTCGAACCCAGCAATCTCAAGAGGAGAAGCGGTCAAAAATTAACGCTTTCGGATCAAACTCGTGGATTCCTTGGATGCGTTGTATTGTGTGTTTGTGCGTGGTGTACGTGGAAATGGTTTGTGTTGTGTGCATAGATCAGTGGTTCCAGTCTAAGCAAAATATGCAAAGCTGAAGCGCTTTCTATTTCTTTGAGAGGTCTTTGATTTCTTGTCTCAATTTGAACAATTAAACATCCATGGTATATGCAAATCTTTGGCAACATTATTTTCATTTGGAAGTCTGTTCTTTAAGAAACAAAGCTCCCCAAGGATTTCTATATTCACATTATATTCAACCGCAAATGTTTTTTTTTTTGTGAATAAAACGAAGGCTAAATGCCCTTGCATTTCATTAAACGACGATTTAACGAACCTATATCAAAAGTCTGCCAAAGTCTGCCAGATAAAAAATAAAAAGCTAAGCAAAGCAAAGAAAAAAAGACAAATACAAGCTTTATTCTTCGTAAAAGAAACCAACATCCTTCTCTCCCATCTCTCCCACAGATTCCGTCTCTCATTAGCCGTTAACGCTTACGGCTAAGCTCCTCTATCCTGCTTCGTCCCATCCGAAAAAACCAGATTCTCCCTAGCTCGTCCTTCGCAATTTTTTTTTGTTGACCGCAACGAAGCCCACCGGTCCTGTGTGTCCCTTTTTCGAAGCGCACCTTCGCAACTCTTATTGCCTGCCACGGACTACGTGGCCCGCACTGCAAATGGTGTTTGTTTGTCACTGGGGCAACTCTAGGGCAACTCTGGAGATAACAAAAAGGGGTCTTATCATCTTGATTGGCCTGGCCCATCAAATTGAGTATTGAAGTCTGTGGACGTGGGTAGTCCCATGATAAATAGCCCAATAAATTGTCAAGCGGGTCCCCCAAGGCCCCAACTCCTGTCTAGGGGAAAATTTTTATATCATCGAATAAAATCTTATCAAAGCTGGATTTAACTGAGAGTCAAGTAAAAACTCATTACTATTTGCACATTTTCTCTCCGTTAGCTTGGTTTACTTGAGTGTCACACCGGTGTTCATGTAAAATGTATCCGTTCGATTCTCATCATAACCCGGAGTTTTGGTGTAATGGAGGTGACATTTAACATAGCATCATAGAAATCCAAGTTCGATTCCCATCCGACACGTATTAAAAACAGATTAATTTAAATTAGATAAATGTCAACATGCAAAAGCCTAATTTTTTTTATC
This sequence comes from Agapanthus africanus, assembly GCA_030015575.1. Taxonomy (NCBI): domain Eukaryota; kingdom Viridiplantae; phylum Streptophyta; class Magnoliopsida; order Asparagales; family Amaryllidaceae; genus Agapanthus; species Agapanthus africanus. The sequence continues at coordinate 473,380 of JASDDO010000187.1, forward strand.
CAAATGGTCTTTGCCTTGCTCGGATCGCTCAACCCTTAGAATGATATTGTCCCCATCTTTTACCCAATCAGCAACACAAAAAGAATCTACATACTGCCGAGTTGGTACTTGGCTACATAGTTAAACACAAAAGTCTCAAAATTGTTTTGTCTCCACCTTCTAGCTGATCACCACACAAATAGTCTATGTGGAAGGTTGTGGGTAAAAACTACCCTTGGTATTTCCCAAAATGTTGCTTATACATTAAGGAAAAGAATTTAGGTTTTACTTTAATACACATCATACTCTCTCTAGTTTCCGAAAACAATTATAGAAAACAAATTAACCAATTGTTAAATATTTCAAGAAGCCTATGAAAAATGTAAAAGAACCCGGAACAAAGAATTTTAATTGAAATAAGAAAACAGATCATCAGGTTAAAGGTCTTTCAAGTCTTTATTTTAATTGAAATAAGAAAACAGATCATCAGTTTAAAAGTCTTTCAAGTCCTTCTCTCATTTAACAACAACAGAGATAAGAGTATAATAAGATTGATCATTTTATTATAAAACTTAACATGTAAATTTATACAACTCCAAATAAGCTAATTGATAGCTAAATATCATAACAATCTGAGGGGCCGATTAGAGGGGAGCCGGACTGAGGCACAGGCCCACAGACAAGTCCTTATATACATGTGCATGCTGATTAATTACTTACTGTAGGATATATAACTTTCTTTACATACATTACATCCACGGTTATCTGAATATCCTAATTATATGTAGATTGATGATCGATCAAGTTTCTTTTAGACGGAAATAGTTAAAATTATTTAACAAAAGAATAATGTCAAACCTACCTACCAATTGTGGTTCACCGGAAATGGAAGTTATAGGTTATTGTTCCGAATTAGTTTTAGTAAATATAACCATAAACCATAAGAAAATACCACTTTACATATACGCATTGATTTTTATTCTTGACACAAAATCAATATTTTCGAGCAGACCAACGGAGAAAACGGGGGTTGCAGGCCCAAAACTGCAGTGAGCTCTCACATGGTCCAGTGGAGTCCAAAGGCATAACTGCAAAATAGCCAGCGGGTCTCATTGACTCATATAAAAAGCCACTGCATTTCTGGGCTGTTTACTAGAAAAGGAGGCCTTCAATTTTATAAAAGAAAATGTAATATATGTCAAATAAGTGCATCTAAATAGATGTACCTTTTATTATAAATGATCTTTTTGATAGCATTTGAATCTTAAATTCTTGTAGAAATAGAAGAAAAGATGAATATATATATATATATATATATATATATATATATATATATATATATATATATATATATATATATAGATTGTTGGTTATAGTGCTCTCAAATCAATTATTGTAATCACAGGCTGACGATTATGATGATTAAGAGAGGACCTATACGGGTAAAACAATCTTACTTGAGATGATAATATGCTATCTGATTTGACTTATCATCATGTCCATATATTATGTGGTATTACGGATCACTATTATATGTTGATAGAATCCATAGAATTCGTGCTTGACTATCAGGGTTATTATGGTGATCAAACTTGTGAGAACTGGATAGTCTATAAGCACAACTTTAAATGTCCCTAGTCGTGAGAATATCGAGACCGGGCATCGATATTTCAGATTAGACTAGTGTATACGTTTCTTGACTCCAACGAGAGGTGATGGCCGGTCTTACAGCCATTGATGCTAGTTAGTCACCAAAGATCGTATACATATGCTCATTAGCTTATGAGTTATACTGGACGGACTCACCGGGAATATGCTAGATGGTATTAAACATGTTGTTAAGTAGTAGTTCTCTGGTGACATGAGTACAGATTAGTCTGTCGACCTGAGATCATCATTTATCTTGTATGAGTTCCTACCGTGTTTTGATTACCACCCTACCATGTCTTTATCGAGTCATGCAAATATGTTTTAGTTGGGTACAATCCCGAGCCATATGGAGGTAGTGGGCGGATCGTTAGGGATTCGTCTCTCCCGGTATTAGAGATAGATATCGCGCAGTGCACGGGCGGCCATCACCAGAAATTCTTGACCAAGGTGGACGAGATTTACTGATTTGGATCAGTAGTTTCTCAGTGGGTGATGGGCTTCACACCGACACGACTTATCGCGATATTAGGGGTCTGACTTTATCCACCTTCTAGACCCGATATGCGATACTCTTAGACGAACAGACCGGACTATACGGAGACTGTCACTTTCAAGTTCAGTAGGGATACAAACGAGTTTTCTTATCGACCTTCTTTTCGTTGAATATCTGGATAGCTGTTACGTACAACTAGTGCCGTCAACGTGCTTGTGGTTAAACCCACTGCCAGTGTATTGTCGAGTCTTTAGAGTCCCATACAGAGGGTTTCTTTGCTCAGGAAAAACGATATAGTGTACGCATTTTGATACATATTTAGGTTCGATTAAAACACGTGTTTTTGTACACGTACTTTTAATCGGAAATTTTGTTAATACTAGCCATTTGAAAGGCAGCCAGATTATCACATTTGGATGAAATGTGAGCTAGTATTATATATCTCTTATAGTATCTCTCTTTTCCGTATTCGTATTTTGACAGAATACGGTATTTATACGAATACGAGTATTTGTATAAATACGTATATTTGTGTCTTGATATAAATACGGGTATTTATATTTTATACAAATACGGGTATTCGTATTTTATACAAATACGGGTGTATGTATTTTGATACGAATACGGGTATATATATTCGTAGCATATACTTGTATTAGTGTATTTGTATATATACATATGCATCTGTATATGTGTATAATGAGGTGGATTCTCTTTTCTTCTCATCTCTTTTTGTTATGGTGAGAATGGTGTAGGCTTGTGACTCACCATGGTGAGTCACAACTCCACCCATTCTCACATTTAAAGAAAAGATGAAAAAGAAAAGAGTTAGAGTTTTTTTCATTTTGAGCCATGCTTGATTTTTCCATCACCATCACCATTGCTTCTTCTTCCTCTTCTTTTGAGATTTTTGAGTTGAGAAAGGAAAAAGAAAAAGAGAGAACACTTAGAGATTAGCCACTACTCTATCATAGTGATCAATTCTTAGAAAGTTTTGATCACTAGTTGCTTCACTTTATTTTTAGTGTGAAGCTACCGTCTAAGCTAGGGTTCTTTCAGCTGGATCATCTTCGACAAGAAAGACCGAATTCCAAGCCCATTCCTGATGAGTTAGTGTTAGTTATATGTATGCCCTAGAGGCCATTACTGTACATTGGATGTATATTGTAGTGGATGCTGGGACATATATAGGTAGGACTTTCTTGCTCGACATGATAGTACGCTATCTGGTTACTCTTTATCTTAACATGTATACTTTCTGTCTCTCTGATTACATGTTGATAAAGCCCTTAGGATGTGTACTCGACTTCCAGGACTATGATGCAGATCATACTAGTGGGGCCTGGGTAGTCAATGAGTACATCCTTCATTGTTCCTAGTCGTGGGATTGTCGAGACGGGGCATCGATATTCCAGAGTAGACTAGCGCATATCTTCTCGACCCATGCGATGGGCGATGGATGATCCCATATCCATTGGTGTTTGACATCGAAGATGGTATGCGGGTGCTCAGTGGAGACTGGGTACACTGAACGGACTCGCCGAGAACTCCCAGATGGTATTATACCTCACGTCAGATGGCGGTTCTCTGGTGACACTGGTACAGCTTAGTCTGTTGACCCGAGATCGTCATAGAGTCTTGTGTGTCTCCTACTGTGCTTTGATTTCCACCCTACCACGGCTCTACTGAGTCGTGCAAACAGGTGGTTTTTGGGTACAGTCCCGATTCATATGGAGGCAATGAGCGATAGGAGGGGATTCGACTCTCCCGGTATTGGGGGTTGATGTTGTGCTATGCTCGACTGGTCATAACAGGAAATCCCTGGCCAGGGTTGCTGTGATATACTGGTAAGAGTTATCAGTAGTTTCACGAATGTTATGGACCTCAAGTCGGCATGACTTATCGAGCTATTGGGGTCTGACGTTTACCACCCCTAGGCGAGATATGCGACATATCAGACGATTAGACCGGACTGTACGGTAAGTGTTACTGGTTGGATTCACAGGAGTGTGAGCGGGCTTGCTCGTCGATCTTCTGATCGCTCAATACCCGGGTGGCCGTTACGTTTAGCAGACCGCTTGCGGCTTGTGGGTGCTTGATATGATCATCATCCGCTACCGGCGTATTGACGAGTCTTTAGAGTCCTACACAGAGGTTTCCTGGCTCAAGCGAAACGAAATAGGAGCGCATATGAGACATGTGCGGGACCGAGAATAATGCGTGTATGTGATACCGTATTTCATTCTCGCGATGAATGTGTCGAATGGTTGTATGCGATATAACCTAGTTATCGAATCAAGGATTGATTCGATAAGCCGATACATTGGATACTAGCCGGTTATATGCGACATGACCGGATCATTGAATCAAGTGTTGATTTAATGATTTAATGTATAATTATATATTTGATATATTACTTTGCATTAATTAGTATTGGTTCACTTTAAATGGATTTACTCACTTGGTTTGTGCACATTGCATATATGATATATTTTGTGCACATGATTGTATCATGTTTGATGATACATGCAAGCTTGGGTTAGTGTAAAGAATTAGACCATGGTTAAGATTATGATTAGGGTTTTCTTTTTTCTTATTTATTTATTTATTTATTTTGGAAAAAGATGAGAAAAGAATGGTTGCTATTTTTGTTTGCTAGTTGAAGATTCTTGAAGCTTTGAATTAGTCCACCATTCTTATCTCATCCTTAACCCTAACCATTCAAGTTAACCATGGTCCATTCTCTACAACTAACCAAGGGTTAGTAAATGATAAGTATTGATTTATTTATCATTTACTTAATACTTATCATATTCTTTTTCATCATCTTCTTCTTCTTCAACATGAGAAAAAAGCTTGCTACATCAATGGTGATTGATGAAAAAGTGTGGGAAATCCAAAACTAAAGTCTACCCAATTCCTATTTCTTCATCCTCTACCTCTTGCCAAGTAGTATAGGGTGTTTCCTTCACAAGTTTTCAAGGCTTGGTGAAGTTGGAGCTTGTTCTTGTGATGCCTCGACGTAGATCATCTTCGGCATCGAACCGACGATCAAGCCCGCCCATTCTTCGATGATGCCAATGCTAGAGTCAAGGGTTCGATTTGGACAGCGGAGGGAGATCATCGTGGAGCTTAGGAAGTGGTGGACCGGATCTACAAAGGTTGTAGCCCCTTTCCTTTAGCTATATTTCCGTTTACTTGCTTGCTTCGCCTATTTATCTAGTTAACGATCCGTATTAGGGTTTATAGGCACTTGTAAAATTTGATTTGTGCATGTTTGATCACTTGTGAGACTCCATTAGAGTGCCTAGGAACCCTACAGTGGTATCAGAGCCTAGCTAGAGCCTTAGGCGAAGTCCCGACGGAATCAGAAGTCCGATCGACCCAAAACCCGACTTGAAAAATGCTCTCTGGACTTTTCTGTAAAATGTGGATTTTTGTAGATTAAAAATATTCAGAAATATCAGCAGGAAGATATAAGGGTTACTGTAAAATTCGAGGGCTTGATTCCATAAAGGCGGCGCGGATCCGCGGCCTTACAGGAGGCTCATGCGGCGGATCCGCGGCCCTTTTGTCGTTTTCTGCATCCAATTTTGCACAGTAATTCTTAGTTGTCTGTGCTGGTTTTCCTGGGGATTTTTAATAATTTTTCCCAGAGTTGCATTTTCTGAGTTGTATTGGGGACTCGGTGTATTCGATCGGACTGTCTAATTTTGTCGGTGTGCTTTTCCGGGTATTTTTTAGAATATGTTAAAAAGTTCGATCGGATATAAATACCCACTTTTTCCCCTGCCGGGAAATTTCCAATTGTTGGATTTTTCCATAGTTTAACGACGTTTTAAGTAGTGCAAGTAACACGATGGACCCTCTAGAAGACAACAAACCTTAACTCGATTATGTGACCGTCTTGAACTGCCCTTTGAACCTTCGGGTTTGGGGCAGTACGGCGTGCCATATATGAGGCGTTGGCTTGACCCTTCTACGGCTGGACCGTTGGTACTGAGGCACGAACTGAATGTTGTTAGACTTATTTCATGTGTTGAGCTGTATCGGGAAAACTTGGGTGTTCGATTGTTCGATCGAAAAGTTTAGCATTTTTTATTTATCCGGAATGTGATACAATAATTGGAATTCACAAATTGTTATGAGATAACGGAATGAATATTATAAACGTAGCAGTTTAGTCTCACTTGATCGGTTGCCACGGAATTTTGATGTGATCAAAAGTCCGTCGCAATCACGTAGCGTACGCGGATACTCGCCGGGTAAACTTAATAGACAGCTTCACCCCATAGCCCCGACCAAGTGACTGTAGGAGAACCCCGTCGCCGAAAGCATCCGTTCGGGTGCTCGCGGTAGCGGTGTTCCGCCTTGGTGCACTTCGTCGACGGTTTCGGGGGTGCGGCCGTCTACTAAAGTTTGCGACGAGCATTCGATCAGAATGTCGGGAATCCTGTTGAATTGCCCGACTTGATATTGAAAAGAGTTTTCGATAATGAGACTAAAATGCGGAGTTTATAATTGTTAGGCATGCGATGTCTAAGTATTTCATTTGGTCAGGCATGCGATGTCTGAGGAGGTTGCGGATTCCAACTGTTGTAGTTTTACACTTTATTTTCTGTGACCGTAAGTGTAATATGTGATATCGCCGGTTTCGTTGCTATATGTCAACGACAATTGGGATGCGCATATTTACTTACGTTGATGACATGTGATGTTATGTGTTGCTGGATATGTTATATTGGATCGTCGTGTTTAAATAGCCGGGGTTTTTTTTTATGTGAGATGAGTGTTTTTTCATTTTCATTCATGTAAAAACTTGTATGTAATATTCTTTTATTGGGGCACTTCCAGGTTGCGGATGTTGTCACCACTTGTATATTATTTACTTTTCTGCACTAGGATAGACCCAAGGAGGGGAGCACAAGTAACCGGGTTCTGGGGTCCAGTGGGAGACCAACTCGAGGAGTCGAGTCCGGGTCTCCTAACCCTGGAATTGGTAGGGTTACTTGCCGCTCTCGTAGGGGTCTTGGGGTGTGGGTTTGGCTATTCATCACGACCGTGGAATCCGTGTTTTATACTGGCTCGTATTGAAAACACGGACGTCCTAGTATATCCAATATTTCATATGTTTCTTCTGCTGTGATTTATCTGTGATGTGATCATGTGATGTTCTGTGACAGATATTATATATAGTATATATGATATATTATATAAACGTTGCTTATGTTTTACACCCGCGCTAGCCCTGCCCCGCTCTGCCGTTAGTTACCTAACCTAACGGTGCAGACGGGACATCGAGGCGAATGCGGATGGCATAAGCGTACGTTATATTTATCTGTGATGGTTAGGTGGACTTAAATGATGGGATATTCATTAATGAGATTAATGAAAGAAAATAAACCTTATTGATGTTGTGGAATCGAATTTCAAAATAAAAACAGGTAGCTACAGTTCTTGCTTTGTATCGTGGTGTTCCTTGTAGAACATCCTGCACCTTATTCGATGAGGAAAGGACCGAGATCCCTTCACCGGGAGTGACTCCTTTAGCAATAACTGGCAGATACTACAACCCTCGGTTTGTCTTTGATCGCTTCTATAGTTTCCGCTTTGCACAGTGATATATATGATATATCCCGCACCTCATTCGACGAGGAAAAGGCCGACGATCCCTTCACCGGGAGTGACCCCTTTAGCAAAACTAGAAAAGCCTCAAAAACATTCCATTTAAAAACCATTTGATTCCGCAACGAGATCAAGTTCAAAGCGTTAAAGGTTTTCACAAAAACCATTCGCAACCCTCCGTCATTTTAGGAAGTAGAGTACTTAGTATTCGTGCTGTGTTTGTTGACCATAGTCAAGGCATAGTGTACGGTAGCTAAGTGATGTCTTCCTACACCGCATATGATGCGATTAATTAGGACAGTCGCGTGACTTTGTTGACCTTAGTTAAGGGTCATGTGGGTGGGTCTAATTAATCACGAAATGACGGGTAGAACTTGACTAGTGCTTATGATTTGTTGACCATAGTTAAGGTCATAGGTGCTAGGGGTAAAAACCTTTATCGGGAGTTTCAAGTGTTGAAATTTGCAATGAGATTGCATACCTTCTATATGATAGTTGGATCCCGATACCCACTGCGAGTAATTGTTACTCCTGGGAGAGTTTTGCACTTTGCAATTAGCCGATCAAGTAGGTGTCTAGAAAGGTGTCAACGGGGTTACGCCTCTGGGAAAACGAGGTTTACAGTAATTAGGTCCGTGCGAAAGCACGGGGAACCTCCCTCAAAGTACCGACACTGGCCTGGCTGAAAGATTGGCGAACTTGTAGAGTGTAATTAATCCCGGCTAGTCTTTCCTTTTAGGGTTTGAAGGAAGATTTGATAAAAACAGTGGGAGCCATCCTGATTAGATAAAATACATAACCAATCTAATCTTGCAAGAGCGCACGCAGAGTGTTTTCTTCTCTCTCTCTCCAGGTAGCGACCATATCACGCCTTAATCAAGATAATAAAATGGATGTATTGAACGAACCCGCTTGTTATTCTGAGATGGGGAACGTTGGTCCCGCTCCAACTTATAATTGTTATAAGACAAAGCAGGAAATTGGGGAATACCAGAATTCCTATGCCGCCCAAACGAAGAAAGTGCATATGATGCATCTCCTTCGGGTGTGTTCATTACAAAGAACTGTTTCTCAGTATCCTCTGCATCCTGGGTATATGATACCGGATCAGGATCCCAGATATGTAATCTGTTACATAGGGCTACAAAAAGGTAGAAAAACTGAGAACGGGTGATAAGTTTCATGAGGCAGAAAACGGGGCAAGTGTTGCAGCCAAGTCTGTTGGTCACTGTCACCCTGTATTACGAATACATTGATTCTGAACAAATGCTATTAGATACCGAACCTGATATACAAAATCATATCAGTCTCTTCATTAGTAAAGAAATGATATAATTTTGTATTGTTGGATAATGTTTTGAACATTTCCTATATCAAAAGTTGATCGGTTCAGGCACGTTATCTAAAAGCATTGACGTTCTAAATCAAACTACAGTTCCTTGTATACTGAACACACACAAGAGGAAGAGTTCAGAAATGAACAAATTCTTCTTGAGGTATTGTAGACTAGGTCATATCAATGCGACCCGACTAGCTGAAGTTACATTTAGATGCATATTTAAATCAGTTTGAATTTACATCTTGTGAAACTTGCCAGTCATGTCACAAAGATTAGATGACCATAGCTCTGTTTATTAGAAACAGAGGAAGAGTTAGTAAACTCTTGGGACTGATACATGATGATGTATGTAAGGTCTCCTGTCTACACATGCCAGGACTGGTTCTTTATACTTCATTATATTCTCTGATAATCTCTCAAGATTCAGTCGTATGTTCCTGTTGAAACATAAGTCCGAAGCTTTTGAGGTATTCACAGAATATAAATTGGAAGTAGAGAACCAAAATACGGGTATAAGTATTATGTCCTATGATGAGATCAGGGAGGAGAATACTTGTGCATGGCATTCCTGGACCATTCTAAAGGAGAATGAGATTCTCTCTCCGTATTACTCCTCTGAATACACCACAACACAGCGGTGTATCAGGGCGGGGCAATCACACAATATTAGATATGGTGTGCTCTGTGATGAGTATTACTGAGTTACCTATTTCCTTTTTGGGTGTTATGCGCTTGAGAAGCTGCATACCTATTGAATTAGGTTCGAATCAAATCACTGCCTGCCATTCCATATGAGATATGGTATGGGAAGAGCTTATCTCTTAAGTAAGTTAAGATTTGGGATTGTCCGGCCTATGTCAAAAGCAAAATCCGGACAAGATCGAGGCAAGATCAGTTCTGTAGAACTGGAAAGGTTCCAGCTGTACAAAACTGCTAATGATTTGACAGAACCAAAGGATTCAATAGTTTCCGACGAACCTCAGCCTCTCCGCCGATCTAGTAGGGTTCCTCACCCACCTGAGAGATACCTCGGTTTCTCGATGACAGTGGGAGCGAGGATTGCATCATGAGATGATAACCCAACCAGTTTCGAGCAGGCCATCGAGAGAAGGGACTCTGTAAGAATGGCTGGATGCTTAGTGATCTGAGATGGAATCCTTATACACCAACAAAGTATGGACTTTAGTTGCTATATCTGAAGGGTTAAATCCCCATCAGGAGCAAGTATATCTTGAGAAGATTACTTGGTGTAGATGGACAAGTTGAGACTTTCATAGCTAGACTTGTTAAAGGTTTTCGTCATCGACCAGACACGGATAATGATGAAACCTTTTCCAGGGACTATGTTTAAATCCATCCAGATCCTACTTGCCACGGCTACATACCACGACTACGATATCTGGTGGTTGGGTGCCATGACTACTTTTCTAAATATTGATTTAGAAGAGAACGTCTATAAGAACACAGCCAGAGGGCCTCGTAGACAGTGGGAGCAGCGGAAACATGTGCAAGATGCTTTATAGGATAAAGCAGGAATCGCGGAGTTGGAACATCTGTTTTGATGGATTAGTCAAAGAAGTTGACATCATCAAAATGGTAGATGAACCTTGTATAAACAAGAAGGTAGTAGGGAGTATGGTGACGATCCTCGTAGAGTACGTGGATGACATACTCTTGTTAGGGAAGGAGTTTCCTATGCTACGCTCGATCAATCTCCGCTTATCACAATGATTTTCCATATAGGATCAAAGTGATACCTACTAAATCCTAAGCTTTGGATCTATGAGATAGATTTAATTAGATGCTAGGATACTCACTAGTTGTAGTGAGATGGTATCAATCGATCCTGGAGAGAATCACTGGAAGGGTTCCAGAGTGATAAGGACGACTGAATGTCAGTCGCAGGCATTGTCTTTACCCTCGGTAAAGGGACGGTATGTTGGAAGATTTCCAAGCTAGATACCGTGACAAACTAGACGATAAAGGCTGGTAACATCGCTATTAAAGATACTACCAAAGAGGAAGTTTGAGTGTATATTGGTTCATAAGATGAACTAGGTTCCTGCCATTGTATGACAATGGAAGTGTGGCTTCGGCCCTGGAACCCTGGTCCCATCAGTGACCCAGACAAATTCTGAGGCAGCATCACCTGATCATGGAGATAGTTGATCTCCAGGGTGATCGAGGTTAGGAGAGAAGACTCAGAGGACAACACGGCGGATCCACTCACGAAGGCCTTTTCCCAAAGAGAGACTTTATGGGATGGTTGAGTATGTGATACTGCAACCACTGCTACAGATGGCCCTAGTGCAAGTGGGAGATTGTTAGTTATATGTATGCCCTAGAGGCCATTACTGTACATTGGATGTATATTGTAGTGGATGCTGGGACATATATAGGTAGGACTTTCTTGCTCGATATGATAGTACGCTATCTGGTTACTCTTTATCTTAACATGTATACTTTCTGTCTCTCTGATTACATGTTGATAAAGCCCTTAGGATGTGTACTCGACTTCCAGGACTATGATGCAGATCATACTAGTGGGGCCTGGGTAGTCAATGAGTACATCCTTCATTGTTCCTAGTCGTGGGAATGTCGAGACGGGGCATCGATATTCCAGAGTAGACTAGCGCATATCTTCTCGACCCATGCGATGGGCGATGGATGATCCCATATCCATTGGTGTTTGACATCGAAGATGGTATGCGGGTGCTCAGTGGAGACTGGGTACACTGAACGGACTCGCCGAGAACTCCCAGATGGTATTATACGTCACGTCAGATGGCAGTTCTCTGGTGACACTGGTATAGCTTAGTCTGTTGACCCGAGATCGTCATAGAGTCTTGTGTGTCTCCCACTGTGCTTTGATTTCCACCCTACCACGGCTCTATTGAGTCGTGCAAACAGGTGGTTTTTGGGTACAGTCCCGATTCACATGGAGGCAATGAGCGATAGGAGGGGATTCGTCTCTCCCGGTATTGGGGGTTGATGTTGTGCTATGCTCGACTGGCCATAACAGGAAATCCCTGGCCAGGGTTGCTGTGATATACTGGTAAGAGTTATCAGTAGTTTCACGAATGTTATGGACCTCAAGTCGGCATGACTTATCGAGCTATTGGGGTCTGACGTTTACCACCCCTAGGCGAGATATGCGACATATCAGACGATCAGACCGGACTGTACGGTAACTGTTACTGGTTGGATTCACAGGAGTGTGAGCGGGCTTGCTCGTCGATCTTCTGATCGCTCAATACCCGGGTGGCCGTTACGTTTAGCAGACCGCTTGCGGCTTGTGGGTGCTTGATATGATCATCATCCGCTACCGGCGTATTGACGAGTCTTTAGAGTCCTACACAGAGGTTTCCTGGCTCAAGCGAAACGAAATAGGAGCGCATATGAGATATGTGCGGGACCGAGAATAATGCGTGTATGTGATACCGTATTTCATTCTCGCGATGAATGTGTCGAATGGTTGTATGCGATATAACCTAGTTATCGAATCAAGGATTGATTCGATAAGCCGATACATTGGATACTAGCCGGTTATATGCGACATGACCGGATCATTGAATCAAGTGTTGATTTAATGATTTAATGTATAATTATTTATTTGATATATTACTTTGCATTAACTAGTATTGGTTCACTTTAAATGGATTTACTCACTTGGTTTGTGCACATTGCATATATGATATATTTTGTGCACATGATTGTATCATGTTTGATGATACATGCAAGCTTGGGTTAGTGTAAAGAATTAGACCATGGTTAAGATTATGATTAGGGTTTTCTTTTTTCTTATTTATTTATTTATTTATTTTGGAAAAAGATGAGAAAAGAATGGTTGCTATTTTTGTTTGCTAGTTGAAGATTCTTGAAGCTTTGAATTAGTCCACCATTCTTGTCTCATCCTTAACCCTAACCATTCAAGTTAACCATGGTCCATTCTCTACAACTAACCAAGGGTTAGTAAATGATAAGTATTGATTTATTTATCATTTACTTAATACTTATCATATTCTTTTTCATCATCTTCTTCTTATTCAACATGAGAAAAAAGCTTGCTACATCAATGGTGATTGATGAAAAAGTGTGGGAAATCCAAAACTAAAGTCTACCCAATTCCTATTTCTTCATCCTCTACCTCTTGCCAAGTAGTATAGGGTGTTTCCTTCACAAGTTTTCAAGGCTTGGTGATGTTGGAGCTTGTTCTTGTGATGCCTCGACGTAGATCATCTTCGGCATCGAACCGACGATCAAGCCCGCCCATTCTTCGATGATGCCAATGCTAGAGTCAAGGGTTCGATTTGGACAGCGGAGGGAGATCATCGTGGAGCTTAGGAAGTGGTGGACCGGATCTACAAAGGTTGTAGCCCCTTTCCTTTAGCTATATTTCCGTTTACTTGCTTGCTTCGCCTATTTATCTAGTTAACGATCCGTATTAGGGTTTATAGGCACTTGTAAAATTTGATTTGTGCATGTTTGATCACTTGTGAGACTCCATTAGAGTGCCTAGGAACCCTACAGTTAGGAGCTAAACAAATGGCAAAGAAGACGAAGGACACAGCCACAAATGTTATAATTACTAACCGAGTAGCTAAACTCTTTCTAGTGTTACTAGTTTAGTATTTGGATTCGATTCTTGGTCGTAGAGTTCGTACTTTTGATTTGAAAATTTTCGTTTTGTATTCCGCCTTGGCCGCAAATTAGCGACACGAGCACGAGGCTCTACCAATAAGGTATCAGAGCTACCTAAACACTTAAACTAGTATCAGACGATATTTACGTTTCGAAACTAAAAATTTCCGTTTTTTCAAAACTCAAAATCCAAGTTTCTGTCGAATTTTTTATGATCTCTAAATTTTTTTAAGCAAATGCAGAGATCTTATTATGAGATATAAAAACTTGGAAAGAAAAACGGGGACCAACTTCCATGATAAAACCGCCCATATGCTCCATTTTCCCGACAAGCGCGGTTTCATTTTTGTTTCTGGTATCCATTTTTTTCTAAGGGCTTAATCTCATGAAAACTTGTTTTTTTGGTTATGTTTGTTTTGGCCCAGATTTCATTTGGTGTTGTTTTTGCATTAGGGCAATACGAAAAGTTTTAAAATCAAAACTTTTGCATCATTTATATCTTTGTGTTGTATATGGGTTTGTAAACATCGTCTAACTGCTATACGTCGATTAGACGGGGTTACAAATACTTGCTTGTACTGTTGAGATGTATATCTTGTGATGATTTTCGGATAGTCGTGGTGGACAACCACTCATCATAGAATATTTGTATATTCGTTTATTCAGAATGAGCGGCCGGATTGTGGCCGTCGTTACCACTTGATATATATTGTTTTATTGGAACACGATCGGGTTGAAGTCGATATTACCATTGTATGTTCATTCATTCTTGTATTAGGATAACCCAAGGAGAAGTGCTCGAGTAGCTGGATTTTAGAGCGTGCTAGGTGGTCGTCTCATGGTGATGAGTTCGAGCCGCCTTGCTCTAGAATTGGCGGGCTATTCGTCGCGCTTGTAGGGTTTAGGATAGACCTAAGGTGGAGTGCACAAGTTACTGGATTCCTTGAAGTGCCGAGTGACCCACTCATCACTTCTAGAATTGACGGGTAGCTTGCCGTGCTCGTAGGGGGTCTTTGTTTTAGGTGATGTTCGAGTTATCCATACGACCGGGGAACGTTGGTTTTCGTTGCGGCTCAAACGAAACACAGGGCTACTAGTTTATCCGCTATTCCATTTTGATTATCGCATGCATGTGATGTTTATTACCTGGCTGTAATAATATATATAAATGTTGTATATATTTTGCACTTGCACCAGCCCTTCCCATGCACTACCGTAAGTTAAGTAACCTTATGTTGAAGTCCCCGGACCCCATGGTGAATGCGGGTGGTATATACGTACATTCTATTTTTGTTGTTTCTGTCATACATATGAACTTAATTGGTGGGATCGCATTATAGGTTTAATGCAAGGAAAACAAACCTAATTGATATTGTCAGAACCAATTTTTAAAACTACTCAGTTTTCTTCAAAACCACTTGTTTTAAAAGCGGAGCCTAAATCACTCTTTTTCAAATTCACTCGAGTTCCTTCAATGATACCAAGTTCATTACGTTAAAGGTTTTTCGCCAAAAATCAGTCGTAGCCCTCCGTCATTTCAGATGGGTAGCGCTTAGCATTTTTGCTATATTTGTTGGCCTCCGTCAAGACATAGTGTGCGGTAGCTATATGTTACTTTTTTATAGCATAGAGATGCATTAATATAGGACAGTCGTACATCCTTATTGGCCTCCGTCATGGACGAGTACGGGTGAGTCTATATTAATCAGGATAATGACGGGTAGAACTTGACTTGCAACTTATGATTTGTTGGCCTTCATCAATGTCATGAGCCGCTTGGGGAAAAAACCATATCGAGAGTTTCAAACATAAAGGAAACTTGTCAGGCATACGTATACCTTCTGGAGTGTGATAACTAGAGTGGCTTCCATCTAGGTTATTACGCGATGATACTTAAGTCCCGATCCCACTGATGAGCAGGTATTACTTCTCGGAAGATCTTCACTTCACAATTAGCTAACCTATTAGGTGTCTAGAAAGTGTTAACGAGATTATGCCTCTGCGGAAATGTGGTTATTTAATTAGGTTCATACGAAAGCACGGGGAGCCTCCCTCAGAGTACTAATACTGGCATGGCTAAACGATTAGCGAACTTGTAAGGTGTTAATGACCCCGACTAGTTCTCCTTTTAGGGTTTGAAGGAGAATTCCAGAAAACAGTGGGAGCCATCCTGATTATATAAAATATTAACCAATCTAATATAGGTTAGAGTGCACACTGAGTTTTTTTTTCTCTCTCTCTTTGGCAGTGACCCATGACTGATCTTAAATTGAAACTTGTAAACCAAGTTGACCGAACCTTTTTACAAACCTGGTCTTGTTTTGTCACGATTCACGACAAAGTCGCATATATCCATGCCACTCCTGCTTTACCCTTTGCTATCTCCAGAACATTCTGTATTACTACGAAGATCCATATAGAATGGATAAAACCATCTCGTATAATTACATACGAACTTGCAGAAATTTATTTCAGTTCGAGAATGGATTCCGGTTCTGGAGAAATTGAATAGGATTATTCGGTTGTCTTTTCTCTTTACTTTCTGTCAGATTGTGAGGGCTCCTAATATTAGGAGAGTACACCTATTACGTTTGTTGGATAGTCTTCTTCCAAACCTTAGGCTGGTGTCGAAAGGTAGGGAAAGAAGAAAACCAATTAACCTAAGTATGGTGTACAGAAGGTAAGAAGTAAATACATATAAAGGGATTGCAGTAAGGGCAATGGAAATTATAACTAATGTCATGAATTTGGAGTTTACCGCTGAAAAATGGACTGAGACGCAGAGACGTCTAGCTTGAATTTTGGGGTAGATGCTATTTAGGATATATCCATCCACCTCTCCGAAGATGCCAAGTTGATTTTGGTATCGTATATCGGAGGTTTGGATAGATACGGCCGTTGTAGCATGACTTATCAGAGTCCCCCTCATTTGTGATTGTTTTTTTTTATCATGTGGACGTTCTTCTCTGCAGGCACAAGCCCCTATAATTAATTACGTTATCGTATTGCGATAACAACTTTCACCTGCTCCAGGCAGATCATTTCATGTCGTATTATATTGTTTATTTTGGGGTTACCCGTGAATTGTATACGGAGACTAGTTTATGTTGTCGCCCATAGGGCACGGATTAGTCCAAACCCGTATTTTATGTAGGTAATATCTCCCATCAGTTCAGGGGATATTTCATTTCATTTAAGGACCGTTAACCTTGTTTTAGATTGAGATCGACTTAAATATCGTGAGCATATGGGCTCGGTCATAATGAGCAATACGGGCTCAAGGAAGTTTAAAACTTTAGAGACTTAGCCAATTTTGGGCTCAATCTTGGGCTTTTATATTACCCAGCAGTGCTAAGCACTTAATCATTTTGGACTATGGGTATCCAGATAATGCTCTGGCACTCACGTGAGTATCACGTGAGGCACTCAGGTTCTGGCGCTCACGTGAGTATTGCGTGAGACGCTTAGGCTTGGGCGTTTCCATATTAGTGCTAAGCACTTAATCGTTTAGACAATGGATATAATATCCAAATCATGCACCGACGCTTACGTGGATATCATGTGGGCGCTAAGGCTCTGGCGCTCACGTGGGTATCATGTGAGACGCTCAGGCTCTGGCGCTCACGTGGATATCACGTGGGCGCTGCCATATGCATGTAGAGATTAAACTCTGGTATTAAAATAGAGTTAAACTCTTCACAGAGATAATCAAAATCTCTATTATTATTATTTTTTCTGCAGATCTCGTTTATGTGAGAACTAAGTTCTTTTTTTATATGGGAACTAAGTTCCAAAGGGTAAAAACCCTATCTTTTTATGTGAAATCTCAGTTCTTCGGCATATTTTGAAGGAACTAAGTTCCTGAAGTATAAACTCCATCTTTTCTTCTCCTTTTCTTTTGTGATGATGGTGGACATAACACTAATAGTTCTTCTCTGAATCTAAAATTAAAATTAAGATTCCTCTATGAGAATTAAATTCATTTTTTCATGAGGGATTTATCTTATGGATATTATATGCAGAGGAAGAACTAAGTTCTTATGAAGGGTTAAACCCTTGATGCATATGATAGGTAAAGGAGATGTTTTTTATATCTGTTTTTTACCTAGGGTTTTAGAGGAGGAAGAAGATGTTCTTCAAAGAGAATTGAATTTTCGGTTGTAGATTCTATCGCCTTATGGGGTTGATTGCGTCTCTCTATCTGTATTTGTCCCTAATTTAATCTCATGGGTTCTTTATATAAGGTATGAGAAACTGTTGATTAGTTGAGAGGATCTCTCATTTAAGAGATCTTGACTTGATTTCATAATCAAGTGGTGATTTTTAATCACTGTTGGATCTTAAATCCAAGGCTTTCTGTTTAATAGAGTATATTTTTCTTGTTTTTAAAAAGATTGAAGGAAATATTTTCCATGTATAGAATTTAATTCTATCTTTTGATTCGAATGGTGATTTTAATTACTATTAGATTTTTAATCCAAGGGTTCTCTGTTTAACAGAGCAAATCTTTCTCATTTTAGAAATATTAAGCAAATATTTTCCCATATAGAATTTAATTCTATCTAAAGTGACGCTCACGTGCATTGAGTGTGAGGCGCCGCCATATATATGACCTATAGTGCTCATGTGCCTTACACGTGAGACATTGCCATATTATATGGCCTTAGCGTTCACGTGCCTTGCACGTGGGTGCCGCTCTCATGCATTAGTGTGAGACGCTGCCATATATATGGCCAATAGCGCTCATGTGCCTTGCACGTGAGATGCTGCCTGTCACGACCCGGAATTTAGCTCGTGACCGGCACTTAAATCACGCAACGTCTAAACGCGTAACGTAATTCAAGTAACCCGAAACCCAGAAATCTAAAATCTTTTGCGGAAAATAGCGGAGGTGCAGTTTTGAAATAAAGGTATAATAAAATCAAGTATTTCTTTAAATGCATAAATAATGTTATATAAATATGCAAGGGATTATATACTAGAGTTGAAAACATTTTTCTTCCTTTAAAAATTTGGGCAGCACCTCCCTTGTATATTTTGATCCAAAAACCACATACAAGCAATATATATAGGCATCCCCAAGCGGGAGCTAGCTCTTCGCCAAACGGCGGAATTATAACCATGCAAGCAAGCAATATATATGACGCCCAACGGCGAAGATCAACACAGAAAGAATAAATAAATAAAGCAAGACATCAAAAACCTCAAAAGAAGCAAACATACACCCATCGCTCTAAGTCTCGCAAATACACAAGTCTGACTAGGTCTACCAATATACAAATTCTAGTTTCTGATTGATGGAGTTTATCCAGATACAATAGAATAATAAGTACAAGAGTGTGCATGATCCAATGTGTCCCACCTACCATAGCAAAACACTCTGGATGAAGCTGTGTGCCAGCGATACCGCTACTGATCCAAGCGGTCGAACCTGCAAGAAAACTGTGGCACAACGGGAGTGATTTGACAACTCATGAGTAGAAAATATCAGCAGATAGAAATCGAATAAACAACGATTTCTAGGTCAAACTGTATCATGAAGGTAATACTATAGTATATAGGGTGACCATGTATGCATATATGTCAACAATAGAGTCAATGCCAATGGCATATAGAAATAAACATCTGAAATCATATGCCTGTATGCATATGGATATCATCCACGTGTGTCCATCAACGACACAACAATATCATGGAACCTGAGTGTCCAATATCGACACTTGAAATATCATGAAATCAAATGCCTGTATGCATGTGGATATTAACTAACGTGTGTCCATCAACAACACAACAATATTATGGAATATGAGTGTCTAACATCGACACTTGAAACATCATGAAACCCGTGTCCAGCATCGACACGTAAATCCACATATCTCAGGCTCCGTCTGTCCGGATCGGCCCAATATTCATCTCACGACTCCGTTCGGTATCATCCGGATAATCGTCGGGTCCAAACTATCACCGGTAGGTAGTGCTCCCCCTGCCATGCTCATCTCATCCCCACAAAATCCTTTCTTGCCCCGGGATATCTTACCGGGTCCACCATGTACCCGCAGACGGCTCATCCAACTCCTCGAATCGGGTATCAAAAACAAGCTCAGAACCGAGAAAACTCATGGTGGACGCCTCGAAATCACATCACTAGAAACCGCGTTTTTAAAACAATTTATAATTCCCTTTGAAATATATCCGCGGTTCTCAAATCCAGAAATCTCATGAAAACAATATCTCAATGCATAAAACCATAAAGTACGATATATGCAAGCATAGAACAGTAATGTGAGCATATCAAGTATATTATGCAAACATGTCATATGATAGTACTGAACAATGAATGTACTTTATAATTAAGAATAATATCATGTTCTAGCCATTCTACCGTGTAAATAGCATAGCAATTACCGATGATGAATGCGTGTGAGCCGGCAAATCGGCGTAAGTGTAACAAGCGCATCATCGGTAATAGTGCAGGTGTACTAGCAGATGATATCATAAAGCGGTAAATACCGGAAACATAACACGTATCTCATGAGAGATAATCCAATATAAACATGAACTATAATAAGGTATACATCTATACATGAACCATACGACCAGTTTAAAAGATACGATTCGTAGTTTTGAAAGTGGGGGCTATGATGTTTTTGAGGAAAAGACACCATTTGAAAATCCGTAGCATCCCTTAAGGTTTCCATTTAAGAGTGCATACGATTCATCGGTTTTGGAAATAAGTATGGTTCAGGTGAAATCTTTACGTCGGCGATCCAGCCTTACAGTATCCGATATGGTAATATCCTCGATCATCATCCTCAAATCACGAGCGCGGATCAATCATCCGGTATATCTTATCGCGTACGGTAATCCATCGTACGGTGACATTAAACAGAATAAGAATTCTATCGTCCTATTCATCAAAGAGGGTACGGATCTATAGTCTCGTACGGCATATCACTCTTTATTCTCATATATATAGATAAATACGTACACATATAACTTAAGTCACATCTATAGCAATCTTATATCATGTCTTGGCAAAATTATCTATATTCTCATATCGCCTCACAGCCATATATCGACATATTAAGCCAAGTCATCTTACTTCATCATAATCTCTTTTCATCATATCAATATCCCACATCAAGTCATCTTGTATATATATCATATTCTCATTTGTATGTATGTATAATCTCACACCATCTATTGGCATATGAATATAATATGTACATTGCCTCGCATTCTCAAACCAACATATCTATTAATGTCAACCTTTATCATACCATCTCATACTAAAACCTTTAATCATATCCATAAGTTCGTAGCATCTTTTTTCTCCAAACCATAATTTATATAACGATTTTCCATATCAATAGTTGCGGGGGTGCTATACATCATCCACCCGACTTCCCCCGTAAATATAAATCTACTCACTTGCAATATCCTCACTTAGTCGAAGTCAATGTGCTTCTTGATCTTCTTCGTCGTCTCGGAAGTCCACGCGAAGGTACCTACATATCAACACACGTCGTAACGTTATTAAAACCAAGTCCGAAAACCGATACGGCACACGAAGTGCCCATAAGTTAGAACCTATAGCTTAAGCATGCAAAAACAACCAAATAACCCTCGTCGTTGACGTGCAAACGTCCAACGACCAAATCACATCAAGAAATTCATAAATCCAAGTTTCAAATATCGGAAAACATTGTCAAAACCAACTCAAACAGCTTCCAGATTTTGGTACAGGTAGTTTAGGACAAAACTAACAATACAGTAGCTAGGTTATAAGGATATGAGCTACAGGCCAAAACCCAATATCAAAGCCCAACATTTGGCCGGCGAGAATCCAAAAATACCCGGTGCCGCCGGTTTTTTGGTGGAGTCTGGGTCTCAGTCTTCTGTGGTGGTCTTCTAGTGATCTAACTAGGTCAATATAGTTGTTTTTTTTATTTATAAATATCCCAAGTTTCTTCACATTCCATCTGAGTATCACGATTCAAAGAAAACCGACATTGGGAAAATTCTAAGTTTATGTATTGGGTTCTAGTCTCTGGTCTGTTGGATATAGTGCCCTCAAAGTCAATTATTGGATCGCAGGCACGTGATTGCAATGATTGAGGAGCACCTATACCGGTAGGACAGTCTTACTCGAGATGATAGTTTGCTATCTGGTTTGTCTTTATCATCGTGTACAGCTTTAGGTGACATGATCACTATTACACGTTGATAGAGCCCTTAGGATTCTTGCTTGACTACCAGTAGTATGATGGCAATCATATACGTGAGAGTTGGGTAGTCCATAAGCACATCTTTAAAAGTGGTCCCTAATCGTGGGAGTTTCGAGACAGGGCATCGATACTCAGTGTATACAGTCGAGACCCCGACGAAGGGCGGTGGCCGGTCTCACAAGCCATTGGTGTCAGTTGGTTCACCTAAGATGTATATAGGTGCTCATTGGGTTATGAGTGCACCGGACAGGACTCGCCGGGAACCTGCTAGTTGGTATTATACCTAGCGTCAGATAGCAGTTCCTTGGTGACATGTGTACAGGTTAGTTCATCGACCTGAGATCGTCATTTGTCTCGTGTGAGTTTCCACTGTGCTTAGATTACTACCCTACCACGGCTCAAAGGAGTCGTGCAAACAGGTTTTAGTTGGGTACAGTCCCGAGCCACATAGAGACAGTGAGCGGATCGACAGGGGTTTCGTCTCTTCCGGTATTGGGGTGAGATCGCGCTGTGTCTAGGAGAGCCATTACACCAAGTCCTTGGCCAAGGCAGGTGAGAATTACTGGTAGGTATTCTAGTAGTTTCTCAGGGTGTTCAGGGCTACCCTCCGACACGACTTATACCGCTATTGGGGGTTTGACGTTACCAGCCCTCTAGGCCCGATATGCGATGCTCATAGACGAACGGACCGGACTGTACGGATATTGTCACTGATAGGCTTAGTAGGGTTCCTGGATGAGTTCGCTCATCGGCTTCCCTTTCGGTTGATACATGGGCAGCCATTACGTACAGCTAGTACTACTGACGTGCTTGTGGTTAAACCCACTGTCAGGGTATTGACGAGTCTTTAGAGTCCCCCACAGATAGTTTCCCAAGTTCGGGCGAAACATTGTAGAGGCCGTATGGTTTTATGGCAGGGTTCGAACATATACGTGCACTTGTGCACGTGTCATGGTTCGGCCAGATAATACTAGTGGGCTTTGGTTTAAGCCGGATCCTAGTATTATATTGTGTAGGAATACTTTCGTCTCGTTGCATTAGTATTCGGTCGGAATACAAGTACGGGTATGTATATACCGTTGTGGGGTAATCCTGTAATTTGTTACGGGATTACTTTTGAAGTTTCCAGTTTTTCTTCTCCCGATTAAACATTAGTTTTAATGTTTAATCATTGCTTCATGTGAGTGTATCATTTTTGGCCACATTTTCCTTCATGTTTTTCTTCTTGGCCGAAATTGTTCATTGGGTGAGTCATTGGTGAGGTGGAAAATTTGAGGGTGAGTCATTTGATGAGTCACTTGTTTCATTAATGCAAGCATGGTTATGTTGAGGTGGCTTTTGCATTCATTGTTTTGTGATAAGGATTGGTGTTGTGGTCACCCCCCTTCAATTCCCTGTGAACTTGAAGGTGGCCGGCCCTACTTGATTGAGCTTGTGCTCACCCCCTTTCATATTCACAGGGAGCTCTTATTAGTGGTCGGCCCCATTTATTTTTGCTAGAGAGCTCATTTCCTTTGCAAAAAATTCCATAGCTCATTTCATCCAAAATCAAAGAGGCAACTTCATTTACCTTCACCCGATTTGTTGGGTGCCTTGAGACAAAGTATTCTACACTCTCTCTACTTCAATCTTGGACATATCGGTTGGCAAACTTCATGTCCGAGTTGCCTCGGTTTAGAGGCGGGACCCGTATAAAGATTCGTTGACATGGTGCAACCTCGACGAGGAGACCGGAGATCGAGCGAGATCGGAGATGCCGCGAGCAGCATGGGATGATGGCAAAAGACCGAAGGACACGGATCGATCGGTATAGCCTTTCTACCCTCTTTGTAGTTTACTAGTTTAGTGTTAATGGCATGATCCGGGTTAAAGTCTGCGGTAGCGCCAGTTATAAAAGTTTTTGTTCCGCGTTTGGCCTCGGATTGACGGTCGGGGCGCTGGCGTAGACTTACATGGTATCAGAGCCACGCCATTAACCTTTACTAGCTTGTTCTAATATGTTTAAAATATCGATCGAACGAAATTTCCAAAACCGCAATTCCAAATTTAAAGTTTCTGTCGAAATTTTTGTCGTCTAAAAAATATTTTGAGTATGTCAGAAAATCGAGCAGGCTTTTCTAAGACTGCAGATGAAATTTGGTAGACTGATCCCACAAAACCGCCTCGGAACTGCCGCAGAACCCATGGGTTTGCCGCGGTTACGCCGCCGTTTTGGGGATTCAGTGCACCATTCTTTTTCTGGGTGTCTTTCATGTGGAATTGTGGTTTCTGGAATATTCTGTTTGGGCCCAGATTTGTTTGAGTACTGGATTCGTAATTGGGGCCCACTTCGAGAAGTTTTGTCGATCGGAATTTTAAATGTGTTAGTTTACAGTACTTATATTATATCTGCGACCATGAATGTCATTCGAGCGGTAAATCTTGTCTAATTGCTATAGTCCTTTTAGAAGGGTTTGTGAACATGACATTCACGTTGATGTTCTGTGTTGTGCTGTGATGTTGCGGATTTGTTGTGGTGGATAGCTTGGTGCAATGCTAGTGCAGTTTGGATTTATTTGTACATTTGATATTGCGGGGCGAGCGTCCAACATGTGGACTGCCGTCACTGCCTGTTTGTATATTATTCTTTTGGGGCACGACCGGGTTGAGGTCAATGTACCCGTTGTACATATTTTCATTTCTGTACTAGGTTTACCCCACGACGGAGTGCACGGATAATCGGGTTTTGGAGGGCAACGGGTCCACATCTCATGGCTTTGAGAGGGAGGGGACCTTACTCTAGGATTTGCAGGCTATTCGCCGCACTCGTAGGGGGTTCAGGTTGACCTAAGGAGGGATGCTTAAGTTACCGGATTCCGTGAAGTGTCGGGTGGTTCATTCACATTGCTGAAGGGGGCTGTCTCGCTTCAGGTTTTGGCGGGTAACTTGCATACTCGTAGGGGTCTAGGTTTCATTGCACAGGCTATCCACACGACCAGGGGAACGTCGGGTTTCAGTTGCGGCTCTATGGAACCCGGGGCTCCCAGATTATCTGTATTGTTCTGTGATACTTATTATTTTTCTGTAATGTTGCATTTATCACGCCTGGAGCGATTATTGTATATTGGTATATATACTAGTAGATGTTGTATATGTTTTACACCCGCGCTAGTCCAGTCCCCTCTCTGTCGTTAGTTAAGTAACCTAACGGTTGATGACGGGACCCAGTGACGAATGGGGATGGCATATACGTACATTTTATTTTCATTCTTTTCTGGTGTGATTAATTGATGGGACTGCGTCTAAGTCTACGGTGGCGCCCCGGCCGTCTGTCCGAGGCCAAAATGCGGAAACGAAACTTTTTCAAAACTTGTAAACCGGCGCTACCACGGGCCTAAAACCCGGATCGGACCATTAACCTACTACAAGCTAACAAGAGAAGGGATAGAATGCTATACCGAGCGATCCGTGTCCTTCGGTCTTCGGCCACCATCCCAAGCTCCACGCGGCATCTCCAGTCTTCATCTCCTCGTCGGAAAGGGCACCACATCGAGAAGTCTTTTTACGGGCTCCCGCTTCATCCGAAGCAACTCGGGCACGAAGTGTGCTAGCCGATGTGTCCAAGGTGTTGTAGAGAATGTTTATGATCACTTTGTCTCTTTGCATCCATGGCTTGGATGGAGGTTGAATGTGTTGCCATTGGAGGAAGACAATGAGCTAGAGGAAGAAGAAGAAGAGAAGGCTTTCTATTCTTTTTCTTTTCTTGAGTTGTATGATAATGAGAGTGAGAATGAGATCAAGAAAATAATACAAGAGTAAATCTCAACCATATGGTTGCTTTTCTCTCTCTCCTTATCATTTCAACTCACACATCCAAAACAAATGTGACATTTGCACAATAAAAAAGACCATGAGTCACTAAACTTGGTCATGTCACATTTAATGCATGTCATGATTAATTCTAGCTCATTATTTCCAAATACAAACATTAATCCAAATGTTTGTAACAATAAAAAGATACGGCAACATCTAAAGTAAACTCGTGACGGATCACAGGGATACCCCTCACCTGTATATACATACCTGCATCCGCATTCCTACCGAATGCGAATGCGATGAGACTTAAGTAATCCAACAAATCTAATATTAGGATCCGGCTTAAACCAAAGCCCACTAGGATGATCCGTCCGATCATGATCCGTGCAATACCGCACGTATATGATCGAACACTGCCCTATATCATACGGCCTCTACAACGTTTCGCCCGAAACTTGAGAAACTGTCTGTGGGGGACTCTAAAGACTCGTCAATATTTTGGCTGTGGATTTAACCACTAGCACGTCAGAGGTACTAGCTATACATAACGGGCTATCGGGTATTGACCAAAAGGGAGGTCAATGTGCGAACTCATCCTGACTCCCTACTGAACCTGTCAGTGACAATATCCGTACAGTCCGGTCCGTTCGTCTATGAGCATCGCATGGCGGGCCTAGGGGGTTGGTAAAAGTCAGACCCCCAAAAGTGGTACAAGTCGTGTCGGAGTGTAGCCCAGAACACCCTGAGATATTACTGGAATACCTACCAGTAAATCTCCTGCCTTGGCCAAGGACTTCGTGTAATGGCTCTTCTAGACACAGCGCGACCTCACCCCCAATACCGGGAGAGACGAACCCCTGCCGATCCGCTC